>JAAAKM020006971.1:148637481-148675668 GCA_010016025.2 Alatinidae sp. Z8VKAUB7J3 | reverse complement strand
CTATATTAGGTATGTGTGAAAATATTAACCCCAAATTTTTTTCTAGGATCCCTGAAGGGTCAAGAATCAACACTGAGTTTTGGAAAAGGTCAAAACAATTTTGTACCCTTTTTGCTAACACTACTCTGAGCACGATGGATTCTAGTATTGAAAATGGAATTTTGGGTAAAGCCAGCTTTATAATTATCGGAGAGAAGCTAATGCTACTTTGCCTTGTCATTGTGTAATAAGGTCGGTTTGGAACTTGTGACAACACAATGTCAGCAGGGTCAAATTTGTAATTTAAGGAATGTAAAATCAGAAATGAGCAGTTTGTTGAAATGACGAGGTTTGAGTACCTTGGAACTCTTACAACAAATAACAGAAAGTGCAGCAAAAGCAAAAGCATTTATATGGTAAAGAGGGTGCCCATATCAATGACGTTCTAACACAAGGGTGCTTAAAAATACATGTGAGAGTACTTCCTATAAGTATGGATATGCGCCACTCTACACGTTGTCAATCCTTCTCCATGGAAGACAGCTTTGGACATACTACCTCAATATGCAAAAAGCTGGAGTCTCTTGAAACTTGGTGCACTTGGAACCTGTTGAAGAATTGCCGGGCATTAATCGTCATTTAAGGAGCAAAGTAAAACGTAACCAATTTAAATGTCATCCTCTATTTTGTAGGATGAGTTCTATTCCCTGTATGCTCGCGTTTTATGGAACGTTTTATAATATCAGTTAAGCATTTGTTGTGGAACGCAATACTTCATAACTAGTAATTCTCTTCTTATCTTTACTTGATTACCTTGCCAAGATTACCCTTTACATCGCAGAGACCCGGGGCAAAGCGCGTTGTCTGAGTTAGTACTGCCTATTCCTTCCGCTGAAATGGTGACATGAACCAAAACTTTGACATAGTGCAGTGAGGAAAGGGTCATCGAAACTGTAAAATCCACACACTAAGTCAATGAAAACATCTGTTTAAAGCACTTCAACAGCTTTACGTCTATTAGTAACAATAACGATTGTAAAGCCTGGTCTTCGCGAAAAATGCATTTCTAGCTTGATAATTCTTTCGCATCAATTAGCCTATCGATCTTTATCCACCCTGGAATGCACGATGACTTTTGATACGATCAGTTCATCCCCAGTGAAAATTCTTAAACGTTAATTGAATTTTTTGATACTCAGACATACTAGCTTTATGTCTATATCTTGAAAGTTTTAAGTGTACCTTGTTCAATATTTTTCTATCCTAGTGTCCTCTATTCCTACAAACAGCCTGTTGCTGAATATATGTTAAACTCTACTGCTGTGGAAAGTCAAAATATCCCAAAAGTAAAAAGACCTAAAAGATTAGCGGGATGAAAACTCTTTTTCTTGGATACTGGTCATCTAATTCATTTTTGGTTAATGGATACGGGATCTCTTTTCACTGACCTTCAGGACACTTTCTCGAGTCACGTGTTTAAGTTCTTATATTTCGTAATATTTCTAGTAATCAATTTTGAGACAATAAAAGCTTTTTAGTGAATTTCAATGTTTTGGAATTCTTAAAAGACTCTTGGACGGGGTCGGGATCAACAATGATTTCTTAGGGGAGAAAGATCAAGCATTAATATTTTCCAAGGGGCAAATTAGAAAGCTCACGAACTTCTCTGACCTTATTTGGACAGAAACATTCTCACTGAAGAAGAAGGGTGGACAATTACACAGTAAGGTGGCATTTCCCCCCTAACTTCCTGCCGCTACGAACCTGTTTCCATGAGAGTTTGATGGGAAGTATTTCCTGAAAGTTTTTCCTTCCTGATAAACCCCTGTACTCACCGGGGACCGTATCAATCGGTAGGCCCCATTCCACAATTTCTAGAACGATCTGAGGACCAAAGAAGGTATCTGTTCTCTGTCATATAACTAGATGAACGACGTGCTTTAACAAGTGTATTGAATTCCCAAAGTCAAAAAGCACTTGCCTTTCTAGGCAAGTTTAGTGCTTTTAATTAATAACTTCCATTCTTTTTCTCACTTCCCACGCTTAAATTTCTATACCTCCGATGTGGTTTGAAAGTGGGATTTAATTAGGACTAGGAACAAAATTGATAGTCTGAAAATTCTGAAACATCAAAGTAATCACCTAAGAGACTGGCATATCTTTTCTCGAGAAAAAGGCTGTAAGCGGGAAAAGCGAATTATCTAGCTTTTAAATGCTATAAATTCTGCTGTTAGTTTATCTTGTTAAAAAATGGAGGGGCAATACCCCAGGTCCCCCAGCTTTAGAAGCACTAATTTATTATCACTACGTTTTCTCTAAACATCGACTAGTCCTACTCTCTAAACAACTATTGAAGCAGCAAAGAGAGAGTCTAATTTTTTAAAATTGTTTACTAAGAGTTACTTTCTTCTATATCTTTTGTCTTTTTTGACCTCGGGACGCGGTAAAACAATCTTATACCAACTGATCCCTAATATAACCCTAAGGCATTTTTGTCACTGCTAGGTAGAGTCACGTTCAGAAGGCGTTGTACCTACAACTTGTAACCTTACAAAGCACTCAAGCAAGATTCAGTACTGATGACATACTCCCGCTAGCTAGTTTTGGTCCTTACCAATGTACTAGGTGCACAATCGACCTTTCTTCACTTTCTTTGTACCGTTGTATCATATTCACATTTACGTCTTGATAGCACACAAACGTATCTATTCTTACTATTTTAAAATGACCCTCCGTATATATAAGAGTTGGAATACTATACGGGCGGCCATATTCTAACATCACTTCCTGTTTGCAAACACGAGGGTTATAATTGGGAAGATTCAGTGTTATTTTACTACAGATCAATGTTTAATGTCTATAACTTTTATTCTTTTAAAACAGTGTCTGTCCTTCTGTCTTTAAAGTTAACAATTATGCTAATCATTGAACTGGCGTGACAATTCCTACCCTATCCAATTTGGTTAGTATGTTAGCGTGATATAACCGACATCACCTATCTCACTCCCTTTGAGTTTCCGCTAGCAAATTTCACCCAGCACTTTCATCATCAGCCAAAGTACATTCTGCTTTTCTTTACATAGCACGTTGAAAATTATTAGAAAATATAAATAATTGGAAATAATAAATAGAACGGAGATGGAAAACAGAGTGCTAGACCGGTGAAACTCCGGTGCTAATAAAACTGGAACGTATCTATTAGATCATAAGACGTATGCAGCTCTTGTAATCAAAATATTAATAATTACTTATTAAGGATGTGGGAGAAAGCCGTTTTTGGTAATAACATTAAGCTGTACTGCATAGGTGAATCTTTCCAGAACCTAAAACCGAGTCACTAGAATTTCTTGTTATTAGTTCCCTATCTTACCATCCGCTTGCATTTACAACTTTATATCATAAAACATCTCAACATTTTAACTCTCATAGTATGACCTCCATTACATAATTATGTGAAAAGAAACATACACTTAAGGCTAAAACGTACTCAAATAATCGTCCGCAAGTGCAAAGGTGCACTCTGTCAGTGTGCAATTGGATTGCCTCTACTCCACTTACTTTACTCACGACTTTAATTGTTTGGCTACAACGACCTTTGAACATAATACAGTAATACTTTTTAATAGCCCTTACATTCCTCTTCATATAAAAATCAACAGTCTTTTATGAGCTATCACTACAATGTCTGATAGAACAATACGAATCCACTGAGAAATCGATCAAACTCATTCCATACACAGTCCGACTCCCGATTTAACTTGTTGGATTTATGCAATCCCCATCCAATCTTGGCAGGCACACCACCATATATTCTTTACATTGTTTCATTCATTGTGCACAGGGTTTGAAAAATATTTATGTAATAATCAATCACTTAACTAATACGTCGTTTTCAATCTTTGCAGTTTGTCAATAGACCCCCAAAACAATGATCTTAATTAAAGCTCGCAACGTATGGTAACTCCAATTTATTTCTTTTAGCCAATGAATCATCTCCTATTACCATAAAAATGTCTTCCGTACTATCTAAGTAATACATGAAGCTAGAATTATTAATAAACTACAAGTGAAATAACGGATTCAACAAGCAAACAATCACGTAAACAGAAAAACACAGCACCTCTTCAATCTGTGCAGACTTGACCAGGTCTTGCCGCTTTCACCCATTTACTTTCAGCGCTGTCTAAGGTATTTCTAATAAAAGCTGCTATTTATTCCCAAATGGAGTGCCCTCATCAACTTTAATTTTGATTAATCAGCGAATAAAATCAAGTTTAGACAATACGTCATTCACTGCGTTGCTAGTTTTAACTCGTAGACGGAACGAGGCTAAAACTGTTATTTGTGTTAAACACTTTCAGCCGATGAATGCTGTTAAGTAAGATTGAATTTATTAGCGTTAGCGTAGCTGAGAGCTTTGAGTTCTGATGATAAGACTGGGAATTTGAATCGGAGTATATGTGCGTGTGTGCGTGCGTGCGTGCGTGCATGTGTGCTTGTGCATGTGTTTACGTTTCTATCAAAGTGCACAAGAGAATGATGCTTTCAAAGTGACTTTATCTCAGCACCGAACGTTTCTTTATGCAGTTTATATGACATGGCTGTATCGGACGGGAAACCACTCCTAAGAAATCTGGTACACTTTCACCCTTATTCTGTCGTTTTAGTAGAAATCCCTAAGAAATCCTATTGCTTTAAGGAAAATATCGCACGTTGCTGATGCTAACTGGTTTACCCCTGGGCTACAACACATGACTTTTAACACATATATCAGATTTGCCTCTTCAGGCATTATTTATATGTAATGAGAAACACATGCAGAGAGATGCAAATTGTGCATATTCCGGGGGCTAGCCAGGGGTCCATTAAATTTGAGGGGCTGCTCGAAATGTGCGTCTTGAATTTAGTAATTTGCTATGAAACTTCTTTTGTCTTTGGAATAGCGTTATCAGAGGAAGTTGTGGCCTTTTTGATAGGTAAGGAAATATGTAAGGAAATAGGTAAGGAAATACGCAAGGAAATATGTAAGGAAATATGTAAGGAAATAGGTAAGGAAATATGTAAGGAAATAGGTAAGGAAATATGTAAGGCAATACACCTAAACCACATGTAAATATTGAGACGATATGAACATTGTAGAATCGCTTAGCATGAGGTTTCTGTTCGTGCGGTAACCGTAAACACGCATGTCAAGAGATGTTAATGAGTGATCCAAGAGATTACTCTTCTCAGTTGTCAAATGTTTCATATTTTAAGTAGATTTCACAAGTGAGGTACAACTCACTTCTCTCTAAGGATATTTAAAGGTGTTATCTATTTTAAGAACATCTTTTTAGATGATTTTTTAAACTTTTAGAAGAGATAGCAAATATCTTTAATATTTAACCAGACGACCCATTTTTTTATGCGCTGCCAGCACTGCGATCCATGAAGCTTGACTGACTGTAATATTCGTGCACGTTATGTAGTAAACGAAGCAACCAAAACGGAACATGTTTCTAGTCTCATATTTCTCTTTACAAAACGGTGTTTTACAGGTTCGTAGTCAAGAGGGGGGTTAAAGGGAAGGCCTCTCCCCCCTGGCCTTCTTACAGACGTTAGGGCAAACTATGGTATAAATAAGAGAACTTCAACCTAGCCAACCAAGTCTAAGGTCCCTGCATAGATCGAGCTACTTGGCTTTAAACGATCAAGCATTACATGAACTAATATTTGGAACGTGTTGATTTATCTTGTGAGAAAGCAGTCTTTAATCAGAAAACAGACTTTACATTTTCGAGTTCTCATCGTAATTTGTTTTATATATAGGAAATGTTTCATACTCTGAAAACTTGGCTTACCTCCCTTAACCCTTGAATCTTGATGAATAAAAAGTGAGCTTTAACAGCAGAGAAAGTTAGCAATCAAACATGAAATGGTAAACCAAGCTGCCCTCTGCTTCCATTGTTTGAAGAAATTTAAATATGCCTGTCAGATATTATATTCCCTCCGTGGTTCTAGTAAGCTTTGTTCGTTTCAAATGGGATTGACAATAAAACGAGTTTAGTTGATGCAGCAAATTGAAATGACAGAACAATACTTTTATTGAGTGATACGTACATATTTACAAACAAAGCACGAATTATGTTGTGAGTTGACAAGAAAGTGTATACCGAAGCATTTTCAGTGACACGACAACATTGCCACGTCCTCAAATCTTGCGTTGCAGACCTCAATGACCTTGAACTTCTCTAACTTAAAACACTTACGTCATAAATCATAAATGAATGCTCGCGCGGACTTTTGAGGCAATTTAGAAGCCTGGGCAGCACCCATGAAAGCAAATTCGCTCGTTTTGAACTTCCACAATCATGAAAGCGCGTTGTATAACTGGCTTCATGGCTAAAACATCCGACAAGATAAGAAGAAAGGAAAAGTTCAGAAAAGATTCTTTCACATGTCAGTCACCAAAAAGAACGGAATATACGGTGGTGACATAACAGTATCTGTTTTCTCCAAAACATTTTACAAAAAATGGAAGTAAGATTAGGCTCTGACTACGTATATATAAAATATCTATATATGTCGTTGTTTTTCTACAAAAGGCACGTAACTGGCGTTGCTCTTTGTCATATAAAGGCACAATGTCTCACTAAGGCTTCATTGTTGTGGCACAAGCATAACGCGTTCATCAATAGTGGTGCTGCATTCTTTAACCAGGGGTGTTGGGATGAGGTGTCGGGGCTTAGGGGAGGCAATATATATAATATGTGAGTTTATAACTATTCTTCCTCATTTTATTAGGTGAGGTGTTGAGGCTAAGAGGAGGCAATATATGATATGTGAGTTGATAACTTTTCTTGCTCATTTTATTAGGTGAGGTGTTGAGGCTAAGAGGAGGCAATATATGATACGTGAGTTTCCACTATTCCTGCTCATTTTACTAAGGAACATTTCGGTTGATTCAAGTCAATATTTCCTACAATTATTGAAATAAGTTGCGTTGGAGATATATTTTATATTTCTTCAGCGTCTTTCAAAAATTGTTTAAAATACCAATTAAATATAGGTTTTGTTACCCTAGTTGGCATTAATATACATCTACTACAGTACGTCTTTAATTTCTGCAGGCCTGATAGTAGTCAGGAGATTTGAGCAAGAAACGTGGGTGTTTCCATAGTAATTTTAAGGGTCCCCTTAAAATTACTATGGTGTTTCAAGGTCCAGCTAATATCACGTCTTCCCAGTCTCTCAATCAAAGACGCCTGATGAGCAACGGGTCCGACATTGAAACTACCCCCTAAATAAACAGAAAAACCATCAAACAAGCTAACTAAGAAATAAAGGGCAGCTTTTTTCGCCAAAGTGTTTTCTCTTTCCCTAAAATGTACGTGATGCTTGCATAAACGTGGCTTAAAGGGCAATATTACGAAGAATTCAGTTAGAAAAGTTTAAAAGGTGAGCACCAAAAATAAAAGCATCATGTTGGAGATCTTAGCTGAAGCACCGCGGCATTGTGGTGCCCGTCTACACTGTACTTTCTCCCCTGATATTTGTCTTCGAATTTAAAAGTAGATCAGTAAATCAATTTTCTTGGGGGGTAATTCTCCAGGGGGCAATTCACCGGGGGCAATCGTCCGGGGGGCGATTCACCGGGGGCAATCTTCCGGGGGGCAATTCTCCGGGGGGCAATCTTCCGGGAGGTGATTTGATGGGGGGCAATTCACCGGGCGGCAATTTTCCGGGGGGTAATTCACCTTGTACCGTTGGAGCCTATGCTTTGTCTTCAATCTGAAAACTCCTACTGCGAACCAAGCAGGAAAATGGGTACGAGGCATTAACTGGGGTTGTGCAAAAGGCGGCGAGGAAAGAAACTGGTCAGCCCAAGTCACAATGCTGTGACTCAGAACATGTAATTCACGAATGTACCACATGCCCTACACTGTTAATAGAATATGGGGCTGACCTTTACCTTTGACTTTAGGCATGATTTTAGCTTATTTTCAAAGCAGTGCCATCGATAGACGTTACGCTTCTGTTATGTATTGCTGTTGCTACTCTCGAGTATCATGTTATTTAGCGTAATAGACTGCTTACCCGTTTATTTCCTGTTAAGAGGCATATGTCGTAGTTGATTGCTGTCTGTGAACCTGGTCAAAACTCTCCTGGTGTGCGTCTCACCGTCCTTTTAAGCAAGTATGATGATATTTTGCACTGTGAACTGAACAAGCATGGGGTACTATAATCGGCGTGATTTGGTTTGTGTTTGTTCTGTGCTTGATGGACAAGTTTGGGCTCGTTTCTTCATGCCTTACCATAGATTGACGTTAGATAGCTCTCCCATATCATTTTCCTGATTTTAAGATTTACAAACATAGAAATTAAAGTATTTCATGCTTCTAAAGTATATAACAGCCTCACGTCTACCTTCGAAAGCTACCCATGGACAGTAGTACAGGAACTGTTTTCGCCGCCACTTTAGATCAAGATGGTAGTCCGCGAAACATATATGGTACAAAAGTTGTCGTTATTTTCCTAGATTTTATACTGAAGATAGTGCTGCAGCGACGTTCAAGAAATTACAATTATAGGACTAGCTGTTATAAACCCGTTACAGCTGTTGTCACGAAAAGTGATCATGACCATAAGGCACGTATGTGAATGTACTGCCTGTAGGTTTAATTTGGCTTACGAGATTATTCTGTCCCACGCACGACGCGGATCCTTGCCAGCTTTCTTCGTACAAAGTTTCACGCATGCCACCTCATAAATGCTATATGCTTGAAAGGACCCCCTATACAGGAAATACTAGCGGATTTTGTTGCAAGTAAATACTTTCCTCGATTTCTCGTATGTAACTACAACATTTTATCAAAGGAGGCTCATTGATCAAGGATTGAAGCTGTGCGTTGGTCCCTTCAACCTATATTAAAGAATGCGCCAAAAGGATGCTAGTAAAAGCGCCTTCATAGCAAATATTTCCACAAAGAACAGGGTGCTGATGGAGTAAGTTACAGAAGAGTAAATACTGTAACTTACGCAATTGCACTTTGGTATTTATTTCTACACTGTCCATAAAGTTTCCTTCCAGATCATGATCTCCGTACACCCCAAACTCGGTTCCACTCACAGTTACAGGTCAGCATTTTTGGCAACATTTGCCAATCCTTGATATTTTGTGATCGGCTTTGGGTTCGCCAATGCCGGGAGAAAGCTTGTGTTTTACCATTTTAGGCAATTGCTGATGAAATTGCTTACGAGTTCAACCATGATGATAGAATTATTCCACGATCGTTAAACCTTTTATTGCCCTGTAAAATGTCGACCATAGCAATTTGAATTGCAAACATTATGTTGATATTTTGACTCTCAATGACCAAACTTTGAGTTTTGACAAATAAGTAGAATCAGCATTAACAATGGCATTGCCTAACCCTGAACTTATCTTAGAGGGGATGCACCTGTGTTTGAAAAAGGTTACATCTTCTTCCTGTAATGTTTTACATAGACATCAATGATATATGAAAGGCACTTTTTTCAAACGCTTGTCTTATCAATTGAATTTCAATGTTAATATATCTTTCCAGGAATTGTACGAGTTTTTCTCATCTTTTGGAGATGTAAAGGGATTAGATGTACGAAGTACATCAGCGCTTATCACGTAAGTTGACCACATCGATTAGAGACGTTGTTACTGTGCTTGCATGTATGGACGCAGTTTTGTGTTTGCTTTGGCGTGAGCAAAGCAGAATAAGTATTGAAATTACACGGATTTAATGATAAGTTTGTATCTTAAAGCCATAAGATCGTTCTATGATATCCAGGCAGTAGCTCTCTCGATTTAATGGCATATTCGAAATTGTTTCCATGGAAATCTAATGAAAAACGGAGAAGTGACATGGACGGTTATTGTATTTTAGCATCTACAGATGAAGTTCTGAATCACCTCCTCAAAACCACTGACGGGATACCCAAATGATACGCACTGAAAACTTTTATTGGCTCAGTAACAAATATTTCGTATAAGGGAGTCATATACCCGGTTAAATATTGAATAAAAAAAGGCTGGTATTATTATTATTATGCTATTTTCGATTTAAACTGCAATTACATTTGTGAAAGCTAAGATGGGGTATCTTACCGCCTAATAGCTTTAAATCAGTTGTAAAATATTGAAGGTTTTAGTGACAGGGCCGGGTGTACAGTGGCGACTTCGAATCATTTAAGCCTTCCATACCACGAATCGTTGTATTTATTGTGTTTCATAACTGCACCAATTCAATCTTAGCAAGGTCCCCTTATAGTGTCGATTCGGCTTACATCAACTTTCCCCAATGTAGATTAATAGTTCAAGTCGAATTCATTGAGAAAACAGTCACTAAATAGTTCGTCAAGTAAATGGTTGAACTGTCAATGTTTTTGGCTTGAGTGCACGAAAATTGATACAACTGAAATGTGTTTTGCTTCAAATCTTTAACGATACTTCAACCATTTGACGAGGTGAGTGTATACAGCTGAGGTACCGTGGGACCTGCCATACTACTACACCAGCAACATGTATCCATTAATTTACTGCGTGTGGAAAGTGTCCGCTATCTGAAGGTGTGCGGTGTTTCCACTACTAGGAAGTTTTACTTTGTTCATCGGTATTTGTATCGGGGGATACTAAAATAGTTGATAACACCCGCTTCATTTCTACTTTTTAATTTATATACTACAATTACGCTATTGTCAATGATAGGGACATCATCAGTATTCAAATGAAAACACGGGAAACCAAGTTTATAGGCTAAAATTGTAATCCCACTCACTGATGGCAAAGAGGTTTAATTTCAGGATTGTCAAGTGCCTCCATGTAAAAGTTTTGTGTAGTGAGTTCTGTCAACTTCATTATCTCATTTCCAAGCAGGAAATATATTACACTTCAAGCCCCTAATGCCAGTTTAAGGGCACAGACACATGCCATGTACGACGCGTGACCAGTTACGTTATAAAGGAGGCACTATGGTCGTAGTAAGCATCCACCGATTATTTTAACTGGACTACCACTATCCATTTTTCATAAAACATTATTGGATTATTGTCCTAAAAAGAAGATTGATAACAATATTTAAAAATGGAACATTGCCCGAATGGACTGCCCAGCAGCTTCGTAAGTGTGACGTCACAATTAAGTGACGAGCAGAAAAATGTGTACGAATTGCATACTCTTGTTGATGTAAATTTTGTGGCTAAATTGGAGAGTGACATCGTGAACGTTCCATGAGAAACGCCCTTTTTAGAGTTTTAATTATGCGTATCCATACTTTTATTTTCTGAACTCAATTTGCTATGTTACAGCATGACCGAAATCATGCAAGACACTTGGTAAAGGAAAGGGGCTCCCATTTGTGGTATTACACGCTATCTGCCCCGTACCTCCTATCAACAGGGAGGTATGACATGCAAGTCACCGAAATGAAGATTTTGAAAATCCATCGTCAGTTGGAACGGGGGTGAGGCCAGTTTACATTAATTTATGTCCAAGATTGTAGGTTTACAGATTAAAATGGCCGTTACTCGCAGTTGGAATGAGTCTTAAAGGCGGAACAGTGTTTACAGGAATTCATTAGCTTGATAACTTCTTTGATGTGGTGAGAACATGTTTTCTAGTAACAGAGTTTTAGCGACGTCGTATGTACTCAGTACTCTTATGCAATGCATGTACATTATCTTTTCTTTAGAATGGCAACACCTATGGCATGTGTATGGATTGTTTCGTGTTTGGACGAGACCAGAGATATCAGTAAGTTGGTGTTATCTTTCATCGAGAACTCGAAATGTAATATTAACTGTGCTTAGTGGGATAAAAATGCCACAAATAAGCTATTACCCGCACGTAGGTATTTGTCTCATACATCGAAGTGTGCTGAACCTTTCATGATACTCCATTTTAATCCCTAAACTGATCATATGTTTTGTCCCAAGAGGAAAATAATGAAAATCAGATCTTAAGCTGACATTAACTTAAGAAAGCTTCAGTCTTCCTGTGCCAACATCACTTACATATTTAGTGACCACAACAGCTCACATATTTAGTGGCCACAACAGCTTCCGAGTGGTAAATTGTGACATTGCATCTGTTGTTCACGGCATTTGCGGCCCAGTCTGCCTGAACTATATGACCAAAGAAGTAAGTCTTCATTCCAAATCAGTCAGGTCAGAGCCCTTAGTTCGTAACTCGTCCAGAAACGTGTAACATCTCAAATTCAAGACAAAAACTCCAAGAAAGGTCGTCCCTCTATCAAGTGGTGACTTTTTGGTTTCAAAAGAATGTGGATTACAAGAATGTGTATTAGTTTAGATCAGGTGCTTAAGTGGCTGCTTTTGCTCTCTTTGTTCAAGAATAGAGGCAGGTCTCCTCTATGTCTGATTATGTCTGATATAATATAGATACCTTTGCGGGCTTCTTTTCTGGTCAGTATCAAGGTTACGAACCCTGAAGGCATTTGAACTATCCCCTAACTTCGTTCCCTAATCAATTTACCTGGTCTCGTCGTATCTCGGTCTCGATAAGCTAAATTAGCATGCGCTGGTGCTGTGAACGTTACGAGAACTTGACAATATAGACCAGATATGTTCAGGAAGCTCAGTACTACACCACATAATTAACATTCCACCGGCTAAAAGTGCTGTTTGATATGTCATTCTTAGTCGACGACGAATACAACGCCGTGTTTAAGTAGTTTTTATTATAATACTATCGTCCGGTCACACCGCCAACGATACCGATATTGGTACCTACAACGATAACGATAAATCGTTTTTGGAGCGGTCACACCACCAACGATACATATCATTGGGCGAAGCACGTGCAGCTACGAATCATGATGACAGGCAGTGAAATTTGCACGAGTAATGAAGAAGATACCTAGTCGCTGTTCTTGTTAGCAAGGCTGGGAAAGAGATACCGTGACAGGATTTTGTTTCGTAAGTGTCATAAAGAGAAGTATTCTAACATTTCGAAACTGCTAAACGTCCGTTTTATCTGAACACCATGCAGACGGAGAGAGTAACATCGCACGTTTGAACAGGTTGACCATAAACAGGAAATGCTCGTGATTTTGAGCAGACTAACAAAGAATCGCTCTATTCACGATCTGATGTAAGAGTAAAAGCTAACTTCAACACATAAAAAAGATCCTATGCCTTTGTAATAATCGCATTATTTATTTCACATTTGATAATTAGGAAAATCTCTTCTTCTTTATCTTCAGCTTTACCCATTTCTATATGGGATCGCTGTTTCTAGTCCATCTTCTCCATCTTCGTCTGTCCTGTATATCCTGTTTACGTAGGCCATTGTCCTTCTAGTCATTTGATGTACTGTCTTTCCATTTAAACTTTGGCCTTACTTTTCTTCTATTTCCTGTCACTTCCATGTTCATGATCCTTTTACACACAAAGTGGTCTCTTTTTCTCATGACATGGCCGAACCATTTCAGTCCTCTTTCTTGAGCTTTCTTTGAAACTTCTCTTGAAACTGATAATTAGAAATATTGGAGTAATCTAATCCTTGTGTTATAAGTAAGAACAACTGGACTTCTTGTTCATTTGGTTTTTATTTATTAGACATTTGACATACTCGGAATCAATTAGAATATACAAAGTTCGTTGACAGAAGAGGAGGCAATGGTGTTATGCTGGAAGGAATAGGTTAAAATAATAATGGTTTCTAATGCTTGTTGTGGAAATCACATCTTGCAAAATAATGACCGTGCTCTGTTATGAAACTGAATACTCCATTGTCGATGAAGTAGTTTGAAACAGTGTATTTAATTGCATGGAATATACAGCTGAGATAAACAGCATTGTCAAGTTAACATAACTTATGTATTTTCAACGAACTCAATTTACAGTTTCCCGTTCCTAAATAAATCAACATTCTGTAATGATAATAATACAGACCAAACATGATGAAATCTAGCTTGTCATTGCTGATTCAAAGCGATTATGCTTTGAAAATTGACGATGTATAAAAGAGGAACGCAATAAAGTTTTTTGTATAAATCACAGTGTGAGTTGAAGCTCAACGTGATAGAAAATAGAAGAGTTTTCTGTCCGTAATCCCATATTTTGATCTGCTTCTTCAAGAAATCCTCTAGTCTTTCTAAACCTTGTGATCTTGATCTTGATACCACTCTAATAATATGAGAGGATTATGCTCTTGTGCCTTATAGACGGCTATTTCTTAGGGTCGTTTAACTCATATCCCCATTTTCTCCTAAGACGATTCGTTTTAGGCAAAACTAAGTGCTTTCCAGCGATTACGTGCTTACAGGTGCTCCGTCATGAAACATGATTACTTCAGGCAATATTGGCGAGGATCTATCATTTGTTTAAACATAAGCATCCTTTAAAATCCGAAATCTGTGCCTGCTTTATATACTTCGCTCCACTTTGTTATCACTCTTTTAGTATCAATTACTATGAATGAAAGGTGAATAGATCACCGACAAGTTATTTTTAGTAAAACGCCAAATGTGGATACTTCATTGACAACGTTTCATCTAACAGGCTTCTTCAGGTCACTACTGAAAATTGGCTAAACTAAACTCAGAAACCTACAGTACAGATATAAAACCTAAACTGCAAAATTCGAGATTAGGTTTTGTATCTGTACTGTAGTTTAGTTTAGCCAATTTTCAGTAGTGACCTAAAGAAGCCTGTTAGACGAAACGTTGTCAATGAAGTTTCCACATCAGTTACTATCAGCGCCATCCAAGCGATTGAAATGAATTACTCTTGATACAGGATGAAACTTTGAAGCGTCGGGATGTTCATTTTTAATCACAAGATAAATGATACGAAACTGTTGACTCTGTTGGTGTTTTTCTAGGAGTAGATATCCCTTTTTAGGTTATAAGTATTAGTTATAGTATACTAAGATATTGCAAAACACGTTGACTTGTATTATTTACGTATCAATTTGTCATCAAAATTTGGCATCCACATGTTGAAACTGTGGCAGTTGTACTGTAAGATTTCTAATTATCACTCTTCATGTTGATCACCAGTTCGTAGTTACTGATTGAAGGGAAAACGTTCCTTGCCATACTATAATGCCTGCATCAATAACACAACATATGCAAAAGTCACGACACCAGATCAGGGAACTTAGCTTTTGACGACAAGACGAAAGTTGTGAAGGTCCTCTCGTTACTGCTCTTTTTCATTATCACTATCTCTAGGATGGCTACTATTGCAAAAGCATTGTTATAAACTATTTATAGGGTCTCCGATAATTCCAATTTCCCCAGAGAAATGGTATTATATTTGTTGCTGAAGAGATAAGTAAGACAATGCTAAAATATCATTTTCGATTAACTTTGCTGCACTTGGTTGGCACTCATTCATAACATGTATGCAATGTTATGCAACACTTTCTATTTTTTTATGATTTAAAACTCGATGCTCTTCTAAGTATTGATACACCACAACAACACATCCCTCTGCTTTATTCTGGAATGGGACATAGGATCAGGTATATAGTATCCAGTACCGTTGCGTAGCGCAGCTTATTTGGGTAAAACAATTCCTCGATCCCGTTGCAGTACTTCTATTGAAATCTCGACCAATCATTCTTCGATCCTATCATACCTGGAATTGTCTCTTAACACTTCATTTTGCATAACTCTGTTCAACACTCTCATCCATTTTCTGAATCAGATCATTCTTAGCATTCCCCTCTTCCAGGTATCCTCTCCTATTTAAAGAAAGCCTTCTTCTTGGCAAACGGCCCATGTAATTTTATGTCAATTATATTAAAGAAAGGACGCTTTTTGAAAGATATGGATGATTAGGGCAAAGCGAAAATCTGAATCTGAAAGGTGTTTGATTCTGTCTCCATGTGAAATATTTACAAGATATTCTTGATACTTTGTACAATAATGATTGGATATATTAGAAAATAACAGTCTGTCATGTGTATAAACAAAGCCAATTTAGGTTTGTGATGATGCAATATTTACATGTTGGAAAGAATTAGGGAGGCGGGGCAGCGCGGAAACACGTAGGACGTAAAAGTACCCAGAACACAATTTTTTCTTTAAAAAGGGACAAAAGGACAAAAGGACTAAGAACAAAAGTTTCAAATTCACCACCGCCGACAATTTATCGCCATGCTAAAAGAAATCCATGCAAAATTTATGTTTAGGTGTATATGTTTGTTTACTCTGTTTTGCATTTGAGCTGATCGGTGTCTAATAGTACTACAAATAGAATCTTGATTAGAATTGATGTGAAGTAGGAGCGCGAGTATTGTTAGGGCAACGAAGCATTCTTGCAAGAATTAGCCAGTTGTGACAAATTCAAATATTGAGTTGAGTAACGGATTTAATTTGCTAAATCTTTACTAAATGAAGCAGCAATCTTTCAGTTGCGCATGAAGAGGGATTGCTCAGATTCGAGCAACCTAACGATAAACAGATCAACATCAACAATGCACTTAATGTTATCTATTTACAGGAAGTTTGCGGGGAGGGGTTTAATAATGTGTTCATTGAAAGTTTGTTGATGATCTATATAGCTCACGTTTTTTAACAGGAGCTTCGATTTTTTACAAAATCACACCACTACAATTATAATCATCGTTGTCATTACTATACTTATCAGCTGAATGCGTTTGAGAGTAATTCTAACTACGACAACCTAACCGTTGACTAAAATATTACAATATCAGAGAATGAATGTTCACAAAAATGCCCATCATAGCGAAAGAGGCAAACAGACTCTCAGTGCCTCTAAAGTCTTTGCTACCCCAGCTCTTCATAATTATATAGGTTACACTAGGGTCACGGAAAGTATATTGGGATGGAGGGGCTAAAACATTGGGGGTTAGGGGGGTGGAAGTTATGTCCTTTCTAGAAATGCCTTTCATCTATTTACAAACGCATTATGTAAGTGGCTCTCTCTCTCTTTGGGTATGTCTTTGTTTCATGTATTTAACGTCAATTTCTACTCGACTCACTATGTGCACATCTTGCTTTGTAACATACATTATTTTCTATTTTTTTGGAAGACCATAACCCTCTTTCCTCCCTCATCCCTCCTCTCCCTCTCTCCCTCTCTCCGCGGCTCTTAGTACTGAACTAACAGAACGATCGTCGGACGTGTGTTCAAAACTATCAGAGCGCAAAGTAACTGACCCCGTTTACTTGACAAAACTGCTGTACGGTTTATACTGTTGCTATTCATCTAAACAGAAATTGTAAAATATAGCAATAGAAAGTAGCTATCCTATGCAACAATCTTCAATAAATTGTATCCAAATTTTTCTTTAAGCCACGTTGAAAGCAATTAATAAATATGTGAACGGAAAGGACACCGCGGGATAATAATGTCTAAACAGTTAAATTGTTTTTATCCGAAATTAACGATTTTACAAAAATGTGTTAGGAAGTGATATTGGCAGCTGTATCAAATGTTTATATTCATAATATCAAAGTAAGGTACAGTAATTCAACAATTAATACTAGCAAATGTCAGCTTGATGCTTGCATATCTCAGTTAAATCAAGCCTCTATAAACTCAACAGAATTGAGTTATTAACTTCACAGTTGAATGTTTCACGGTGAGCGCACAGCATCACGAGAACTAGCTACCCAAGTATCATTTGCACGAAGTTAATAAGGCTAAGTGATGAAAAGGCTATGATTTTGCAGGCTTAACATACTCACAGCGTTAAAGAACAGTAAGATCCACTTGTAAAAATCTCTTCTGATATATAGTAATGAAAAAAGCAAGACTTAATTATAAGGCCAGTATGAAATCATTTGCAGAAAAATGGAAGTACAGCGATTAAGTAATTCCTTCACAGCGCAGCGGAGAGTCCTCAATGGTCTATGATCATAGGTCTCTTGCAATTGCTTATAGAAGGTAAGAAATTCTAACAGTCCTTGTGAGTTCTAGCCCTAGAACAATGCGCCTTCGCTGAGTCCCATAATGAATATATAAGATTGGGAAAATCCATGCGTTGACAATATGTCAGACATAGAGTAAAGCTTGACCTCATAATCATTGAAAGTCACTGAAAATGGACTGTGCCGTGGAAATAAAAAGATCAGGTAACAGAGACAAGACAGCAGGCTGCCCAATCACTAAACATTACTCTCTTGCAATCTGCTCCTCGCTTATAGGTCACTACTGGGGTGTGAAAACAAACAATGTTCAGAGAATAGACGACGTCGGATGGGTGTTCTTAGGTAAAATTTTAGTTTATGAGAAAGCTAACATTTCTACGTAGAAAATTACTAGTTTATAAACGTCCTTTAAAAAAGTTCTTTAACCGTTTAAACTCTTGGAAAAGCGATGAAATTATTTGAAAAAGTTGATTGTATACTAAGTCAAGATACTGAAGGTGGAAACCGTTTTTATCGAAGTAATTCCACTTTGGAAACACAACCATCGGATTTTAAACTATTCAACTTAACAATACTGCTAACACTCTGTTATCTCCTTTTATTTTTTATATATTTCTTTTTCAAATTCAAAAGTTCTTCTATGTTTTACTTCAAAGAAACATTGAGGTGTGCTTTGTTGAAATGAGTATAAAGAAGACTTGTCATTTTTTTTTATCATTTACATCTACATTTTTTCATTAAGGGAGATGAAGAGCCAATGTAATTTGAAAAGCTCCTGTATATCGTTATTATTATTGTTATTATTATTATTATTGTATTTTAACGATTTGATGCTTTTGTGGGGTTTGATAGGTTGGGGTTGTGTTGGGTTTTTGTTGTTGTTGTTGTTGTTGTTTTTGTTGGGTTTTTTTTGTTTAATTGTTTGTTTGCTGTTTTGGGGTTTGTTTGGTAGTGGGGTTTGTTTTTGTATAGTTTTTTTCATCTTATTTTTTTTCATTTTTTTCATTTATTTTTTTTTCTTGTTGTTTTTTGTGTGTGTGTGTATTTTTGGTTGTTTTTTTGGGGGTGGAGATGGGTTGTTTTATGTTTTTTGTAGTGTTATCATGCGATTATACTTGATTATGTATTTAAATATCAATATTAGAGTTCTGTGATTAGGTTTTGGAAAGCTAATGCAGGTTCCATGTGCCTATAGATCTTGTCTTCTTCGAACTGCAAGAAATAACAAAGGATAAAAGAGTCAGAACAAGTTTTATTCAAACGTACTTTTAAGGAAACAAAGTTAAATGCCTGGTAAAAATGCACTAGAAGAAGTAATGGATACTTACAAACTAAATTGGTCACGTTCTCAGTCTACCTCTGTATACTGGTTTTATACGCAAGTCCTATGCCTGTCCCAGGATAAATGGATATCCATTAAAATGTTTCGATAAACTAAATTTTAAAAGAAGCTAAAGCAGTGTTTTGAACAAATTATTGAAGGTTCATAATTTCTGGCATTGTGAAGCCCCAGTGAAGCCAATGCCACTTCGTATTTTTACGAAATCGCATGTCCCCACTATGGTACTCCACCCAGAGTTATCCCCCCCCCCCCATAACGCCAATGCCACTATACTAAGAGGTACAATCTCCCCTCCACCACCCCAACACAAACAGAAATTGTTCCAAATCAAGCAAAAAAGCCAACAATTCCCTCCTGGGTCAATGCTAGGAAAATGTCATCACGTTGATTAGAAATCTCTTATCAACGTAGCGGCTAAAAGTGAACAGGGCTTATGTCACTCTATAATTTGGAGTATTGAGCACTAATTAGAGAAGCAGCCTTGTTGACGTGTAGGTACAAATTCATTTCCGCCCTCATGGTTTTTGCGACAAGCAAGACCTTAGGATCAAGTGAATTATTTTTATGCGAGCATCACCAAAGCCTACCCAATACATGGACGTGCTAGGTCGATGAAAATTAACTACAGACTTAATTCTGTCTACAAGATGTATAGTATCTAACACAAGTAATAATAATACGCGAATTCATGTATATAGTATTTTTGGCTTACGTGACTTCTGGCTCTGAATGTGAAAATGAGAGGAAATTCTCCCTAAGAAATGAAACAAAAGGCAAAGTTACCATGCTTCATACAATAAAACTGAGAACAGTAGGACGAAAACTGAGAAAGCTCATGGGCGACATTTGCTATCAAGAATGTCAAATAAAAAAATACCACTACATATTAACTGAAATAATTTTGCTACGGTTGATAGGTTCGTATCTTGGCTTATAATACTTTCGTTAACTTTGACAGATGCAAGTGCTGCCAGGCCCTAAGTTCCACTCGACTCCTAAAATGTACTTACAACAATGCAGGCAGACGGTAGGTTCTTATATCACCTTGCTATCAAACTGTCACCTGTCTGACTGAGGACTTAGTGATCAAGTAGCCAAGCTCAAAGCACATCTCATGAGAAAACGTTGGCCATGTGGACCTTTTCTGAACAAATTATGCATGGAAACATCACTTCTTTGATACCATTGCTGTATCAAGTGCTGGATGCAATCGTCCTCTTCAGCACCAGATGCTAGGGAGAAGCACTTTTAATTCGCCACCCAAATCATTACAAGTCGCTCTATCCAAAGATATAGACGGCAACTATCAATCTGTATGTTACAATCTATATGTTACTGTACATTAACGGCACTGATAGAAGAGTCTTCCGGCCTTAAATTAACGAGGAGCTCCGAGTAAATTTTCAAGAACGAAAGTTTCGATTTATTTTGGGAGTCTGAAGGTAAAACAGGAGCCACAACGATTCCAATCAGCCAGAAGCTCAGCTACCACCAAAGGGGGTAATCCTTAATAAGGCAAGACATAACGTATGAACTGTACCTTGCATTCCGTAACCAAGATAGTTACTCTCCTAATCCCTTTGTCATGTAGGAGGGATCTCTATGAAATACAAAGAGCCAATGAAGTGTTGATAAGAGCATATGCAGAGAAAAATATTTCTACAAATCTTAACTACTGCAGTTTTTTCACACTGGTGTTAACTGCAGCGAAGACAGATTCAAGAGCTACTTGGCAATTATTTTTTTATTTGCTGATAAGGAGCACAACAACAAATTTTGGACAAAATAAAACATTTGTTAAGTTTTTCTTTACTTTGGTACAAATTAAAGAAAAATCACACATATTTAGATTTTGTGGTTTACAACATATTTGACTCAAGAGCTTCAATGAAGGGAATTTGGTTCATTAGGCAAAAGTGCTATACTGTATTTCCTCCAATAAACGCAGCCGTCTGGTAAACGCCGCACTTCTAGCCAAACACTTGTAATACATACCGCCCCATAATAAACGCCGCAACTTGTCAAGTGGCGTTTATTAGAAAACAGACCAAACAAGAAATGACAAATAGGTTATACATGTTTTTGATCGACAAGATCTGCTTTTCCGCTTTAATAGCTTGTCATGAAACGGTTTTGCATGAAATTTTATTATTTTTCATTTTTCATTTTGTAATAAAAGCCGCCATCTGTTAAACGACGCACCCAAAAGCAGGGGTTTGTAATAACTACTACGGTGTTTATAAGAGGAAATACGGTATTTTAACATAACATACTAATCATGCTATACAACACTACTTTATGCTACATCACCATACTATACTACACTGCATCAAAGTAAAGTGATAGTGATAGTGAAAGTAAAAGTAAAAGTAAAAGTAAAACTAAGAGTAAAAGTAAAAGTAACAGTAACAGTAAAAGTAAAAGTAAAAGTAAAATTAGAGGTAAACGTAAAAGTAGAGGTAAAGGTAGGAGCAAAAGTAGAGGTAAAAGTAAAAGTAAAAGTAAAAGTAAAAGTGAAAGTGAAAGTAAAAGTGAAAGTGGAAGTGAAAGTAAAGTACACTACACTACACTACACTGCAATACAGTGCAATACAGTGCAATACACCGTCCCAAACGTATTATGCTGTACTTAACACTATACATAGTATATCATGCAAGCTATATTATATTTCCTCTCACCAAATACATTCAATAAGGCACAATACAGTTCAACACAACATTGTGTTGCTCTCTTTACTAGACTCGAAAAAATTGCACTCGACCGTACATGTCTATACTAATTAAAGTCAGGAACATGCATGCAGTACCCTACTGTGACTCAATATGCTGTTCCATATTAAATAATACAATATCAGGTTTTTTTCTGATCTGATTCCTACAACGTGCTTAGTCTTAAACAGCTAATATCACTGATTTCTATTTTCAAGTTACGTCTGTTTTCACGAGCATACTAACCTTCGACTGTAACATATCGTAGATCTTCTTGATGGGCTTCTCTTGATTTGAGACTTGATCAATTCGAATGCAAGCGTTGATGATATGTGCTGGATCGTCGTTGCAGGTTACGATCTAAAATAGAATAGGGGGAGGAAGAAAGAAGACGTGGAAACCAATTGATCATAAACATAGTGTTACGGTGAGTGTACACCAACAGCAACTAAATAGCTAAGCGCTCTACGTCTTCGTTATGTCAAAAATCCAATGCATTTTAGAGACCGACTTCATTCTGATGGGCCTAAAAACAAAATTTGCATAATTTTTATTCTGGTAGCATAACATCCGAGAATAATGCAATTTTAATGGTAATAATTATTGGATGAAGTATTTAAGAATTATCATAGCTAGAAAGGTAAACGAACGCGCGAGCCTAAAGGATATCGATTGATTGACTGAAAGATAAGCCGACTGGTCAATACATAAATTAATTACTTGACAAATTTATGCGTTGATAAATTTAACATCAATACTCACTCTTTATTTTCTAAGCATACCTGAGTTCCATCTTCCGATACAGTTTCCAGCATCGCTCCTGACCCAGATGAACTGACTGAACTATGTGGACTGTTGGTTTTCGGTGGCCATTGGAAGCGTTCAACCAAGGCGTCAAAATTCCTGACAATGGCAAAATGTAAAGAAATGAATATTAAGTATTGAAGGCTTCGGAAATTCTGTGAGCGGGTACTTATCCAAATTGGTACAGATCCAAACTAATACGGGTCCAAATGGATCCGTTCACGTCTAAAAACCCCATTCTAGAGTCATCAGACGCGACCAATCCATTTGGCTCCAGCGTTCAACATGTGATTCCTTCTGGTTCTACAGTACATGGGGACCCAAACAAGAGGAGTTAAAATGTAGCGAAAAATTGTTGAAGAATTTATCAATTTTATTCTTGGGGGTGAGTGAGCCTGATTAACCACACGCAAAAAGTCTACAGTGATTACGACAGGTAAGAGCTTATTGTGAACGCCCTCACTTTCTTCAACACATTAAACGTATGATTCTGTAAGCAAACGATAGGTGATAAGTGTTCTTTTCCTCAAAATAGTCATCATACTTTACATCTGTGCTACATAGCTTGTTTACTGACATAGTATGAATGGTTAAAGGTGTCGGGTAAACAGTATTACTACAAAGCCGCTGAAATCGTATAACGGATTCCTTTGCCTTTTCCTTTAAGGTCTGGTGTAAACACTCAAGTATGTTCTAGTTCAGTACATCTCCCTAACTACAGATGAGTGGGGCGAAACATACATTAAATTAAGTGCAACTAATTTCCATCCACGCTCAAATCAGCCCCAATTGAGATGTCAATTCCAAAAGTTTCGTCAACTTGACAAAACTCAAAATCAGGTGCGTGTTCAGCAAACAAAGAGGCGTATAAACTTTTCAGAGTGGTTCACTAAAGGCTCACTCTAGGTAAAGATATCAATATTTGGAAACTTTGCATGATACTTTCTTGGTATCGTATCCTAACCGGTTCATTTTCACAAGTGTTCCTAAACGGGTACGCATAGCTGGCCGAAACGAGCTCCTTATCCACCACGTTCCAAATTGGAGGCTATTTGATGAAAAATGCTGCAAAGTAATCTCAAATAGTTACCCAAGATGGAGGGAGGGGGAGGGGGGGATCCTGTTCGTGAATACACGGCACATAAAAAATTGTACAGGCTGGCAATACGGAACTAGCGGGAAAATTAACACAAATAGAAAAGCACTTACTCTGCGAATGATTCTATAGACGAAAAGGCTGCCATTGCCCCTGTCCGTTCAGACATGTGTTCTGTTTCGAGTCCTCTTTGAGCGAGCTCATTCAGGTCCTCACTAAGGCTTCTTACCTGTAAAGTATCAATTCATAGATAGCTAAAACGTGCAATCAACAAATACGCAACGAATGAATCGATTTCCCATTTGATAAATGAGAATCAGTGAGTAGACTTTCGGGCATATGTTATCCGTTGGCAACAAGCAACTAAGAAAATAAAAATGAGGCAACTTATCAGAAGAGGAAGAAGAGGAAGAAGAAGAAGAAGAGGTAGAATACGACGGTAAAGTAGAAAAAGTTGACGGAGAAGGAAAAGGAGGAGATGGCAGCAGAAGGTGGTAGACTGTAGTGGTAGAAGCGGGCGACACTCTTATCTAAAGCCAATTCTTGAGCAATTCTCTTAGCATTACTTAGGCTGAAATCATCATGTTTAACCAAAAGACTTACGAGAAAAATCTAACAAACATCTCATTACAAAATACATAACAGACACGTTAATTCTGTTAATGTAACTGGCAATAGCGCAAAACTATAATGAAAAATGAAAAGAAGTTGGATAATTGCTGTAAGATTTAGGATCAACTTTTAAACTTTTTTTGTCTCTTTATCGTATTGTATATAGCAGTGTTTTTGTCAATGTTTCCTGGCTAGAAAGTCACGGTTTCATTTCCGTCAACGGCAATTGTGTTTCACGGAAGCACGTACATACATACATACATACATACATACATACATACATACATACATACATACACACATACAATACATACATACATACATACATACATACATACATACATACATACATACATACATACATACATACATACTACAAGAGCATATTATTGCATAGAAGGTCAGAACTAGTGGCTAAGTGCCGACATGGGCATCGGTTCATTGTTCGTAATTTAGAAAATCTAAGCTTAAAGATATTATAATCATGTTTTCCTGAGAAAAGTAACAAAAGCGACACTACACTATAGATCAACAAAACGCTAATACCGCAAAATTAAAAAATATATAAATTTATTCATCATAAGAGTTTTCAGTAAATTTTAGGAAAAGTCACAAAATTTCATGTCAATCCGGCCAGGCTTAAAAAAGTTATGAGCTGAAATGTATAGCCGCGGGCCTACTAGGGCCCCGTGTAAGATAGGGTGAAGGAAGATGGCCAGAGAGTTTAGTCATCACAGCGAGTGACAGGCCAAAGAAATGAGCCTTTATGCTTGATTATCATATTATGCTATCCCAGAATACAAACACGTAGTCGACAAAATAATGCTTAATATTGCTAACAGATTTGGTTTACGAGAAAATGAGAAACAGGTGAAAGTAAACTAGTGTAGACTACATGATTGTCAAGAAGAGGAAATGAGCATGATGCATAAAGTTAGGTGAAATTTTAATTCTAGAAACTGATGTCGTTTGTGAGTCCAACTCTTGGCAAACTTTCTGTTCGAATGCAAGTTCTAAAGCAGCTACATCTTTCACGTAGTATGTCGCTTACAGTGGTCTAACCTAACTTGTAGCTTATAACAAACTACTGCTATGTGTCCAGAGTTGCTCAAATTCTTCAAATGACTCGTAGGCTTTTCATAGGGCAAACCGAGTGACAATGATTATTTCCATGTTCAGTTGTTAGATTGATTTAGCCTTATAAGAAATCGAGCAATTGAGTAGTCATCCAAAGAAAACGGAAATGTGTTTCAGGACCATGAAGTCGCATTTCCTTTACCAAAGACGAAAACTCTCCACTAGTATCGAGGGGCCTGTTTTCTTTAGGTCGGACATACATCTTTCTTTTGTCTTCTCACTTTTTGTAAACTGGGTAGATACGAAAAACTCCACAGCTGATAAAGCCCTCTATCTGACATATTTACGTTTCGAACCAATAAAGCAGACGCTAATCAATAAACGATGCACGGTCAAGTGAAACGAATCCTTGTAATGCATGACGCAGAAAAACCATGGTCCATGTCACTGCTGTATGCATCACGCTGCGTTGCATACTTGCACAGTAGCTTTCTGCAGTGCTGCAACACAGCAGAACTACAAAACATGCTTTAGTCCATTGAATGCACTTTATGATGGTATGGGTGTATTGTTTGATACTAAGAGAACTTCGATTCTAACAAAGCTTAATAAAATGCTATTCGCTTAAAAAATGAATATTTCTCAAGTTTCCTTGAACAATGCTACTTTCATTAATTTGCAGAAATTTGCCATTACACAGATCCCCAAAATCAGGTATATTTTGGTAAAATGGAGAAAATAGAAACAATAGGCAGGGAATTTGAAAGAGTTTGAGAAACTTTGTATATCCACAAATACAATTAAAACGTAACATACAGTCTCACCAGCCCGGTATTTCCTTCGCATTAATGTAAAGCCAAAACCAGTAATAATTGTCTGTAATATACAGTCGAACTCCCTGCGCTTTATTACTGTAATATTTAATTCCTTATTCTTCCTCTACAGACGTTATGCTTTAACTACTTGATTATATAAAAGTTAAAATTACTTAAAGTGTGACTTACAGTACGCATGCTCTGAGGCAATCACCACCAGCTTACGATTCATAGAAAAATCAAAGATGTCAAAATCATGTCTAAGAATTCCCTTAATTAGCAAAAACGAGATCAGCGAAAACATTTTATTAGTGAATTTTGTTAGTGAATCGCAAGGTTAACCCGTAAATGTTATAAAGAGGGTATTTGTAATTTGCAAGGTTTCTCATAAAACCTTGGAAATGAACATTACTTGAGCATTTTACAAATTGCTCTAAAACAAATCCAATTCAGTAATACATACTGGGCACTAATTTGCATTGGACGGTATTTTAAACGGTTTGTTATGTAATTCGAATGCCCGCTTAATGTTCAAAACATAGATGTTACTTTTTACAGGTTAAATTCTACGCACACGAAAAAATTAAAGAAAAATAACGTTGCGGGTTACCTCTTTTGGAATTATTGTAATATATTCCCTTGCAAAATGTGATCATGTGATAATTTCTTGTCTAATGATGGGTGCATGATAAGTACTTGATTGATCAGTATGAACCGTGTATTGTAAGGCAACTTGATTGTGTGCCAGTTATACAAGTAGTTAGAATATTTCACGAAATAGCGAAAACATTGCGTATCTGAAAGCTTTTGTCGTCTGACACTCCTCAGAGTACTAATGTCAGAATGACCGAGATGAAGTGTGTGAAAGAGTATACCCAACTGTATTTTTGAAAGAGTCATTCAGAATCTGGACTGCCTAAATGGCTTGTGTCTTTGAACCAATCAGCATCCACTAAAACAAGATTAATTGAATAGGCCTAGCGAGAAAACGAATTCTTACTATCTGCATAGCAAAGGTTTTCTTGCTTCTATGTGGACTGATTCCAGTACGGCCAAATGAAATGCAGGCCTTGCCTTTCCTATGATACGGAGGCAATCGTCCTTGTACACCATGGCACAGTCTGGGTAGCTTGGGACAAGTAGTTAGCTTGAGTGGTTTGACAAGTATAGGCTGCGGGAGCAGAGAGTTGGTGAAGCACCTTCTTAATGGCTAATGTATTTTGAAATTTGGAACGGCTTGGTAGAAAGGGTATCTCAAAAGTTGATCCAATATTCACAATTTCTTAGAAAGGGATTTCAGCAGTCGTAATGGTCTGCATTTTGCTAGGATTTGAATGCTTACTTCAAGACCTGAATAATTCGAAAACACGCGTCGACAAACATGCACACAATGAATCTATTAGGATTGCAAAGTTGTGAGTTGTCAATTTTTAAATATGAAGGGAAGAGAAAAATAATGGACGTAAGTATATTGAAGAAATGATTAAAAGAAAGAGAGAGAAAGAAGTGAAGAAAAATAGCAAACGGACTAATTGATGAGAGAATATGGAAAATACTTATGTTAATAAATGAGTAAACTAGTGAGAAAGGGCTTGCTCTTTTCATGAATTCATTGACTGATTGACTGTCTAATTGGCTATTCAATTGACTGACTGACTGACTGACTTTTTAATTACCTGATTGATGGCATGATTGATTGAATGATTGATTGAATGATTGATTGAATGATTGATTGAATGATTGATTGAATGATTGATCCATTCGTTGATTAATGGATTGATTTATTCAGTGGGCGAGTGAGTCACTGGCTGACTGACTGACCGATCGATTGATCGATTGATTAATTGACACATTTGACCAATTAGCTAATTGACTGATTGCGTGAAAGACTGAGTGACTTTGAAACGGACAAATCAAGCACTACATAAACAGATAATTCCACCAAACGTGGCGTCACAAAAGCAGGTGATCGGGACCGTAAATTATCACATAAAAATAAGAATGCAAGAAAGGGCGAAGTAAAAGTTAAGAACTTCATTCTTTCCTCGCAAAGTTTAAACTTATTTTCATTTATATTTACATGTAAGATCGAAGTAGCATAATGATACAAATAAATCGGAGGCTCAGTTGTGCTACTGCTAAATATTTATAGCAATGCTTGAGCCAGTAGTTGCTTTTGACCAGGCTCTAGATGTTTTGGGAATTCGATATCGAACGCAATTAGCAGGTCTCCACGTTCACCTTGAGCTTTCGATGATGGCATTCCTTCCCCATGAACTCTCTTGGTGTATCCAGGGCTAGAAAAACAGCGATAAAAAATTAATTTCATATGTGAGCTTTTCTTGGAAAAGAATTCATACAAGAAGGCACGTAAATAATAACAACGGCAATGATCGTGGTATGTAAGTTAGGTTAAAAAGATGGAGACACAGTGCATCCTCGATTTTCGAACCAGCATGAACACGCCATTTGGATACGACAAAAAGTCAGATACCCGATGGTAAAAATCTCAATAACTACGAACCCGATACCCGATGGTAAAAATCTCAATAACTACGAACCGATACCCGATGGTAAAAATCTCAATAACTACAAACCCGATACCCGATGGTAAAAATCTCAATAACTACGAACCCGATACCCGATGGTAAAAATCTCAATAACTACGAACCTTAGAAATTCGTTTTTATTTCCAAAAAGTAGTTATTGGGTATTAAAATGCAAAATTAAACAAATTGGAAATTTTGAGATTGCATTATAGTTTGCTGTATCCACTGTCATAAAAAATTGTAAGATGTCCATTTACGAAACGTTACACGTTTATAAGCAATGCAAGGTAGCTTACACAACAGGACAAAACTTAAGTTGTAATATTATAAACAACATAATTGGTTCACAAGATGTAAATGGTAACGCAAGAAGCTTTATCTACTTTAAAATACGATTTAATTGTGATTTACTTATAACAACGTTTGGCGTATGGATAATAATGGTTACAATAATCGTGGAGGAATTGTAATGAATTTGCTTCGCTTCACCTCATATAATCTAAAGATCTTTTTTACAAACGACTTAGGTTTTGGGTCATATCTCGTTCTCAATTTTCAAGTTCGAAGTGCAATTGAATTTGTTCACTGTTTTCCTAGTGTTTGTACATGCGTGTTAGTTTTGAACATAAAGGCGAGAGGGCTTTGACGATAAGGGGCAGTGGAAAGTATATTCTTCACTTTTGATCGAATATACGTATTAAAATTACAAAATATACTGCAAAGTGCACAAGAAAATTTGCAAGTTGTTTATTGTATAAAATCTAGATACTGAGTTTGAAAATTTCTTCCAATTTGAGTTTAGTTGCTTTTGAAAAATTCAAATATTGTGACTTCAGTTAAGTAAGTTTACTATTAAATTGAATTAACGGTTATCAGCTACAGGAAAAGAAATCATCAGTCGAGCCATTAAAGTTTCGTGCAGAATCCTACGTCAGTGAAGCACTAAGTTCGTTTTCATTCTTCGCTTTATTTAAGCAATATTATATTGTCAGTGCCAAGCCCATAAACTAATAAGGACGGAGTCAAACACATTCCGTCGTGGCCACCAAAGCTGAAATAAAACAAACTAGGATCATGTGTAAATAATGGAGTGCTATTTATTAGGTGAAGGGAGCTCTGAATAATTATCACATGGGAGCGAGGCGCCTGTAATGTTTAACAGTTACATATAACGTGAAAATTTTATAAGAGAGTCCCTGTTATGCCACGCATAATCAGCAGTAGCCTATGATTAAAATTCGAGAAAGAGGACAAAATAGTTTTATTGGAAAATTGCGTTGTCTACATCTCATGACGTAGTTATCAATAACAGTCGCTTTAAAAAAGTTGGACAACTCTTCATTCCATCAGTGCGCAGTATGGTCGAATCTTTGGATATTAAGTAATGTTCTGTCCAACTGATACAATTGATGAACATAATCTCCTAGTACTTACTATACAATGTCATTGATAGGAATGCTAAGCATCCGTCCATCAAGAGTTGGAACATCAACAATGCAACCTGTTAATGCCTAAAAGAAATTTAATAGTGTTACAATGCAATCAATGCGAGAGGGCAAGTTAAAAATGAACATACGTTGTTATGGATACCTTAAAACAATCGACTCAAATGCTATATTACAATTTTGCGAGGGAATAGAAAATTTAGGAGTTGCGTCAATGAGCATAGGAAAGGAAATAAGTACTATTCACTATCTACCATTGACAAACACCCACCAGACGTCCTGAATATTCGTAAGAAATAAACGATTCCCAAGACTAGAGGCTACTCTCGAGTGCCAAATAATCGTCCCCGCCCCGCTTATTATTTTTTCGAAATTAACAACCCCCCGCTTCTTATTAGAACCCCCCGTTTATTAATTTCAAGGTTAAGCTCCTCTGCTACCTATGTGTTTAGTAAACTGAGAAGGGCATCAAACCTTGTGATAGTCGCTGTCCGGCCTTAGAAACGTCCCGGGTTTGACAAATACAGGAAAGGATGCCAAACCAAGCCTTGTTACTCTCTGATCCGTACTATGAAGCATCGAAACCTAAAAATGGAAACAAAGTGTATATTATACCTGGCTTGTCCATTTAGCTTCCTTACATACCCTTCAAATCTGTACTTCGAAAATGTAACAATGGTTTCTTGAGAAACAGATTCTGTCCAGCAAGTTCTTTACTACAAGATCAGTGTCCATTCATCTTTGATTGCACCCACGTGTCCACAGTAAACAAGGAGGGGTCTATGAAGTGCTATTGTGGGTAAAACCTAGCAAAGGGACTGAAAAAAATTCCTTACTTCCAATCTATTTTCTTTACACTTAGTAATGAAAGTTCCAACAACAGGCTCTTAGCCACAGAGAGGGCCGTCAGGGGGTAATCCTATACATTTATCGTCATCCCATCCTATCCTGTGAAGAATCAAGTACGACGCGTGCATGATTTTCTTTAGATAAAGATAAGTGCCCAGCACAAGGCGCGTAGATGAAGCATTGTGACAAAACATTACTTGATGAGCTTTCGGTGTATACATTCTCGGCCCATCTTAAACGCAAGTGGATGGAGAATTGCCCGGCTGACTTCCGACCCCTTTAATACAGAAGATACATTGATGATTGCTTTTCATCATTCTCATATCTCTCACATGTACAACCCTTCTTAAATTATCTTAATTTTCAGTGGCAGAGTATTTAATTTACAGTCAAGTTTGAACGTAATAAGTAACAACCGTTTCTTGATACTATTATTTAGCGTTCACAGGGGTCTTTTTATACTACGGTGTAATCCTCTTTAATAGGTCTAATTACGCGCTTCGACCTTTTTGTCCCCCAGGAATACAAGAAAAGTCTTATTTTAAAATTAGTCAACTGCGTCTTCAACATTCGTTCTACGTATGCCACTTTGTAAACTACGTACCACGCTTGTAAAAAATGGTTATTCTGTTAGTTTTATCAATTCTTGTTTTAGTAAAATGTTTTCTAAATGCTTTTCTCGAATCCCCAAGTATTTTTTGGTTCCTAAATGTAACTTCTACATCCACTGACTTATGCTCTGTACAAAACTCAATGAACTCATTTCCTCTGCTTCTCCTCAAGTTAACATTCGTTTCATTTTCTGCTCTTCTTTTCGTCTATCTAACTTTTCTCAGTTTAAGGACCGAACCCCCAAATTACTACGCTCAGGCGTAGTACACCATTTTAAGTGTCGTTTCCGTGCAGAAACATATTTAGATCGGGTAATAAGTCAATTTAATTGACGTTTGTCGGATCATCTGGGAGTTTCACCTTTAACTTGAAAGACGCTTTCTAACCCTCCATTTTCTAGTATTCGTCTACATGCTGAAACCTGTTCTAATCCGTTCTCTTGGGGATAGAACGCATATCACAATAATATGATATCTGAGAAATAATACCTCATTTGTGTGCAAACTTAAGTATGATACTCTGATGAATCAGACAGAAATGTAGAGCACAGAAGATTTGTAAAAGACTGCTCATACTTAACATTAGGAAAAAGCTTAAAAACCCATTGATAACGTTATAATCCAAAGCCTCTAAAGATCTAAGACTGAACGGACGCGACGCGTAAGTCAAGGAAGTCAAATGATAGCGGCTAATGCATTGAAAGTAAGACTGATTTGGAAACAGCTGTTATGCTTAGCGATCAGGGAGTGGCAGCTCGGTTGGAATTGGCCTAAAGTGAATACATAACAGATGGTTCTATCAAACCTCATTCTACACTTGCTTGCGGTTAGGAATAAACATGAACTACAGCTGGATAGATGAGCAAATGACATTGATTTCTCCTTTAGAATTATAAGCCTGAATCGTTGAGTGCAAATTACAAATTTGCCCACGCTGACCAAGTGCAGATCATCTCTATTCTCGCAATGGTTTCACCTTCGTAGTCATATTTTTAAGAAGGTTAGTAAGCTGTAAGGATTGAATGGTCTTACCAGGATTGTCACCGAGGAGTGCAATTTAGATCGCGTCGTAATCGAACTCAGGCACAAAAGATACAAGGCCAACCAAACAACGATTAAATTTTTTGCTGAAGCAATGCCACTCAATGACCTACCAAGCTTTTGGCGACCAAATGCAGAAAAAACACGTCTGCAATATTTGTAAACGTAACGAAGATCAAAGGTTCCGTCTATCATATTATCTCTTGGCCACACGTTATCCAGAAGCCCTGATAACGCAGAAGTGCAACTAGGAATTTTGAAGGGCAGGCGAGGTTTTGAAAATTCATGACACTTGTCCGGTGCTTTTCTTAAACTTCACTTTTACAGGTTACACACTAACACGTATACAAATCATTGGTCACTACGTTCTCGTATTGAAGATTGTGGACTTAATTACATAGGAAAGCCTTTTCTGGGGAATTTGCAGTAGATAGGTCAGGCCTCGCCCCTCGGAGGGATACTCTTTTCTTTCTCACAGTATCTTACACAGACCTCAGTAAGTGATGAGTCTACGATATGGATATTCTCAACACTATAACACAAGTTTCTCATCGGTTGTGTATTCCCCTGAGTGTCTCAGAATACCATACTGATATCTGAGGCAAATATACGAAAAGCGTCATGGACTCTTTACCTCTTGGGCCGAAGCCTTTTAATAAGACATGGTTGTGACAAGATAGCAAGAAGAGGAACATTTACGGAACATGCTGACCTATTTTAGAGGGTAAGCAAAGCAGAATTTTGCGTGTGAAAGGCAGAGTCCAACAAATGAAAATCTCATGATTTAATCTGTCACTGGACGAGAGAATACCACAAAGAGATACAATGTAAGTTGGTGTTGAATGGAGAATGATGGGCAGTTTTGAATACGAGCTGATAAATTTCTGAGTGATTGTGGCATTTTTGTAAGCACACTCTGGCAAATCGAAAGTCTTTGTGGAGATTCTGAAGTAACTGATTAATTCCTTTCCAAAGTTTATTAGGATTTGGATTGCACTTAATGTGACGTTAGAAAGGTCTTACTCACAGTAACATGTCGATTAATTTCTCTACGAAATTAGACATTCTGCCTATTTTCACCATAACAGGCATATAGCGACAAAAGCGGATGTGAAAGGGGGAAATGGACTTGAATTTCAAAATTAACATGAAAAAATAGTCCAGAAACATGTGCCCATTATCCTGTAACTTTTTGGTCGAAAAAAAATGTCGGCCAGTGTTATCATCATAGCCATAATCATAATTACAATATCAGCAGTATCATCTTCATTATCATAACGATCATAATTAGAATTTTCATTGATTCATTACAACTCATCATGTCTACCGGTGTAATGGTAATGATGATGATAATTATTATTTTGATGATGAAGATGATATCATGAAAATGATATCATAATCATTATGATGATACAATAATAACGAAGATTATTATCATACACAAATAAATACATTGATAAAAATTAAGACGACTATGATGATGATGATGATGTTTCTGTTCCTTTTTCATGAAAACATTAAGCAAGAACATCATAAAGTAACGATGGTAAAGCTCGAACTCCTAATCTATAACACAGAAGGTACACAAAATTTGCGCCTTATTAAGATTATAGATAAAATCTAATTATCAGCTCTGTTATAAAGTCACACTGACTCTCAAGGAAAATAGGGCTTACCGTGAATAGTAATGTTGCTGTAGGATCATAAGCATGATCTCGGAACTCAAATCGTTGATTATAGACAGGGGATAGTGAGTTGGCATCCAGATTAAAATCAGTCTCATAGTCGCCTCCAATTCGTTTGAATTTCTCGTTGTACAAACGGATGTGAACCTGTAAATAAAAGTAGTAAAGATGGTGTAAAGAGCAGTAACTACGAACTAAGTTACGAGAGAAACGTCTCCCCCCTTCAGTATGAAGATGGGAAAAGATTCTTTCGAAATGTAGCTCGTAAATAGACAGAGGCTAGCGACATAATAAACTCTACCATCTATGGCCGTGGCTGAGTTGCCAAGTGTTAAAATTCACGGCTTTTTTATATAAGAAACCAGTCTGTAAGAAACCTTAGGCTCTGATTTGGGAAAATTTAAGGAACTCTTAAGAAACTTAGGCAGGCTAAACTAATCCAAAAGTTTAGAAACATTAGTGAAAAGTATGGGTGGAAATAATATTTTCCTGCAACAGTTCATATATATATTACCTTTAAAACACAAAACAATATGTTCACTTTGAAACTTAATACACTTATTAAAATATACTTTAAAAGGAGAAATCAAATATATTATTAAGGAAGTACTTCTTAAGAAACTTTGAGGGCTGAAACTCGATAAACTAAGGAACATTCGAAGCTGAAATTGGAAATTTTTAAGAAACTCGAGGCTTAAACTATTGCTAAAGTTTCTTATAATAAAAACAACGTGTATTTAAAAACAGTAACTATATGTCTTGTATGGAGTGAAACATCTCTAATTTAAACATATAAAATGGTAGTACTATTTTCCTAATAACAAACAATATTCATAATATAAACAATTTCAGAATGCTTGCCAACTACAATAAACATTTATACAGTAAACGGCTCGTTAAATAAGTACTCATATGACAAAGCCCCAAACAATGAAATCCTTTTAAAATCAGAACTCTTATAAGAAACGCCTTGTAATGAACGCCTTGTGTAAAAATAATTCAATGATAACAATAATTAACATCCCTATCATAAAGTTTTCCTTACCTAAATGCTTCTCTAATAATTACTAACGATAATTAACGCCTCCTTAAATAAAAACTTTTACGATAAATTCCTTTTACAATAAAAGTCTTTTTTTAAAAATAATTAAACGCCAACAATAATTAACATCCCTATCACAAAGTTTTCCTTACCTAAATGCTTCTTTAATAATTATTAACGAGAAGTAACGAATCCTTAAATCAGAACTCTTACGATAAACGCCTCTTGCAGTAAACGCCCGTTTACAAAACACACCTATACGATAAAAACTCTTTTAATAAAAAACCCCGTACAATAAACACCTCAAAAACCTACAATTTTACAATAAATGTTCCCATTGCGCTAATATCTTTCTATGCTTTGTAATAACGTGGTTCTATGAACCAATCAGAGTTTAGAGTTGCCATATGTTTGGATAGATGTGATTTAAGAGTTTTTACCTTGAGTTACGAGAATGTAAATGGAGGTTGTTTATTGTTCCGATGAAGATATGTTTATTAAAAAAAGGAAAGGTAAAATTATTCGACGTTTGGTGTATTTATTTGTTATTTGGTTCACGATGATACCCTGATTAGCACCCTGAATGTTTTTTAATTTTTCTAATATTTTAGCCACTACAAGTGATACCTTGTATATTAAATATTCCTACAATAAATGCGGTGTAAAAGATCTCCTATAATTGACGCATCCTCATAGTTTGGAAGGATGTCAGGATCCTCACCTAGAAAACTCAACCCCCACCTACAAAGACAACCCCCAGCTAGAACTCTTAAGGCAAACCCCACCTGGAAGAATATTTTTGTTAAAAATTTCCTAAAGTTGAAATCGCCGCTTCTCACAAATAATGTAAATAGAAACGGAATGCTAATTTAGAGTTTCTCCCATTGAAACATTTCATCACTTGAAAGGTTTCACAATGCCACTTCCTTCAAGACAAACAACAAAGCGCCCAACTTCTTGAGAGAAAAACTTTTCTCAAGTTCGGTGAACCAGAATTACTAATACAACTTTTAATTTGAATTGGATACCACCGTGTATAACATTTAATTTTATAATATGTATGAACTTACAAGAATGTTGTAATACCAAAAAACTGGCAGTTAACTGTGATAGTCAATTGTTTTAAGGGCAAGGATGATGCCCTAGAAAGAAGCAGCTAAAGAGGATTGAAGTTGGTTGATCAATTAATGAAAGTTATTGAAAGAGTGTTTCATAATCTGCTTAGAGAAAGAATTGATATAGATGGCATGCAGTATGGTTTTGTTACAGGGCGTGGCCCTACAGAGGCACAGAGAGGTAGGTGTCCAATTGTGAGGTAGCTGGATGTCGATGATCACCGGTGGATGACTTGAAGATCCGCTGCTCATCAGGGAGACTGGTATGAAACACCGGTGGTTGACTTGAAGATAAGGTGGCGACTAGAAAAGTAGTATATGTTAACATCGGAAGATCGCCTTGGTCATTTGATAGAGCACACGCCGCGGAAGCGTGGGTAACGGGCTCGATCCCCGGTGGTGACATATTTTCTATTTCTCTAGTGTCTTCACCATGTAAAAATTGATTGATTTAAGCATTTAGCCTAATCATGTTTTATATTTACCTCATCTCTTAATGAAGATATTGTGCTAAGGAAATCGATTGACGAGGAAGATCCTTTGACGAAACATTGTTTGTAATCGTTAATGGTAAATTCCGATAAAGGCGGTGCTAAAGAAGGTTTCTCGGCCTTTTGGCAAGGAATGGATGTAGTATCTGTTCTCATTAATGAAAAATTCTTTCCATGATTCTCGAGAGGCGGCCCTACTGGGAAATTGAGCCTGCGTCAAGGCTTGCTTCTATGCCCGATAGCCTAAATTGAGGGGCTGTCCCTCGGACATCCCAGCTTCCCTTTGTTTACTGATTAGCCTGTTTTGTGGGGTTTTTAATTATTTAGGGTAGTTTTAATATCATACCCACTGCTCATCGGGGGTCTTTGGTTTAGAGACTGATGGAGACAAGCAACTACAAGGGTAGCTCATATCGGATTAATTTATGAGCTTTTCATGTAGAAAATCTCACACCAGTTTTCATAGGCATCCTCTCAGATAAAGTCTAAAGTTCATGCACTCCTGGGTGGATATTTTGACGTAAGGCATTGGTTGATAGGAGTGCCTTCTGATAAACACATGGCTATTACATGTTAATGACATACTTCGACAAAGATGTTGATTTGGGAGACATAAAATAAGTTGAACAACTAGGAAACAAACTTCTCATCAGCTTAATCGTTGGTGTTTTAATTTTCAGGAGGACAACAAGGTGTAATGAGTACACAATGATAATTATGGCGTCATCATGAAGTTTCTTCATCAGGTTTTGTGGCAGTAAGGAAATGTATGTTGAATACGTGATGAATGAATAATACCACAATGAATTGCCACGTACATCATATATTAGAATCTAATGATATCTTATTGTCATTCCTCTAAGGAAATGAATCATTAAACTGCGATTTCAGAGGAAATCAAAATTTCTTTACAAATGTCATTATTGAACTTAATGATGATCGTTTCCACTTGATGTCCAGACAACTTTATGGTTTTGGAAACTTGGCTTGAACGATTTAGTTTCTAGAGTATGAAATTATTCCGGTGAGTGTGAACGAGAAACTGG
>JAAAKM020006971.1:148625042-148637381 GCA_010016025.2 Alatinidae sp. Z8VKAUB7J3 | reverse complement strand
ATCATGGTTTTCCATCCATCTCGTCTCCAGACTAGTACCGTAGCCAGGGGGATGCTTAGTATGCTTAGCATCCTCTAGAAGTAGACTCCTAGGTAAAACAGCATCCCCTAATCCATGGTCGTCTGTCCTAGAGTTTTGAAATGTATCAGAGCATTCCTCAGACTTGTTGAATTTCCTGTCCCATATACAGTGCAGTTAACTACAGACACCTGGTTTCTACGAGTGCCCCTGCCTCGCTTTTTAAAAGGGTTCACCGATTTTCCAGAAGGGGTTACGCAAAAATTACGTTAATTGTTGAACAAGCTGGCCCGTACGCATTAAATTTTTGAAGAATGCACTAAAATATGCTCATAGGTAATAGGCATGCCCTACGGCGATAGTCTGGCTACTGCACTGCTCCAGACAAAGAATGTTGCTTGGCTCTTTCCAATGGATTTCATGAGGGATCTATATGTTGAAAAAACACTACAGGAATAGAAAAGGTATCCGCACCTAGATCAGAACCCCTGGACCCACTCGTTTACTTTGTGTACTCTATGAAGTGGACTTGGTGAACCCTGTATATTAACTTCAGGGCTGATCAATTGGAGATCAAAGATCTTCGCCTTTTCAGCAGGATATAATACTCAGGTACAAGACAAAGATAACATATCCTGATATTCTACTATGTTGTTATTCTACAGATTCACTGAAATTATAAGGAGAACATCTGAATATTTCATCGAAACATTTGTTATTCATTACAGAGTTAGGAAGGTCCATGGTGAATGAACAGTAAAAGAACATCAGGGGAAGAATTAACCATTTAAGCGGCTTCGTTAAGTGAAGTATAGGATAGACCGCGTTTTGCCAATACATAAGTCATATGTTCGTGCTTATTGTCAGAATGAGGTACTTGCCAAGTGTTTTGGAGCGCCCTTGGCTCAGTGTTTAAGCGTCAGACTCAGGATCTGATGGTTGGGGTTCTAGTCCACGTTGGGTTGCAAGTTTGAGTCCGGATGCCACTATACAGTGCTAAAAGGGAACTTTACTTCTCTTTCCTACTATGTGTGCAAAACTGGGAACTTCCTGTAGTGGCGACTCGTGACGACTTTTGCCTGCAGACCAAAATCCACTTACAGGATACATGCACAGAAAGCAACATTAAACCTTATGGTCTTTAATCATTATACTTATTTTAAAAGATTAAGGAACTTAATAACCTTGTGTAAGATAGCCTGACAATACGGAAACTATGGAATTACGACAATATCATTTTATTTTTCGTTATTAGTGCACAGCCTCTTGTAAACACCGCGGTAGCAAATTAGGCTATGATCTCCAACGAAGATGTCGACATCAAGTGAAAATATCAACTCAGATAGTCATGAAGATGAGACAGTCTATGAAATCTATAAGCGTTTTTGTAATCTTTAGTTGGATTGGATAACTAATATTATGGAAGCATTCCCGGCAAGTCTCCTCGAAAGTTATTGTATTAAGCAAAAGACTATTCTCCACTTATTGTTTTGAATTCCCGATAAACAGAAAATACGATCATTGCTCTAACTGGTTTTGATATAAACAGTGTGAACGAGCACCATTAAAGAAAACCTATTAAAAATACCTGTTTTCATCGGGAAGAGAGGATTTAAAATGTTAGTTTCGAAAAGAACACTAGAGAAATAGAAAGCGTGGGTCACGGGTTCGATCCCCGGTGGTGACATATTTTCTATTTCTCTAGTGTTCTTTTCAATACCTGTTTTGCTAGTTTAGTTTGTACAAATCTCTGATTTACTCATGGTTAAGAATACATGTAGTTCCTTACTTTCCTAACCCTTCTCTGCGATTCAAGGTCCACGTACGTCATCAAGTACTGGATAATCGGACTCATTTCTTTTGCCTTCTGTTCAAGAGATCACAGAAAGATCCTCTTCCATCTACACTACAGGCATTACAGATTTGCATTCTGCATTAGGTATATTTCAATATTCAACTGAAGTTTTAGTAATTATTCAGCTATATACTACAGAATATAAATCCTTTGTCCTTTACCATAATCGTACAATGTGTATATACGTACATACGGATATACAATGTGTATCCTGTATTTATCTATTTACACAGATACACTCCATCTTATGCCAGCTTTAACCGCTGATGCGCTAGCTGTGGGTTTGCTTTTTGATCGATTCTGATATAACATTGGAGCGAGCAATATTTCTTTGTACACAATAATCGTACTATATATGTACATTCAATACAGTTAAACGGTCTCAGAGGAGGTCCCTTTTACAGATTCAGTGGGCACTCCTGCGTCAACCTCAGCCCCAGCCTCATCAACATCTTCACCCTCTTCCATTGCTAGCCCCTCGTTAATGTATGAGGTACCAAATGGCTCACTTGCTACGACATCTTCAGCTATTGGAGGTGCAAAGTCGGTTGAGCTTATCCTGCGAGTGAAACTCGTGCCTGTAATGTCATCATTAAATGACATGCGTGTTACATCAGTGCCTGAAGACCAAGCTCGAGATGACCGTCGATCCTCACCATCTGTGAAGGAAAATACAAAACAATTAGATATATTTAGATAAGAGGTTTTTTTATTTGCAATATTTGTGTAGCCAAGGCAAGGCCGGCTTCACATAAGCTATCTGTCACTTTTAAGTCGAACCTACCCAACAAATCAAAAAGATGTTTCGTCGATGCTACGGTTGTATCCATGCTGCTATACTATGGCAACACATGGACATTCAATGAATAACTTGAAAAGAAACTCAACAGAGCCTTCACTAGAATGCTAAGAATGGCTTCAAACCTATCTTGGAAACTACATCCCACCAGGAAAAGGATCTAAGGGATCAAGGGTGACTAAACCATATGCCTAGGAGGAACTCGCTTTGAATAGTGGCAGACATTTTGGGGGGTGAGAAAGTACGGTTGCCCCCAAATAATTCTTCTTAAGACAGAAAAATATTGCAAATATACCTTACCAATTTCAACAACAGTATTCATTTGCTCATAATGACATAATCTCCAAGTTAATAATATTTTGTGTACAACTGCCCTTGGAAGGAAGGTCAAACTGTGCCCTTCTCCTTCAATAATTTAATAAGTTCTACGACTAGCTTTGAAGAAAAAGCGCAAAAGATAAAATCATAAGCAAAGCACTATTCTGGAGGCCTAAGCATTGTTCAACACGAGCAGGGAGACCTCGCAGAATTTGGATCGAACAATTATGCAAAGTTTCAAATTGTACACCTATGGCAATGAATGATACAGATGATTGAAGGGGATGCGTCCAAGCAATACGTACGAACAGCACACCCTGGTAAGGTGAGGTATAGATACCATATCTGTAAGTGGGTTTTCCTCATTATTATCAACTGCATAATTAAATGGTACCTTAAAAAATATGAACCCAAGTTTTACGCAACAGGTAATCAAAAACGATAATAGAAAAGACTGTGGCAGAAGTCTTTAAAATATGAAAATTGGAGTCAAAACACGCTTCAATATTTCTAGGCAGGTCAAAATTTCAGTTGAAAAGTCTAAATCTACAAATAAAAAAGTGCATATGGTTCTAACTGATTCCGATCCTCATGATTCACGGATACTCCCCGTGAAATTGCTCGCGACTGCAGAATCTCTCCATCATAAAAGACTCATAAATTAGTTTAACTATTCTTATATCTTTTGACAAAGGACCTACAAACTTAGAAGTTTGTTGCTTCTGGCCTCTTAATCGCGTCACTATTGTTTGTGATGATAACAAGGGGGTAACTAGAGTGCGATTTGCACGTCCCTCGCTAAAATACTTTGTAAATGGGCTCTCCTAGCTATAAGTGCCCCATATCTGTTGAACAAGCTATAAATTAAAGTGGAATTTTTGAACGTTGTCTAAGGATACGAAGGTATGTCTATAGTAGTTATCTTCCCACTTGTCCCATGAGAATTTCAATCTCCACTTTGGAGTGAAGTCTTCTAATGCTTCCGACACTCCAAATAAAGCCTTTGCTAGTGGTGGCCAACCAGCAGCTCTAGTGCTACATGCAGCCTACCATGACTTTTTGCGTGGCACACTTTACATTCTAAAATTCACTCGTTTTTAACCAAACATAAACATCGAGCAGCCCCTACAGCATTTTCGTGGTTTTAAATTTTGATATAGTAGTTGATAAAGGTTATTAAAATATTTCGTTGGACATTTTCAGCAGTGTGAATATTTACACTTAATACAAAATTACAGCTTGCGTAGCAGCGAAGAGAAGTATAATGGTGGGCGTGGAGTTTGCTGCTCATCACCCCCCATCCCCAACCCCACCCCCTTAACTTTTTAAGACGGCATCTCTGCTTGCACCAATGACCATTTATATAATAAACAGATAAGTGGCTCTTAGCCTTACACATGGTCAGGTGCAATCCAACTACTCCGCTTTTGCTAGCTTGCCCCTCATATATCAAAGAAATAAGCACGATATGACAATAACATGACTGGTAGTCATACGAAATCAGAAATGAAACTGTCTTCCCCCTCAGGATAGCCATTGGTGAGGTTTAGGTTCCCAAGTTTCACTTTGATAAGTAGCCTAAGTTGGCAAAGGACACCAACTCAGTTACTGAAATACTCAGGATATACAAACCGAAGCAAGTGACGAGAAGATTTGAAAAGCTCCAATCTCCCAATACTTGTATCTCCCGGTTAAACAAAATCTAACAGAACCTTCAAAAGGGGATAATAACGATGTCAATTGTTTTATGAAATAATACCTTGCAATTTCTTATTTACGACAACTTAGGAAACAACTGTCCTAAATTGCCAATTAACAAGCGATAGGAGAGAAAATTATGTCAGGCGCACAGAATTTTGCGTACTGTCAAAGGACCAATTGGACTCTCTATTACTTTTGTCATTGTAGAATCCCGGATTCTTTTTCGATCCTGTCGGTTTCATTTCTGTCAATGTTGTTCTCACTGTCCTTCACTAGTTTATTTACACTAAGTTGATTGTGTAAAAGGCGGACCTGGGAGGCATTGCTTTATACCGTTCTATTTTAAAGAACGGTTGTTTTATTTTTTGTCTCCTTGTTTAAGTGCTTTTCCTACATGCCGGTCAATAAAAGGGTTGTCTCCATCAGAAACCCAAGACTTACTCTTTCTTTGGCCCTTCAAAGGCATTATTTAGAAAGATACGTCCTTACCGTGGGAGGTTATGATTGCAATTATTTCCCAAAGTTCCTTTCTTATCCTAGCTCCTGTCTTCGCCCACATCCAACAAACACTGGATTAGACTGATTTCTTTAGAGATCACTTGTCTTTATTTGTAGACATGTAAGTGTACACGCCCTCATGAAGACTTTACTACTGATTAAAAATTGTTATTCTACTGGAACTACTAGGGTGTATGTCCCAGTGGTTGCCGAGATTGTTTTAAAAACCATCTCCAGGAGTTCTATCTCTGAGTTGCGCTGGATTGACAATTTCCTTTCACTGTGATCAAGGAATCTGCAAAGACAAAGCACAAACAATGGGTTAGCAAAGAAATTATACAGATATTTAAATAAATTGTTTGTGGTACAAAATTCAGAGATTGCTCTGGAAAGACGACTCCTCGTTATATGGTTGCAAAGCTTTTTTGCCGCCAAAATAATTTTGTATATGATTTAAGTAGCGTAATGCTTTGCGTCCGCAGTTTCTCGTCTATGCAATAGTGGTTAGTAAACAATCACATACTTAGTTTTCTAACATTTTGTAAGTTTCGATCCCTTTCTTTGTTCCTTCGTTAATAATTATGACACCAGGTCTTAATGAGAGTTATACGAAAAAAGCTTTTCAACCTTATAACGAGTCATCTTTTAGGGCAATATCATACAGAAATCTCTTGCTCCCCAACTGCTACCATTGCAGTTTTGTTTGCCAGCAAAGAGCCTACTAAGGTCTTCCTCAGTGGTAGACGCTTAAGGGCGCGAGGGGGGAAGCAATCGCCCGTAACAATTATGGCAGTGCATGCAGAATACAACAAGGGTGTTTTGAAGCATCAGAAGTGTTGCAAAGAGACTTCCTTACGTAAAACGTCAAAATGAGGAATTGCTGAATACTTCATTGAGCTGTGCAGCGACGTACTACAGATCAGGCCAAGAATTCAATTTAATGCATTGGCTCCTACAGAAATTGGAAAGACCACTCAAAACCCCTCCCCTCAAACATGTACACAATCACGCCGTGCAATATCATGTCAGCCAACATATACAGTCGGAAAGCAAGTTTAGTTTTGCTCCTCACAGTCGATCTTATTGTTACAACGACAAGTTCAGGTGACACATTTGTAAAAATTGTAAAGATGGAATGTCGACGAAAATCACTCGTTTGTTTTATAAGAATCCGTCACTGTTGAATCTTTAAAGCCCTCATTTGATCGCACCAAGCATAATTTTATCGTGATGCTGCATGTGTCTTAAAACTTGAATATCGAGCTCAAGTGGTTCTTGTAGATAAGACTGTAATCCGTTGAGCAGATTTTACAGTGTTAACCGGAAAGGACTCGACATGGCTATTAAGTCGTGCCTCAGATGGCGACTTTGTGAGGTTGGTGACCGATTTTCAGTAATCTAAGAGGGAAGCTTTGGCTTAATGAAGAGATACTGTATCTGGGAATAAAAGTTTCGGTAACAAAATTATAATACTGAAAATATAAAGGAAGGTCTTCAACGTCAACAAGAACGAGTCAGGTCGCAAAACTGAAAGAAATGAAATGAGCAGAAATGTTGCAAGATTGGTTCCGGCGAATACTTCATTGGTCTTTCGCTATTCTTGTATTTATGTAAGGATTTCAACATCATTGCAGTCCTGGGCAGCAAGCTAGATAGCCGAAGTCGTTAAATGAAAATCTTATGGCAATACCGGAGTAACAAAGTGTTAGAATATTTAAAAGTAGTGAAGATCTCATTCTACCATTTAATGAACCGAGGAAACGCACTGTGTAAGTAGCGCTATTCAGCGGTAGATCTTCGACGTGTACAGCGAAGTGATATCAACGGTTGCATGTTTAAAGATAAAAACCCGATGCAGTTTCTTATCCGGTTCTCTGCTATGTTGTAAATAAATCTTTGTCGTCGTGTTTTGTGACTTTTATGTGTGTAAGAGGCAGTCGATATAATGGGATGTATTTCTAGTAGTAGTCGTTCCAGTACTGAAGTAACTACTTTGCTCATTTTCACATTTTTTAGAAGAAAATTGTCATATGGCGTCCTGATATCAGGAAGATATTCGGCGTCACATAATATTTGAAACACATTTTAATACCTACTCCCTTACTCTGTGCTCACTAGCAACGCACTAAATAAACAAATACATAGATCAGTAAATAATGCAAGTATATAAACAAGTATAACAAACGAGTAAATAGCAATAATCAAAGTAAACTGACAAGAGAGAAAACTAATTTTTTACCGGATGGTATCATGCGAGGGCATCATCGGAAAACGGATAATATTGTCCGCTTACCAAATTTCAAGTCATCAAAATAAAGTAACTTTACTTTAAAATGGACATCGGAAGCATCACACGTAGTAATTAGTACGCTGAGGAAAACAAGGTCAGTTGGGTGGTAGAGACAGGAAAATAATTTGTTGCATTTGGTTAAACCTTAAGTGAAAAGGAAAGATGTAATGTTCATAGTGCTTTTGATCAGTTCTACAGTTATATCAAGGCACAACAGTTCTTTGGCTTAAAAGTGTTTGTTATACCCTTCCTTGGCAAGAAAGGCTTCACCAAACTTCTGCCTTCAAGAAAGATCTTATTACCCGAATGCTTTCAAGGCACTTTGCAAGATTTATCTTTTCCACAAAAAGTCGTTGTAAGTTTTGATTGAAGTTAGGTAAAGACTAGCTATTTTCTATGCCTGGTATTTAGAGACTGCTACTTAAAAACATAAATAACGTAAACAACATTGATAATATACAGGATTCTACGAACAAACTATAATTATAAGATTTGAATAAAATCCTCTCTTCTCGATGATAAATTCTAAGATTGTATAAAATAAGTTATGACAAGGTTTTTTCCCGCTCGTTCGTACCTAATTAGCTAATTTGGCCTCCATGCAAAGAATTAACACAGGTGCTTGATTAAGGGAAGTTGGCCTCATCTAAAATATAAGTTAGGTTCTTTAGCTGCAAGAACTCACACGATTAAAGGATTGATACTGCTATTATGTCTCTGTTTCTGATTGCCTGCTTAATCAGCTCAGATCAAGTCATTATCATGTTTAGACATATTTTACCCCGAAGATGTTTTATCCTACAGTTTTACCTAATTCTCTTATAAAACAAGGGGCGTATACAACATGCCCGGGCATGCGAACTCTAGCAGACTTGAACTATAATTCGTTTTATGTCGGACTTTAAACAAAATTTAAAACGTTAAACTGACTAATTATCAGTAACAGCCCTACTGTGTGTCTTTTAGCCATATCAACGTTGTGTCTCTTAATTCAGTCATTGACAGCTTAAGTCATCTTTAAAAGCCAAATTATCAGGGGAGTGGCCCTGATTTTGAGTAACAAATGCATGAGTGTGTAAAACAAATGAAACAGTTAAGGCCACATCAACGATTGACTTACTGTTGGTAATTATCAATCTACTTTAATTCAAGACATGCATCCATTTTAGTGGAACTTCGTCTGAAATAGAATGTCCCAATTATATCACAAAACTTCGTGAAGGTAGAATAGATATGAATGGTCCCGTGCATCGATCACTGTAAAGGAATCAAGAAGGTGAAGCAAACCCCTACTCTGTAATCTGTAAGATTCTCTCGATTGGCATGTTTCTTTGAATTTAAGAAACGTCTATAAGTAACTGAGGGCATCATAATAGGAGAGCTTTAAGCAACAACGCCAGAGCGGTCCTAAAAGGCAATTCTTTGTAAATTTCTTTAACAGTTTCAACGTAAGTTGCCCAATTCAAATATATACAACACTCAACGCCCACATACAAGTTTCCGCCCCTATGCCATGACATAGGCCCACGTCACCACGTGTTACAATAAGGGGCAAATCATTGTCTTTAGTGTTGCAATGCTCTATTACCATTTTAGATCTTGTCAAATGGTCCCTACCCACCTCCTGTTACAGCCACTGGCTTTAGGAGTACTATCCCAGTTTACATGAATGCATGGTTTGACTTCTTATGTGCTGAAAATGTAAAACTTTTCTTGAGCAAAATAATTAAGCACTTAAAATACACCTGTTTCTTCATACATTTCTATCAATTTTTGTGCACATTAATAGATACAAGAAGCTAATTCAATATGCAATACGTACCACGGAGATTTGTGATTACACATAAATACCTCAGCAGGGAATTTTGATTTAGATTTATGGAAGGAAGCAGAGACTGTTGACGTTTGTTTCATAAATCATACTGCTCACAGCAGTGAAAGGAATATTTCACAAAAACGTTTATCCCGGTTATAATGTTATTAAGATGATTTTTTTTATGTTTGTTGTTCTTGCATCGTACAGAAAAGCTAAGAAAGCAGTGACATTACCTCCTTGATGTCAGATGTTCGCTCTATGCAAAGTCATCATCAAAAGTTCTAGAAAGTTCTCAAAAGAGGTGTTGGAATGACGCTACTTTATAGAGTAGAGGTTTTATGTTTCAAAAATGGTTGGAGTATGGTTCGGGGAGAGACAGAGAGGTGTTGGATCGTGATGTTTGTCATTAATCAATTATCTATACCTTTAATTGATCGTCCGTGTCATTCCCATCTATGAGATTACAACGGAAGGGACGGGGTATACATCTTGCTTAGCATTCATCCCAATCTGTACTTCAACATTTAGATGTCTAAGTTCTGGCTAGGATGAGACACGCAAAGCGCAGAACGAGGAACTATCCAGCAAGAAAAGATCCTAGCTCCCAATCCCCTCAGTGGTAATAGCATAGATGGGAATGACACGGACAATCAATTAATATTTTGTGGAACATGCGTATTCTTATTCTAGTGGGTTGTAGTGTAATATTGTAAATAAGGAGTGGGGTGATATAAATTTCAAAAAATTAATAAGCGGGGGGAGGGGTACGATTATTTGGCACTCGAGAGTAAAATCGTGCTATTTAAATGCGTTTAGAACACCCTAGGAACGAGAGCCAAACAACACAGCTACAATGGTACAATAAAAGAGCACAAAACGTCTCACAGCAAAGCGCAGAAAACTGACATCAGAGACTGTATGTCAACAATCTTTAAATCTAATAACACTATAGAATTACAGATAGAGGAAGCCATTTTAATCAAAGAACGTTCCCCTCTTATTAATCGCAAGGACGAGGGGTACATGCGCACCCTACAGATATTTTGGCTGATATATCTTAGCTCTAAAATATGCCTTCTGTCTTGTAGACAATTGGCTCTTAAAACTGCAGGAGCACAGCTAGTAAATACGTCCTTACAAAGTGCATTTAATGCCTTCAGAACTGCATAAAGTACAGTTCTATAGAATTATGTTAGTTTTGAAAAGAACACTAGACAATATGACACCACCGGGGATCGAACCCGTGACCTACGCTTTCGCTGCCTGCGGTCCACCAACTGAGCTAGGTGACCGCCAATGTTAACATACTCTATTTCTCTAGTTGCCACATTAGCTCCTAATCATCCACCGGTGGACATCACCATCCAGCTCAACGCAATCGGAGACCAGCCTCTCTGCGAAGAACATCATTGATGCTATGAACACCGTGTGTCAAAGTTGGCAGTTATAAACGGCACTCTTAAGATGATTTGTACAGCAGGTTTAACACCTGCATGGTTGACAGTATTGAAACGACTTTGATATCTTTCTGTCGAGTAGACAGTCACAGCTGTATCATCAAATAAAATCGGTGTCGATGTAACAGGTATCTAACTTTTACTTGCGAGTTCATGTACTTTGACCATCTCAAGCACCTTGTGTTATGTGGACAAAGAGAATATTTATTATCAAATTCGAAAAGGCTAAAAGCATCTGTTCCAGCAGTACAGTGTGATGTGTGAATTTGCTTTGAGTAACTATATTCGATTTGATTGCTACCACAGTTTGACGTGTTCCACCCCTGACCTTTGGCATCTCTCTGAATGCATTATCTGGGACGGGGAAACAGGGGAAACAGGGGACATGCCTCCCTAAAGATTTAACAAGTCTCAAATTTCAGCTTCATCAAAATTGAAATGATTGGGACTGTCATTGTGTCACATTCACAGCAGGATATCCATATAGACACGAAAGAGCCCTTTCCACACAATGACCAAATGCACCTTAGTAGAATGCGAAAAAATAAATTTGAACTCAGCCTACGTGCCCCCGCCCCCAATCCACCTTACCCTGCCCCGTCGCTGATTATTTAACAATGAAGTTATTATAACTATCTTTGAAACAATAACTCGCTTCAGAAAATCTTTGAAAAGTTCTGTCACTTACTTTGCTAACTTCTTTGACACTATTTTGTTGAGCAGCTTCTAACTTTCGACCATTACAGGTTTTGATTGCCGTCTAAAGTGTACGAAAATTCAATTTCTTGGTCCGTTATTTTCCAAGGGAAATTCCACTCTTTTATCGACGCCAAACTCCCAGAGGAAAGTAGTAAGATGATAAATGCTGCAAATTTATATGTATAGAACAACGAAGCAAAATTAATTTAGTGGCATTCTTAATGCTTAGCAATACATTTACAGATGCTTGGGCTGTTATCATATCGTTTATTCATTAGTTAATTTTCTGGAAAATGGGACTGGGAACAACACGAGTCTTGTTACGCCAAATGAACCCAAGACGCCTCTTGGCCAAGAATTGCCTACCTTAAAGGCGCAAGAAGTTGCGGGAACAAAAAATTGAGAAGTTGAAAATTTTCCAGGGCGAAAAATGGGAATAAATGTTGCAGGAATTAAATGTTACAAAAAGGTAAACTTTTAAAAATTGTGGGAACAAGAAGTTGCGAATTTCAAAATGGTTTAAAAATTAAATTACGTAGAAAGGGTTAACTCGGTAACTCGATTTCGCAGAACTAGTTAAGTAGATAAAACAACTGCCGTTAGAGTCATAAACAGAACAAAATCACCCAACACTAAATGTTGCGGGAATTTAAAGTTGCGGACTGCTGAAAATTAAAAGTCGCGGAACAAAAAGTTGCGAAACTTGCGAAGATTTTTCGCAACTTTTAATTCCAACAACATTTTGCTTCCGCAACTTTTTGTACCTTTAAGGTGAGCAGTGGCAACCATATGCTCAATACATCATGTTCTAAAAGCCGATTGAGTGCCTCGTCAGACTTAGTTAAGAAGTTTGACAGATTATGTGTAAAACAAGTTTATTTGGTTGAG
>JAAAKM020006971.1:148596293-148624942 GCA_010016025.2 Alatinidae sp. Z8VKAUB7J3 | reverse complement strand
AAAGCCGATTGAGTGCCTCGTCAGACTTAGTTAAGAAGTTTGACAGATTATGTGTAAAACAAGTTTATTTGGTTGAGGGAATCCTTTTGCAGGTGATTAATGAATAAGTGGAGAAGTATTGTCAACGGCTTTAGGTAAAATACAGTGCCACGCATGCTATTGTCGTGATGTAACCAAGGCAGCTTAGGCTTCGAGTTTGGTCGCGGATAGAAACAGTGAAACTCAGAAACAGAAGCTGTGAATAACAGAGGGGAACAGAAAAATGCTTGTTTATAGTTCCGCCGATTGCAAATTTTATCAGGAAAGGGGGAACAGGGGGCAGAGGGGGGCATGCCCCCAAGATTTGCCAAATCTCAATTTTTTCGGTGACCACTTTTCAGATTTATCAAAATAGAAATTGATTGCGACAGACATTGCGTCCCATTCGCAGCAAAATATGCATATCGACACGAAAGGCACCTTAGCCAGACTACTTGCTCAGCCTACTTGCTCCCCCAATCCCCCTTACCTTCCCCCGTCACTGTTTATTACGTTATTCTGGAGAGGCTTTAAGGAATTGAATCGAGATCATAAATAGGCGGTTAAAGCTGACGACAATTAGGGTGATTTTAAGTAAGTTAGTACAATTTTCATAAAATATCAAGTTTTAAGAAGACGATATCGCACAATTTAAATGTCAGAGAATAAGAGATATCTGCCGATTGAGAGAAAACCCCGCTTTTTTAGGGCACTGACACAGGTCACCAATCCCCTTCATCTGATAAATTTTAAAGGTCTGGCTCTTGATTTTAGTTATTTTTATCATGTCCAGAAAAATTATTTGACAAAGCGATCCGATGATACTTGACTTGCATCACACATTGATAGACTCTGACGTCACAATGTGTTTGTCCACACATTTAAAACGAGGTCAGTCACAGTAAAATGTTGTACTGTTTTCGTTAAAATTTTGATGAAAGTCGTCTTTCCCTTGTTTAGTGGCCACAAAACGAACTCATTTCTGCATTTAATAGGGAAAAATTCAAATTATTGTCACATGCACTTTGATGGGATAAGGACTCTATCTATTTCGGCGTCCTTTTTGTTGAACGGCAGTACTTTAGCCCGTTCCTGTCCACTCCTTTATGTCGTCAGCGAATTGAGGACGTGGCCTACCTCTCTAGAGTTTTCCAGGATGAATGCCCGGTCATTACGTCTTTCACTACACCATCCTGTCTGCATGCGTGTCCGAAAAACGCCAATTTCCGTTTCTTCACCCACTCTGCCACGTGCAGTGTTGTGCCGAACTCTTCAAGAACGCTAGTATTAGATAAGGATGAGATAATTTAATCTATTTTTTGCCAATATCTTGACTACACTGTTTCTTTTTAATAAAAATTCTTTTTATAAGAATCATGAGGTTCAAAATCCTTAAAATCTAAGAATGTTTTAAGAATCCCCCTCAAGCTCAAATGATACCAAATAAAAATTTAAAATGCCTTTATCTCGTGGTGCAAAGACTTAAGGCTCCTGTCGACTCAAAAAACTTAGCTGAGTTTACAAATTTTGTTACTTATTAAATCGGACCATCTGGCAAATTGAAATTTTGTCTTTTGTTGGTTCTCTAATTTCTACACCAGGTTAATACGTTGGATTTAGTCCCAAGATCTAAAAAATAATGTAAGTTTGTAACTTCCCTGTGTCCCTAAATGATGCCATTTAATTCGAAGGAAGCTTTTCACTAGTAATTCGTTCATTCGCTCAATGCAAATCACAACCACCCTTGAGAAAAGTTTTAAGAATCATTTAAGAATATTTGAGGCTCACTTCGGCAGAATTTTTAAGAATCATGAGGCTCAGGCAAATTTATGTAACTCTTATAAAAAAGAAGCAGTGTATATGTTTAATGTAGAATTGAATGCCTGTGACATTTGTGCGAAAGTTTCTTCACAAGTACCGGACGAATATATGTGCTGTCACATCCCATTGCAATCTCTCAATCAAAGACCCCTGCTGAACAGTGGGTCCGACATTGAAACTACCCTAAATAAACAGAAAAACCACCAAACAGGCTAACTAATAAATAAAGGGCAGCTGGGGAGTCCAAGGGCGACGCCCTTCAATTTGTGCTACCGGGCAGAGAAGCAAGCTACGAGGCAGGCTCAACTGCCCAGTAGGACCGCCTCTCCCAGATTATGGAAAGCATCTGTCATGAATGAGAACAGATACTACATCCATTCCTTGCCAAAGAGCCATTACAGCATCCCACTGCCCAAGCATATATTTAAAGTATTGCTTGTTAATTTCTTATTTACAACTCTGCTTCGTATTCCAACGTCCTCGCTACTGTTCACCGTGTACATGTTTGACATCACCTTGTTGGATTTGCAAAAAATCAAGATAATGGTGAATGCTATCCACCAAGCCTTACTAGAATTGACAGTCTACAAAATATGATTTTGTCCTTTGTGCTTTTTTGTCCTTCCAAGTAACCTTAATACTGGCACTGTAACTTTGAGGTCGGTAAATCTCCCTCCCACTTCATTTATTATGGGAATAATTTGAATATCGCTGATCAAACTAGGACAATCACTGTATTGTAACTCTCATGGTGACAGCAAGTACCAGCTCGTCAACAATGAATTCTGCACTATCTCTATAAACAATTCCAATTCGACTATCTCATTCTTCTTACATAACTCCTGGGTTTGTACCAGAACTTCTCACGTAGGAGACGAAATAGTTTGTGTTATAGTTAGGACAAAAGGACAAATATTTTTGAAAAGGTGAATGGACTCATTGAGGGCTTGTTTTAAGGAGGCGGCTTTTTTTTGCCATATTTCTTTGCCGAGCCTCCGATTTTGTGCCTCCGATTTTTAGCGGCATCAATGTGTGGTCGCACAAGACAGACTTGGTACCAGTTTTCTCATTGACACTGACTCATTCAACGATCATTTCCGGTTGTGCCACAACGAGGAAAACAGATTCCGAAAAGGAGAGCCATGTGAATGGAGGTGCAATGTGAGATTGGCTTGATGCCACAAACGTTATTCAAATATTTGACGGCTTTGGTCATAAAAACGTGATGGGAATGTCAAGAAGTAGTCTGAGCTGAGCGTTGTCATTCCTGAGGAGGAAATAGCGAGGATGTCCTCACGGCTTGCTTATTATGTTTTGAGGCCAATTTATAAAATTTTAAGTCGAATGTCCACAGGGCACTGGCAAAAGGGCACCTAAAAAAGGGACGTTGTAAAGGATAGCAGAATTGGAAAGGTGGGCTAACGGTCAATTTGGAAGGAAAAACACATTGGAAACGTTATTCCTTGGGAAATTAGATATAAAGGTAACGAGGTTTTAGCAAGGGATCATAGGTAATTTAACCGGGAGAGTGTTGTTAATTAGCACTTTGCAGTAAGACGATCGGGAAATTGGCATTTCAAAAATGAAATTACAATTACCATCAATGATTGTGTACCAAACTGATAAAAACACCTTAATATCCAAATTACATTAACTCAAGCATTATTTTCTTGATAATTGAATGTTAGAGGTAGACGTATTCTTATACTTTCATCCCATAATTTTTATCAATTGATACAAATTTTCCGTCATGTTACTCTTCTTATTACTTTCTTATAATTTCGTGTTTCAAGTCTACTTAAAGAAATATGGTAAATCACCACATATATATCATAACGTCGCTATGATTCCTGGACTATCCATACCTACACACGGACAATAGACGAAAGGGTTCTCAAGATGGGGGTGGGGCGCTTTACAGCTAAACTCGCTTTATAATGATGAAAGGGAAGGCCTTACAAAACATTCTTAAAAGACTTAACAAATAAAAAGACCAGCGCTAACAATTGTAAAACGATGTAAGACACCATAAATCGTGAACTCTGATAAAAACTTCAATATTCGAGAGCAATTACCTGGACTGTTAAAAACAAAGTACATAGGGCACAGAAATCGATTATTCTAAACAACGGGAGGAAAGTCTGGTTGCGTGTACTGTAGATACAGTACTACTACTGAAAATGAGGCACCTAGTTACCCGACGCCCCAGCCCCCACAAAGCAGGGGTATGGAAATATAAATAGTGTGGGCAGGTTCTAATGTAGCGGTTCCGTAGCAGTAAATCAGGGAGATATGTGTCCTCGTGCTAATTACACAAACAAATTTAATATCTCTTTACTTCGGAAAACTAAGGCATTAACAAGAAATCTTGCCACTTTTATAAGCAATGCACAAGGTCCCGTGGGAATATGCTGAACTTTGGAGAGCGTGATCTCTAATAACTTAATTAGTGATCAGTGCAAATTAAAACGGGGCGATGGGATGAGGCATAATTCAATGATTAATTAACATTGGATGGGGTGTTCTCACACTATGCCAGAAAGGACGGGGAGACGGGAAATGTTGCTAAAATGTTATCCATAGAACATCTGGATCTTAGCGGACATCGCATGTAAACCAAGATAAGCACTTATGCACCCAGGTGTTAGTAAGTTTTATATCAGGAAACTTAACCCAAAATGTGTGACTTGACTAATTGTCTTAGGCCTAGGGGATGGACTCCAAAAGCAGATAGGGGAATAAAACGAGTATGTGGCCCTATGATAACCACTGTTTGTCAACCATTTAATCTACTCGACCCACTGGATATTTTCATCTGACCTATTCGGTTATGCGATATTCGGTGCCCCCTCATTTTTAACACAGCCTCCCCCAACCCCATGCTTCTTTTTAGTATGATTTATTTGGAGTTTTATTACAGGCTCAACACACTCTTTTTGGAGGACAAGTCTTACTAATCAATCGTATGATTTCCCTCCTTGCAAATCATGTAAATTCCTTCGAGCAAAACAGACTTTCCCCTAACCTCTTCACTTGATACATCAATAAACTCATTTCGGCTTTACTGACCTCAGGCTTGAGAACAGAGGGTTAAAATGAGAAATTAATTAATGTATGTAGTACCTTACCTCGCCGCTAACTGCACATTTCGTATTTTCTGACTTTCATGAGAATTTGGATGTCCAGAATATCCTATTTTGTGTCGACTAAGATGTCGATTGGCAGTCCTCATGAAACGAGCGTCTCTGTCGCTTTGCTTTAGAGTAATAGAAGGTAATCCTGTACTGTTCCCGTCTTGCTCTTCCTCTGATAAGCTTCTCGAAAGAATCTGTGATATTTTAGCACTGGACTGCGACACAAGCCCATCTGGTTTGCTTTGTAGTAGCATCATATTTGACTGTGATTGATACACTAGCATATCAACTGCTGGCCTTGCTGGTGGTAAGGGCCGTTCAACGTTGGCGTTAACATCTAGACGGTTGTCGGCTTCATCGGTTTCTATCTTTCTTTGCTTAGGTTCCGTCGACGATTCTTCGGGCTGCGATCGCTTACGTAATTGCGGGCTTTTCTTAGACGCTTCCTCGCCAGTTTCTGTTAATTCAGCTGCAGCTTCAACTGACGGCTGCTCTATTATAGGCAAGCTGTCACTATCTTCTTCGTTTTCATAAATAACGTCTCCTACACGGACAGAACCGATGGCAACAAAAAAGCAAAAGATGATAAACTTTTCAGCCTCTTCGAGATATTTGATGCTTTCAAGGTCACAAAATTCATCAAAATCGATATTAGAATATTCGCTTCCCGATACTGCTTTCCATCCCTCTATAAAAGATGAAAGGACAAACTCAAATTCTTCAGCTGTACAAACACCGAAACGGTCCGTTGCTATGACAGCAATACTCTTCAAAAGGTCGCCTTGACTCGGCTCTGGCACAACGTCCAATTTATTTCTGCCCGTATAGTAGCAATACAAAAGAAAAAATTCCAGTTCAGTGGCCCTCATATTGGCATTTTTCAGTCTACTTTGGAAAGCATCGAAAGTCCCAATTTCTTCAACATCTAAGGATATTCGTGATATCCATGGTTTTAGATCCGATGGCATGTACAAAACTTTCACCACTGTCCCCTGAGTGCGTGCAACGTCAAATCTCCAAGATGACATCCGCACAAGACCATCTTTTGGTGATTTAGAGAGATTTGCACTTCCAAGCAACCTCCTAAAGGCTGCCTTACTTGCTGGAATGTACCACTCAGCGAGTACATCTGATGAATCACTAGCAGCAGCTTGATGCTCTTTTGCCGATGTAGTTGAAGTGGTATCGTTAGCCTTTGCAAAGTTAGATCCGTCAAATCTAGTTGCAATGGACAGTCCAACTGGAATATAAGCAGCGTCGTTTGGTGTCAACGATTTTGTTGCTGTCACCATAGGCTCACTCTGAGGGTAATCTGCTTCTGGACGAACAGGTGACAGAGTTGGATGAACCTGGATGGGATCCGGCCAGTCTTTGCTTGGATGAATGCTCGGCTGATCAATAATTTCTGCATTTTGTAAAACGTCTTGCGTTGGTTCTGGTTGAATGTCAGGCCTTGCCGGGGGAGCTACTGTTGCTTCTGCAGGTTGAATATCCAATACTTCCTCTGAAGCTTCTGCTGTAGAGTTCGATTGTAACTCTGGTATTGTTTGTTGAACTTCAGGCGGATAGGATTTAGTATCAGGAATGACTGGTTCTTCCGTATCTAAATAATCCACTTCAGGGCGAATAGGCAACAGGGTAGCATTCACAGGTAGGGCATCTGACCAGTCATCTGGCAAATTAGATAGAGTAGCATTGACGGGTAGAGGATCTGGGTAGTAATCACTAGATTCAAGAAGAAGAGGAACTATTTGAACAGCGTCATGAAAATCGTCACTGGAATCCATCAGCGTAGGGGAAACGGGTATGGCATCACTGAAATCATCACTTGGCTCCATCAGTGTAGCATAAACGGGGATTGCATCTTCAAAGTCTTCACTAGGATCAATGAGAACTGGTCTTACTTCAATCGCACCATCAAATACGTCTTCAGTGGTAGTTTCTACTTTATCACTTGTTATGTCATCGGAATTCAATACTACGTCAGTTGGTGGAGCTTCAATCAACTCTGCCTTTGTTAGCGCAGGTTCATCTGGAACTGGTCTTTCTACATGAACAGTCCAGTCTTTATTCCCTAAGTAATAACTAAATATCAAGAATCGTTCCTCTTCAGGAAGTTCGAGTATATTTGGGTAATAAGGATGAAAGTCTCGGAAGGATGAAATTCTTTCCTTGTCTGTCTCTAACGTTATAAACCACTCCAAAAAGATAATCGGGTTTTCAATGACAATGGCTTCTAAGGGTTCATTCGAATCAGGTCCGTACTTGGAACCGACAATCGAAAGATAGATAGGCGGAATTGCATCTCCCCTTTCAGTGATTAGTAAACTGATATAATCTTGAAGAGTAATGACTTCTTTTCTAGTTACATACTGGATCTCCTGAGATGTCTCTGAGCGTTGGGCCAAGACATCCTCGTCGGCAATTTCCTCCTTTGCTTCACTGACGTCCTCCGGTACCACATCATAAAATTCAATAGCTCCCGGTTTTATATCAATCTCTACTGTCCAGCTCTTCTCGTTCTCCGTCTCGTCTCCAACGTCTTCGTACAGCTCAATAGCTACTTTTTCACTTTCAACCTCGGCACTCCAGCTCTGTGTCCGTACTAGTTCAATGTCGTCAGTCTCCTCAACTACAACGCCATGTATTGTAATAGACTCGTGTTCAAATTCCAGCTCTGCTTTCCAGCTTTGGGACCTTTCGAAATCCCTTTCCTCAGCGATGACAGAAACCGGCTCAGTTTCTACTTCAACGTTCTGACTTTGAAGACTAACAGAATCCTCAACTTTTTCACTGACAACGCTAGTGGAGTCAGCAGCAGCAATACACTCATTTAGCCCTTCCTCTTGTCTGTCTTCCGAACAGACGACCTCCACTTCACCATCCACTTCCTCAACTTCTACTTTAAATACATCTGATACAGTGTCAGTAGGCTGTTGTTGAGAATCCTCCTCACTTACATCTTCCGATATTACCGACACAACAACCTCAGTTTCTGTTGGAACATCATCTTTACTTGCAGAGTCAACGATAGCCTCATCTTCACGCGGAGTCATCACCATATCAACAACCCATGAATTCGTATGTTTAAGTTGCTGTTTTCCTTCTTCAACAGCGACTGTTTCTGTACGTGGAGTAAATTCCAGTGATGCTGTCCAAGTTCCTCCGCTAATAGTTTGGGATTTTGGCGTGACGTCAGATGGCAGCACGTCACCCTCTGATACGATTTCGTCTGCAGTTGACTTCTCAAGGGCTACCGTCCAAACCTTTGAAGGCTCTATGATGGCTTCATTTAAGTCGTCAGACTCTGGTGGAGGTGGAGGTATTGTAAAGACTGTCAAGGGATCTGGCTTACATAACAATGCTTCTTTCTCGACAGTAACTTCATGAATATTTAGATCTGCTATAGATTGATATGGCGGTTCCTCAGGCTCAATGTCAACTTCATCAGTAATTACTTCGTCCACAACTACAACGTCAGTGACTTCAGATTCTTCAACAATAATAACGCTTCCAGGTTGACCCTTAACAACTTTTGCATACAAAGACTCAGTCTCGTTTTCATTATGTGCCACACAAGAAGCTTTCGTTTCATTGTCCACTTCATCATTCAGTTCCACTGAAACAACAGCAACGGTCTCTAGATCAAGAGCGTTTTCCTTTACTTCTTGGTCTACAGCGTCCTCATCAGGAACGATATCTTTGTCTGGGGCCTCACTCTCATCTTCTATCAGCAACACCGGTTCTTCCTTTGGAGCATGTAGTACTTCCGATGGTATTGACACAACAATAACCACTTCTTCTTTCTCATCCTCTTTTTGGTCGTGTCCATCAGTATCTAACATAGAAGCCTCTTCCTCGGTCACACCGTCTCCTGCAACTAAATCTTCAGAAGATTGGTCACCTTCCGCCACAGCCGGAGATTCCTCAATGTTTTCCTCAACCAGGGATTCACTTACATCGGCTGGCAAACCAGCAATAACAACAATCATTTCCTCTTTAGGTTCTTCTTCATTGATTGGTTCAGCAGCAACTGCTTCTTCAGGGACCTCTTCAACATCCTTGATCTCGATTTCAGCAACTACTTCTTCTACCTCTTCTTCTGGTTCACTTTTGGTTACTTCAGCAGACAAACTAGTAACGACGACAATCACTTCCTCTTTAGGTTCTCCTGCACTAACTGGCTCAGAAGCAACTGCTTCTTCAGGGACCTCTTCCACATCTTTGATCTCGATATCAACAACTACTTCTTCTACCTTTTCGTCTGCTTCACTTTCTGCTACATCAGCTGCCAAACTGGTAACGATGAACTCTTAAATATCTTGATTTACAATTTTATAGTTTTAAACTTTGATGTAGCTTAAAGATGGATCATGCTGTCCGACTGTCGTTAAAGTTAGAAAATAGCCTCAAGCTTTCTTTAAGAATAAAACAAAAACTTGTTTAGTACTCTCCTAGTAGATTATGAAATCTATAATAATTATCACAGAAATGTTCTTCATCGGTGATGTATTGAACCTTGAATATTACTTCTCCAGTTTTGAAGTATCTAAACTGTAATCCACAATACTGCAACACATAGGATACATAATTCAAATACTGCCCAAAAGCTAGGTATACCAAATATTTTATCCAGGCTTGGTTGTGCTCTGCTTTATGAACTTTATAGGTTAATTAAAATTGTGATGAATTTTAACATTACTGCAGGACGTACCTTTTGGAATACTGAACGATGCTAGTCTGCAATTTGGTTAATGATCTAAATACGTATTTTATTCAAGGAAATTTAAATAAAGTTAGCAAAAAGGTGAAAATGAGTTCATAAATCATAAGGTTAGTAGTAAGAAAAAATAGCAAAATATGATTTCTGATCTTGCACTTGTTATCTGCACTTCCCCCAAATTAAAAGTTCTGCGTCCAAAATATGAGGCACCCATACGTTTATCACTAAGATTTAAAAAATTGTACGCTTAGGAATTCTTAAATTTTGTTCCATGTTCTCATGCGAGATAGTGAAAACAAAAGTACAGAATTTCTATAAGCCAAAAAATATTTGTAGCTGATATCTTCTTCCTATGTTTCACAGCCGATGTACCCCACGCACATAACAATTAAATAAGTGAGAATCCTACAAGCTGTCTTTCTCTTGAAAAGATACCTTGGGGAGTTTTTTCTTAGAATTTCATGATCCAATATTCACTTTGTACTTTTACATTTATTTCCTGACCAATCATTTTAACAAATGGTCTTTTATTGACAGAGTCCTTGTTCTGTCAATTACAAGTTATGCCCGAATGGATTTACCTGTGATAGCTATCAGAGAAATGGCAGTGGATGTTACAGACCTGTAATAATAAGTAAGTAAAAGTTTTAATGAGTGGTTCTACTTTTTCGGGAATACCGAGGGATTCCAAATCACACCTTTAATCTGAGACTTAGCTATACGTACCTAGGAAGCAATAGGATACAACCAACGAATTTTTACCCAAACTGAAAGTTATGCTTACTAGTGCAAAGTAAAAATGTTAAAGACCATTCCTTATCTATTGCTGACATCAATAGCAGTTTTTACTCTCTTTTTGAAGCTTTTGCGAAGATTCACTACACTGAATTACAAATTTGCATAAATAAACTTCGTCAAAGCAATTTTACAAGAAGGAATTAAAGTCAAACAGCGTTTCGAACTCACTTTTTCGTTACCGTCATGCTCAACGACAAGAAATAATGATGACTGATCAGAATACAAAACGACTAGTTCACAAATAGTTTACAGCACAATAACAATAATGATGGTAATGATAGCAATAACAACAAAACAACAAAGGCACAGATTGATGTTCCCTACCATACAAGTAAAAACGCCTAAATACAAGTGTACAACGCCTACAATACAAGTAATTCGAGCTCTGGTTAATTCTTGTCACGTCTACAAAATATGTAATAAGTGCAACGTATGATGCAACCTATTATCTTTCACAACAAGTAGTCCTTGTTTTCCACCTTTAGACTGTTCATCATTTCTATAAACGACTTGCTTTCTGACGCAATTCCTTAAATGGCACTTAAATGGCAAACTTAAATAGATAAATTAATGTATTGCACGTTATACGTTCTTCTCAAATTATCACACATGTCTGAATACTTCTTCGATTTTCTTTCATAATTTGTTGCCAAGTTTGTTTCGAAACCCACAGTAAGGTCAAGCACATAAAACATCGAGTCCTCCTTTATGATCATATCTGGTTGTAGCTCCTGTCCAGTTATAATTGATGGTCACAAATAATTCACGGTGTCACAATAGATTGTGATATCATCCACAGATGCTTGAAGAAAGTCAAATATTATTTTTAAGTGTGGGTAGCGTATTATTTAAATAACGAGTTGTAAAATTATAGTTATTTTTGGGAAACAAATTTAACCATTATTGCCACGTCTTGACATGATAATTGAAACACTCCTTCAATAAAGCTTTAATAATAAATCCCTGGGAAGTCAACGATAAAATGATACGATCCTCCTTCATAATACGAAGATCTTTCATCACTGCCTTACAATTCTTGGAATGATCGTATTGAATATATTTAAATTAGTTGACGCATAAACATGTCGTATATCCGAATTATCAGCAAATTGTAGTATCTTTAGCATGATTACCTGGCACTGAACAAATTTCGTCGAAGTGTCAATCACATCAAACCAAACTTACTTTCTCCAAGCATAGCTATATCAAGAGTACCACACGCAGTATTTCTAACCATTTTCGGAAGAAATAGTGACGTTTTGCTCAGTTTTTGTCCAAGTAATATTGATGTCACAGATTGTCGGGTGCCATGATATTTATGGTAGAAGGTAACGCTGGTATAATTATAATTCATGTTTTGGATACAGGGGCAGAGAATCAACTTTATCTAAGACGTTGTTTGTAGTATCATTCATCTCAAAATTGAAATAGCGACCAAGATGACGAAAACTTTCGTTTAACTGAACAGGTGGTATAATTTTTCCGTTTAAGAAAAGTTTAGGTAGAACCTGTTTTGATGCAGTATTTGACTTGCCAAACCACTGACACTTGTCAACGCGTATAGTCATACGACTCCAAGTACACCAGGCAGAACAAGCATTTAATAAAATTAGATTTTCATGTTCTTGACCTGTTAATACACAAGGATAATCAGCAAATTGATACCAATGACGCGGCTGAAAAAAAATTAGCAAATGAATAGCCAAGTTGACAAAACGTATCCGACTTGATATATTGAATAAACGTATTTGTCACAAGATTGAATATTAAGGGGCTCAAACAGTCACCTTGTAAGACACCCCTGCCCACATGAACATACTCGGTACGAAATTTATCACATGCGAGGGATGTATAAAACTGATCATACAGTTCTGAGATTACAGATATCACAAATTCAGGGATGTGATGGTATCGAAGAATTATAGGTATCAATGAATGGTCAACCGTACCAAACGCATTTTTAAGGTCAAGAGGAGTAACAAATGCAGAACGCTGCTTTTGTTTAGCTTTTTGTATAACATTGGCTGAATGAGCTGTATGCTCAAAGGTACCCGAAATTCACTTGATGAGACATTTTTGTATCAAACATTCAATAAATTTGTTTTGCTAAAGAAAGGCAAACATACGATTCCGCACTATTAAGGTAAATATTTTTATGGGAATGGACTCGTTATAGGGCGGAAATTAACACGCTGATAAGTAGAACCCTTTTTGTGTATTAAAACTGTAGCAGCAATTTTCCAACCCGAAGGTACGTTCTGTATTTTCCAATTTTGAGAAATTATCGCTGTAATGTACGATCGCAAGTAGGGTGATCGTTTAAAAACAATGATGGAAATTTGATCAAGTGGGCACGGAAATCCACTAGAATTCATCGATCTTATAGCTTTTGTTACCTGTTGATAAGACGGTCGTTAACTGTCGGTGGGTGTGGATTTACGATGTTGAGGGGCTACCCCTTTGCCTTGTGATTGACACATACTTATTTGAATATGCGTAAGGTCTATCTTGATGTGGTATTATCTCTGGGGACTTATCATTCCATCGTTGGGTAGCGTCCGGCAGTTTATAAGCAGAAGAGCCCCCCAAAACCAGATATGATCGAACCGAGGTTTAAATTTCGTAGCAGCTTTTAGGGATACCCGAGAGGCAATTTCTCAGTGGAATCAGCGTACATTTAGTGGAATCCAAACAGAGAAAGTATCCGAGTTTCTAGATTACCATTTGCAAGAAGTAATGGAATCTAGCAAATCTCACATTAGGAATACTGCCCACTTTCTTCAAAAGCTTTGCGCGTTAGGGGAGACTCCTAATGGAGTGATCTTGGTGACGGCAGATATAGTAGCACTGTATCCTAGTATTTGACACGACGATGGACTTAGGGAGACTTTACAAGCGGCTAGAGAATCGTAGTTAAAAAACTGTACCATCTGAGGATCTAGTCGCCATGGCAGATTTTGTCTCTGTAATAACTGTTTTGAATTTAACTCTTGTACAAAACGTCAAATCTCGAGAACGGCTATTGGTACAAAATTCGACTCTCCCTATGCTTGCATGTCTATGTATAGCATTGAAATGCAATGTTTGTACAAAGAAATGTATGTACCTTGGGTTGGGCTGCGCAACATTGTTGATATATTCTTCATTTGCACCGACGGGGAGGATAAACACCGTGCCTTTTTAGAGGGACGTAATACATTCCATTCTCACCTTAAGTTCACTCACGAGGCATCCTTCCATCAAGTTAATCTTTAAACGTGGCAATCTGGTTAGATGGTAATAAATTTACTACAGATTTGTATTGTAAACCTACAGATTGCCACCAGTATTTGGCTTATTCACCATGTCATCCATTACACACGAAAAGATCCGTGGTTTGTAGCCAAACTTTGCGCATTAGACGTCTTTGCCCCATCAAGGAGCAAGAGCATGAAAACATCCTTAAACTTAAAAAGTGGTATTGCGACCGGGAGTACCCCGTTAAATTTGTGGAAGAGCAGCTATTAAGAGCTAGCAATATTGAAAGAAACCAACTCTTCCTGCCAAAAGTCAGGGACAAAAGCGGCATAGTGTTTATCGTGACATAAACACCTACCCTACGGACTGTCGGGAATATTCTACGCCAACAGCTCCATATTTTATACAATAAACAAAAAGTCCAAGAAGTTTTTACTCCGGTCCCCTTGGGGCCATATCGCAGCGGACGAAGTTTACGGAGCTATCTGGTAAGGGCTAAGGTTTACCCATTGGACAAGGATAAGGGGTCTACAAGGTGTGGAGGGTCTAGATGCCTTAAATACCATAATGTTGTTGCGACGAAAATATTTAAGAGTACTGTTACAGACCAAGAATTTATTATTAATCATCACTTAAACTGTAACTCCAAATGCCTCGTTTATCTTATTACGTGCTAAGTATGCACAAGAAATAATTGGGAGAAACCTGGGATAAGTTTAGATTCCGCTGGAATAACTATAGAAGTGAAGTCAAAAAAGCTAGGCTTGGGAATTCCAGTATACAACAGAAATTTCTGCATGATCATTTTCTCAGCGAAGATCACAACGGCTTCATAGAGGACTGTCAGATTACGTTATTAGATAAGACAGACTCCCTCTGCTCCCACAAAGCGCGAGAGTTATTGGACGAGAAAGCTGCGTACGCTCTCCCCCAATGGTCTCAACGTGGAAGAAAATATATAGCTATTGTATTGTTAACAATAGTACTTGTCCTTGTATTCAAATAATGTAACCTGAAAAACAAGGGCGTAAAGTATTCAAACTTTCCCACACCCTTGCAGTAAATGTAAAGGACTGAAGAAGGCAAAATGTAGAAACGTTACTGGTTTGGTTATGAGTAACCTATACATATATATATATATATATATATATTATATATATAATTCTTAAAGAGTGGAGCATTACCACAAGAGCTTGTAATTAAGCGGCGCTGACCGGATTCGAACCCACGACCTCATAATTACTAAACCAACGCCTCAACCATTGAGCCATCTTATATATATAAAATGCTAAAAACTGAGATTAAGAGGCAATAAAACTACATAAAAACTACAAAATGCCAAGAGGCCAGCTCGCAAGCTTTCGGTTTAAAAACCTTTTTCAAGTGTGAGTTCCAAGTCATAGAGCCGGTGCCGATCACGTTTGGCGAAGGCAGTTTCGGCGACCGCGCCTTCCGCATGGATTACATCTCCGAAATGCTGAAGGACCGTGAACCGACCCGCCTGGGCGGCGACGGCGTGCACGGGCCTTCCGATCCCGTCGAAGGCTCCATTGTCGAGCAGGTTCTGGCCCCCGGCGCCAGTGCCAGGGTCACCGGCAACCCGACCTATATTCTCAGCCCGATCCAGCGCGCTGTGAATGGCGAAAGCCTCAGCGGCCTTCCCGTACCGGAGGAGAATCGCTGGCTGCGCAAGTTCAAGATCGAGTTTCTCTATTGGATCACCGCAAATGAGGCGGATGTCACCGGAACGCTCGGCACGGATCTCGAAGTCGTGGTGAAACAGCCCGACGAACAGTAAAGGGGGAGTGGTACCACCTCCTGGTCTCGAACCAGGGACCTCCTGATCCACAATCAGGCGCTCTAACCAACTGAGCTAAGGCGGCACTCGAGGCTGATTTACATATCCCGATTTACGATTGCAAGACCTCAGAGGCGGATCATCCACTGCTGTTCGACCAAATCCTGCCCGAATGAGCGCACAGGGGTGCTGTCGGTGCACTCAAACCCGTTGCGCTGATAAAGCGCGCAGGCCGCCCGGTGGCTCTCATGGGTCCAGAGCGTCAGACGCCGGTACCCCGCCCCGCGCGCAAAACCCAGACAGACCTCCAGCAGATGCTGCCCCAGCCCCTGCCCGCGCGCCGCCGGTTCCAGCAAAAACAGCCGCAGCTTCGCGGTTTCCTCATCCAGCCGGACGCAGAAAATACTCCCAAGTCGCTCTGCCCCCCTCTGCGCGATCCACCCCCGCTCCCGCGCGGGATCATGATCGGCAAGGAAATCGGCCAGAATGCCCGCCACCAATGGCTCAAACGTATCATCAAACCCGTCATGTTCGGCGTATAGCACCCCGTGACGCTCCGCCAACCAACTCGCGTCATCGGCGCGGAAGGGCCGCAGAATAATCGTGTCATCGCTCATGAGCCCATCCCAGCGTCTTGCCGCCGCCTTTGCAACCCACTATCACCAGCCGCGACACAAGGAGACACCTCATGGGCATCAACAGCGAAAGCGATATCGAGGCCAATCTGCAGATTGGTCCCACGACCGACGGCATGGTTCGTCTCTATGTCACCGCTGAGGGCGTCGATCTGCCCTTCGATTTCGACCCCGAAGAGGCCGAGGAAATCGCCGAGGAAATCCGCGCTGCCGCCAATCGCGCCCGCCACATCAAATAGCCCTCACTGTTCCGAAAATACTCTGAGGTTTTGCCTGCGTGGCTCAGGAGCAAAGCTCCTGAAAGAACGCAAATAATGCCGCGCGCCGCAGGCGCACATTTCCCGAAGATCACCCCCAGGGCTGCACGAAATCCGGATCGCGCAACCCGTGCAGCCGCAAGGCCGCATGGCGGGCAAATTTCTGCACCACGACCTTGCGCCGGGCCGCGGCCAGCTTGTCTTCAGGCGCCATGCGGATCACTTCCGCATCATAAGGATCGGCGATGATCAACCCGGTTTCCGCCGGCAGCAATTCGGTCGGAAACTGTTCATCCACCGCCCAGAAATAGCGATCACACCATTCCAGATAGCCTTCCCATTTCCGGTCCGCCTGAAAATCCGCGCGGGAGGATTTGCACTCCACCACCCACAACTCGCCCTTGGGGCCAAGCCCCATCACATCGACCCGTTTGCCGCGCTCCGGGACGAACTCCTCGATTGCCGAGAAGCCTAGCGTGACAAGGTGGCGGCACACGCCGCGGGCCAGTAACTGGCCAGGTTGCAAGGACAGATCGTCAGGCATGGGTCAAATGTGAACAAAAGGTAAACAAAAATCAACCCTGTTGACATGATACCAAATGGTATTCTATTAGATTCGATACCAAACGGTATCACTTTAACGGAGCCGCCGATGTCCCGCCCCTTCCTTCTCGCCCTTTGCCTCAGCGCCACCAGCGCCGCGGCAGAGCCCATCACCACCATCGCTCCAAGCGATCTCGCCTGGGCCAAGACGCCCGAGGGTGTCGCCTTCGCGCCGCTCACCGGCGACCGCTTCAATGAGGCCTATGCCGCCATGGTTGAGCTGCCCGGTGGTCTGGTCAGCCCTCCCCATACCAAAAGCGCGGAGATGTACGGCATCGTCGTCACCGGCACGATGACCCATGTGCCGCAAGGCGCGGACCCGCTGACCGCCAAACCTCTGGCACAGGGCGGCTACTACCACATTCCCGCCAATCTGCCCCATATCTCGGCCTGCATCTCGCCCGAGCCCTGCATCGCATTTCTCTACCAACCCGGTGCGTTTGACTTTCTCCCGGTGACCCAATGAGCCCGGCAGCCCAATCCACCTTCCGCGCACTCGCCGATCCGACCCGCCGCGCGATCCTGCAAAACCTCACGGGCGGCGACATGACCAGCGCCGAGGCCGCCGCGTAGGCGGCGAAGGGCGCGCTCAGGCCGAAGGCCTCCGCCAGCAGGCCGCCGGGGAAAGGGCCGATCCCCACGGCGAAGAGGAACACGCCCTGATAGATGGCCATGGTGCGGCCGCGGCGCTCGGGCGTGCTGATATCGGCCAGGATCACGACCCCTATGGTCAGAGAAACCCCGGCGCCCACGCCGGCGGCGAAGCGTGCCGCGAGAAACTCCGGGTAGCCGGTGGCGGCGAAACACCAGAGGTTTCCCAGCGCCGAGACCAGGCAGCCCAGGGCCAGGGTCGGGCGCCGGCCGATACCGTCGGCCAGCCGGCCGGCCGGCACCGCGAAGAGAAAGCGGGCCAGGCCGTAGGCGGCGATGGTGGCGCCGATCGCCGAGGAGGAGACGCCGAAGCTCTTGGCATAGAGCGGCAGCGTCGGGATGATGGCCCCGAAGCCGAGCTGATTGATCGCGATGATGACGCACATCCAGACCAGGACGCGGCGCTCGAGCGATCGGGCGGGGGAGGAGGCGGAAAGCGGCACTTGGTTCGTCAGGTTGCCGCGTCGGCGCGATACGGGAGCGTCATTCGCGCTGGCCCTTGGTGTTCGCCTCCGAAGGGAAGGTTCGAATCATAAAAGAGAGGGCCCCCCTCACCCTGTCCCTCTCCCACGGAGGGGAGAGGGAACGCGCTTGCCATGATCTTGCGAGTCTCCGATCACCCGCCAGGCGGACAAGATTTAGCCGACAGCGTCCCCTCTCCCCTCCGTGGGAGAGGGCCAGGGTGAGGGGGCAAAGGCTGTTGCAACGCGCCGCTTCTCGCGGCCCGGATGAGGCGTCCGTCGGCGCGTCGATCGAAATCGAACCTTGCTGAACCAGCCATTCAGGCGCGCCCGGCGGCCGGCTGCGGCGCGGTCCAGACCACCGGCCAGAGCTCGCTGTCCAGGGGGCCGCCCGGCGCGATGTCGGGTAGCGGCGGCATGTGCTGGATGCCCTCGCGGGGGTAGAAGGTGGCATCGCTCCCGGCCCAGCGGGTGACGTACGCGCGGCGCCGGCGGTCGCTGCGCCGATTGCCCGGAGCGGCATGGACCAGCAGGCCATGGTGCAGGGTGCAGTCGCCCGGCTCCAGGTCGAAATGGACGATATCGTGGTCGTCGCGCTCGGCCTCGATGTCGGGAATCTTAGGCAGCGCCTCGCTGAACTTGGCCTTGCCACTGAAGGTCTCGGGCAGGAAGCGCTGGCCCCAGCGGTGCGAGCCCTTGATGTACTCCACCGCGCCGCTCTCCAGGTCGACCGGATCCAGGGCGAGCCAGAGCGTCCCCACCTGATCACCTGATACCGGCCAATAGGGCAGGTCGTGATGCCAAGGGGTCGGCGTCTCGGTGCCAGGTTCCTTGATCAGCCATTGATCGAAGAAGATGTTGACCTTGTCGGAGCCCATCACCCGTCCGGCCAGCTCCGCGGCCGGCGAGTTGAACACGAAGTCCCGGCAGAGCGGATTGCCGCGCCAGACGAAGGTGTCGAAGAAAAAGCGGCCGGCGTGACCGCGCGACTCGGCCATCTCGATCGCCATATCGCTGGGATGTTCCAGCGAGATGGCCGCCGCGTCCCGCAATCGGTCGATCCACTGGGGATCGAAAAAGCCGCGCAGGCAGACGATACCGTCTTCGCGGTAGGTGGCGATCTCGGCCTGGGAAACCTCGCGCGTCAGCATGGATACTCGCTCCTCGGATACTGGCGTAATCTTCATGCATCCGCGGCCGTGGGACAAGGTTCACGCACCTCGATAGCAAGGCCGGCTAAAGACGGCAGACCTGACAGTCGGCCGAATCCACTCGACGGGGCGCGGTGGCGCCGTGCTAATCTGACGTCATGAATCGGGCGGATAGCATAGAGCTGGGGGCGATCTCGATCACACGGGTGCCCGAGATGGAGGCGCCGTTCCTGACCCCCGGCGAGCTGTTCCCCGATGCGCCCGCCGAGGCATTCGAGGCGAACCGCCATTGGCTGGAGCCTCGGGCGCTCTGTCCGGCGACCGGCCGACTGATTCTTGCCGTGCAGTCCTATCTGGTGCGCACCAGCCGCCACACCATCCTGATCGACAGCTGTGTCGGCTGCGACAAGAGCAATGCCTGGTTTCCCGACTGGCATCGGCGCCAGGACGGCGGCTGGCTGGGCCGCCTCGCCGCTGCCGGCGTGCAGCCGGAGGCGGTGGACTTCGTCCTCTGCACCCATCTGCACTCCGATCATATCGGCTGGAACACGCAGCTGATCGATGGTCGCTGGCGGCCGACCTTTCCCAATGCCAAGTACATCCTGGCCCGGCGCGAGGTGGAGCATTACGGGGCGCTGGCGAGCGACAGCTATCGGGAGTCGGTCTTGCCAGTGATCGAAGCCGGCCAGGCGGTCCTGGTGGAGATGGACCACGCGCTGGACGACGAGGTCTGGCTCGAGCCGACGCCGGGGCACACGCCCGGTCACGTGGCGGTCCATCTGAAGTCTCAGGGGGCCGAGGCCGTCATGTGTGGGGACGTGGTGCACAGCCCGATCCAGTGCCTCTATCCCCACTGGACCTTCCTCAGCGACCAGGACCCGGATCTGGCCCGAGCGACCCGGCGGCGGTTTCTCGAGACCTCGCTTGCCACCGGCCGGCTGGTGCTGACGGCGCATTTCCCCGCGCCCTCTGTCGGCCAGGTGCTGGCGGAGCGGGGTGCCTTTCGGTTCGACTACCGCTGAGCGCAACAGCTATGCTACCTAAAACCAACAACAAAGCAGTGGAGGACGATCGATGACAGACCAAGACAGCGCGCGCGCCGGGCGGGCACTAGGCTGCGTTCTGGCGCCGCTGATTCTCGCCGCGGCCTTCCTTGCCGTGTCGGCCTCGACACCGGCGGAGACGCGGGCGGCCGACATCGAGAGCATCCATTTCCTGATCCCGGGCGGTGCCGGCGGCGGTTGGGACGGCACGGCCCGCGGTACTGGCGAGGCATTGACCAAATCAGGATTGGTTGGTTCCGCCTCTTATGAAAACATGTCTGGCGGCGGCGGCGGCAAAGCCATCGGCTTCTTGATCGAGAACGCCGATAGCCAGCACGGCACATTGATGGTGAACTCCACTCCAATCGTTATTCGCTCGCTCACTGGCGTGTTCCCACATAACTTCAGAGTCCTAACTCTCGTGGCGGGCACAATCGGCGACTATGCGGCGATCGTTGTGGGCAAAGACAGCCCGATCAATTCAATGGCTGATCTCGTTTCAGCATATAAAGGCGACCAACGCGGTACAGCGATTGGCGGTGGTTCTGTGCCTGGTGGCATGGATCACCTAGTGGCCGCAATGGTTATGAAGGCAGCGGGTGAAGACCCAACAGCGGTGAACTACATTCCGTACGATGCGGGCGGTAAAGCTATGGCAGCAGAGACCAAAAAAGTTACTCGCCCAGCAATTCGCGACAGTTAATTCCCGCGACAATTAAATTTTCCAGCTTTCGCGAAAGTTAACACACAAAAAAATCAAAGCATTCGTGACTTTTCGCGACAGTTTCTTCCCGCGACAGTTTTTTCCTTTAAAGTATTATGTCATCATTAAAATGTTCTTACTAAATTGCTGAATACTATATTACACCTATAGGGGACATTCCTGAGCAAGGTACTACTTTCTACTCAGAATTATCACGTTCTCTTGGAGTTCCCCTAAAATTTGTTGCTGTCCCAACAAATCAGTCATGCTTCAAATCTGAGCTGTGACGAAATCACAAGTGATCATGTGACTTCCTGCGGAACTAAATCTTTACATAATCCAGAACATCTTGTTTATTTGCACTGCTACAACTGGTGAGCTTCGACTACCAATTTTTTGAAGGGACAAGGAGTAAAATGGATTGCTTACATTATGTTCTGCTTGGTCTTTACTTTAGCATTATAGGTTTATGGTGGACTGTGATGGCATTTTACACTCACATTGGATCAAAAGTACCTGATCGTGTAACAAGACGAAAACCGATATTTTCATCTCGAACATGGTACAACCTACCGTTTCCGAAGTCACAACGGTTTGCGATCGACCCAGTTGTCAAGATGATACTTTCGTTGACTGCTTTTATAGTTCAGCTAAACAACGGCAAGTGGATGTTATTTGACAAAAATGGACAAGTTATCGAAGGTCACATTTGTAGCTTTTCCTTTGGAATGCTCTTTGCTATGTTTGCGCTGACAGCTTTTGTAGAGCTTCAGTCATCCACTCGACGAGGCAAAACACCTCGAGGATTTGCTCCACTGTCTTTGGCTGTTACCTTCCTGTGCGAAGGCACGATATTGGTTTTTCACCGGGAGCAACCGAAAACAATGTTACTTGAAACGTCATTCCGTGAATTGCTTTACACCATGGCGTTTCTGGCAGCGCTACTCACGGTTTTGGAGATATGGAGACCGGGCAGTTTTTCTGTGAATCTTTCGAGGTGCTTTGTAACTTTATTGCAAGCGACCTGGTGTTTCCAAATAGTTTACAGTGTGTTTCACCACCAACCACCGAGAGCTGATGGGGCCTATGTTTCTTTGATTCCATTATTCCTTACACTGCATGCTGGATTCCTTTGTATATTTCTGATGATAAGTTATTATGTTGTGAATGCTTTGGTGAGAAAGCAAAGGATTCGCAAAGACAAACTGTTTGATCGACTCCATGATCACAAGAACAGGGAAGATATACCTCTCAGTATAGTCTTAGACAGGATGGTTGACTTTAGTGACGAATCTGAAACAAATTAAAGGGGAAATTACTCACAGCTGTAGTTATCAGGAAATCTCCTACATTATGACTGAGTATTTACTAGTGACTATAAAAAACATGGTTTACTGACTACAGTAGCTATATATTACACTATCAGCTTGTGTTTCAAGTATTTTTTGAACATAAATTTTGGTGGAACGGTTCCAACTCCCAGAGCATTTTAATTGTTAGGGTACATAACAGTTACTAATATTCAGATGTGAATAACTGCAGTGTTGCACACAATCTACTCTACCGTCTACACATATTTTATAGATAATAAGGTCTTTATAAAATAGTGGTACTCATGTCCTCAACATTGAGGAAGCCCAGTAGTTGTTTTTTCATCACCAAATAGAGTATACGATAAGCTTTTTCTTGAAGTGATAGGAATATTCTATTTTGTGATATGTTTCTTATATCACTGAATGTCTGTACTTCTTCAAACTGTGTCTAGTCTTCGTGCGGATATTGTTGACGTTTCTCCTAGGCCAATAGCGACATCTAATCTCCCAGGGAAACCATTTATTCGGAACTATCAATGCAGCCGTCAATGAACACTCAGGGGTAAATTTTGTATATCACGCAATGTTTATGAATCTGCCAGTCCTTTGTCTAGAAGTGCTACACTTATTACTTTTCTATAAGAAACCAGTTTATAAGAAGCCAGGGCTCGATTTCCCCAAAATTTAGGAATCTCGAGGGCTGGATGGGCGTGCTCTAAGAAACCTAAAAAGTCTTTGAAAGCGGTTTAGACAGCTAAATAACAGGTTATTTCATGCATAGGCTGGAACAGAGGGTACCCTTAATGAAGTGTGAATTTACTAACAGCAGTGTGACTAATTGACACTCTTTTGTTTGAAATGTTTGGCCTTGTCTTTTGCGCATGCACACTTAATGGGTGAGTCGATCAAGGCAGAGCAAGCTAATGAACATGAGTCAGGTGGCAAGTTCAAATTGTACTTCATCCCTTATAATATGTATTGAACCCTCACTCTTTTCTAGCCCCCTCCGCATATTCTACCCCCTTCTATTTGGTACCAGAGTATAAGAAACGGCTAAGAAACTTCGAGGGCTCAAAGGTTCGATATTTTAAGAAACTTCGAGGGCTGGACGCTGAGTTCGTTTCTTATTTTAAAAATGTGTATTTGGCACTGCTATGACTCTAAAACGTATTTTTGCCCTACTCTACCCCCCACCCCACCCCCATCTTCTATCATGGGGTAAGAAATGTCATGAGAGAGTTTCAGTACCAAAATTTTGAAGCTGTGCCAAACTTTCCTTTCAAAAGATAAGTGTTATCTACTTCCGAGCGTAGTGATTCCTCGAAGAGAAAAATAAACAGAAAAATGAGAAGTTATTTTGATACCCAGCACGTCACGCAAATATCACCTCTCATCGCCTTCCCTCGCTGTTATTTGAGGGAAATAGACGTTGCTATGGTGTATATGCAAGGAGTTTTAATGGCGTTGATGTTTGCGTACAGGCATGCTATTTAGTTTTGCTGTGAGAAAGGGTATTCCCACGGGAATACTGATTTTCCAGGTACTGTTAAATGTGCACGAAATAAGGATCGCTTTGTAATGGAGTTGCGACCATTAGTTGTAGCGATACCATGTATTGCCTTTCCAAGAAGTAAGTGACTCCCTTGAAATCACGTACACCTGCGCTGATACTTACAAACCGAAATCCCTAAAAATATGATCATTTTTACACGTTTCTATGGTTAGTGAATTACTGTATTTTAAGTATTTTTGAAGCTAGATAAATACAAATTCCTTAGGCTGGTGCGTTTCATACTTAACAAATTTACGTTCATGAGGCAGATTTAGGGTATAACGGTTTTCTTTACAGTGCAGGATACACTAGTGTATGCACCATGAGTTTCTCACTAGGTTAAGAATGGGAGTGAATGTGTTTTCTTTGCCGCTTTAATGTGTCATCTTAAAAAACTCAATATTGTAGACGACAATGCATGTGCTTCATTTGAAGATAGGGAAATTCATGGCTTGCAAAGGGAGAAAGGGTTTCCTAGAAGCCTATTGGGTTGTTTATGGGAAATAAATAGGTTTCTCTCCTTTTACTACGGTTTGAAAAGAGGGCCTAGATTTCACGGGCTGGTGCTGAAACTACCCTTAATTTTTTGGTCAGGCCAGAGTATTGGTTTAACTGTTTATTGTTATTTGGGCCCACCACTCATCAGAGGCCTTCTGATTAGAGGCACGTTCTGATTTCATTTGCTGTTTTAATTGTGAAATCATTTGTTGAACGCGGAATTTTACCGGAAAGCTACCATCTTTTATGATAGACCTTTAAAATCTAGCCCAGTTTGCTTGGCGAAGTGCCCCCTCCCCCGATTTTCTGTGCATTCCCCTTCAATGCTGGAGAGCTTCAATGTTCTAACTTAAAGTATTTTTAGTTGTACTACCACACAGTAAAAATATTATCAGAGCCACTCTAAATAAACATCTGAAAATGGCTGTTGGTTGAAAACGAACAAAAACCCAAATTCAAAAGGGAAATGTTGGGAGCAGTCATATATTTAGTTATGTACTTAAATATATAACCAAAAATACTACAAGTACGTTGTTTGTAGTAAACCAACTTCAAATAACCAAGCGAATTTCAACATTCTACTCTCATTCTTCCATTCAAAAGACAAACTTGGGAAATTGCACAAGTTGTACTGAAACGTTACTTTGAGCAAAGACCCAGGCCCACGGAAAGCTTCGTTACTAGTAAAGCATACCATGTAATACAAATCTTTCTTTACCATTTGAAATTTTAAAGGTAGTCGGCCCCTATCAAAAGTATGAAAAAGCGCAGTATATAGAATATATGGTCGCGAAGTAACACACGAAGGGAGCTCAGAAAGTCAGCGTAGAATGGGACAAGGGCAGGACTCACCGTAAAATGCTAGTTGAGTTCAGATTGGATGTAATAAACTGGCGTAGAATATGTTGTATTTAAGCTTTGTACCGGGGAATCACTTGATCCTCGATCTGATTGCTTGAATTGTTTCGCTTAATTGTTTTCCCTTTTTTGAATTTGTAGTATATATAATTTATTGGTATCTATGTACCCAAATAGTGCGTAAAATAACTGGATACTTTTTATTCAATTTTGTAAAACACTTTTTGCAATGTAGACAATTACATTTTGGCTTAATTGTTCCCAAGATGACGTAATAATGACATAAATTAAATTTACTTTAACGCATTGTTTCAAGTACTACAAGTAGTTAATTTCAATATGTTCTCTTTGTAACTATAGGCCTACCTTGACCGCTGCAAAGCCATTTCCCAACTTCTAGGATTTTTCAGACACTGAACTGACTCTGTGATGTAAGCATAAGAACGCTTTCTTTAAAATTGTAGACAAACTCAGTTTCTTGATTCGGCTTTGAATTCCCTTCGGTGTTTACAGTTTTCTTGCGTATGCTTTGACATTAAGGCACAGAATAATATATAACTTATTAACTATTCCGTGATTAAGGTATGATCCAATGAATCATGTGAATTTTTGTGATTATTTGTTTATAGGTTTATAGGACTTTGTTTGACGATATTCCTTCAGGGTAAAGTGTGTCCGGATTGCTGTCTAAGACGCTTCTCATTCTCAAGTGCCTTTCTCCGACAGTCTTAAAGTTTCACGGCGTCTTTAAGAATCGTTTACTGGTTATGTGTCACCAACTAACTAACTAAGAGCCAATCTGTCTTGTGAGCAAGTTAGAATTCTTGTGTCTTATCAGGGGGCTACACTGAGAGATTACCAGTCTGTATTGTGAGATTACTCGTTACCTACTTCTCTTGCAGCTCGTGTATTCGCTAATATAAAGACAGTTAAAGGAAATAGAGTAGAGACAGTAAATCAACAATTATCCAAAACTAGTTTATCCGAACACCACTAATTGAAACAATTTTAATTTTGATAATTTGATTTTCCCCTTTCTTTCGGCCAGAATAAGACCAAGTTAATTTCAATTTTAGGACCTTAAAATAATACAGAATGCGCGATAGCAATTTTATTTGGGGAATCAATTTTGAAAAATTCAGTTTCCTACAAATGAAATTTATGTCAGCATATCCTATCTATTCGATGTATTTGCACTGATTCCGTTTGTTTGAACGCGCGCTATCTGCTCATGGAACAGTAGTTAACAGATACATCAAGCACTCACCGTTTAAGATTGGAATTGCGACATTGTTGCACAGTTGAAATGTCTACCATTATTGCTGCAATTCGAAAGTGTACTTTAAAGTGTTCATTTATCTTTTAATATTTGTGGACGCGTCTCACCATAAATTTCCAAATATAGTCACCATGTCGGAAAGAAAATTTAAAAGAGGCGAATTGAAGAAATACTCAACTGAGTAATCTTGAGAATTTGACTTGTATTATTAGATGTCATTCTAAGAATAAATTTTCAAAAAATCACTATGATTCCAGCTAAACGCTTAAAAGAAGCGACAATTCAGTTTTTTCAGGCCACAGGAAACTATGTAAACTTAAGCACTACGCTTTTAATTCTTTTAATCAAAACAATAACTCTGCTACCTACCATCACTTGGCTCCTCCACAAGGCCTACAGTCTCATCATGGAAAAACTCAGCAGTTCCAATTAAATGTGGCAAAGGTCTGTCCGCATATGCATCCTAGATTATAATAAAATAATTTACTGTATTCACATCGATGTATTATGCTTCGAAATGGTAACACGAGTAAACATTCCAAAAGTATTGGAAACTAAAAAACTCAAGTTATAACCCGTCAAGAAAAAGTAGAAGCCCTGTTGAGCCTTGACGCACATACAGACTTGCCATGATAGGGAATAAGGCAATTTTACCGTCTCTTTACATAATTCTAAAAACTAGCATCTCAAGCTAATGGGGTAATTTTACCAAACATTTGACCGGATATAAATCTAATGAAAATTATCAGGTTAGATCTGAACCTCAGAAAAAAGTATAAAATTCTTTGATCAAGTTTGTTTCGTAATTGTTACCTTCTAACCCCTTGGAAGCGAAACCTCGCGTTCCTTTTGGATCCGATCAAATTTGCTACTTGATTTTATGTCAGCAGTGGTACACATTTAAACGTTACTGCATCATATAGTTAAAATGCAAAAAGATGATTACTTCTTTACTAGATTAATAAAAAGAAAGTTTTACCTTTGGTTCGATAATAGGATCTGCAACCATACTGGCTGGAATGTTTGTTTCACCCTCATCTTCGTCATCAGATTCTGGAAATGATAGGGCATAAGTCATAACAGTGGCAAATACACAATTATGTCACCAGGGCGAGGTACAACTTCAAATTCGTTCTGGCAATATTTCCATAGCCTGATTAGTCTATGGGGTCACAGTTTACATTAATAAAGCAGCTGGCACTTTTCGCTTTCTGATTACATATTACATAACCACAGTTTTGTGTTTCTCATGATCGAGTTAAAATACACGCATACTCAAGTGATCTTATCAAAAGATCACCAGTAACGCATTTCAAAAGTATTTGAAATGCACTTTTTTGATTATGTTCGCCCCGCGTGCTACATTGACAATTCGGTATGAAAAAACAGGAGAGCAAACGAAATGCACGAATCGGAACAGCTGATAAGATTTACGAGGGCTGAAAATGATAGATGGCCAGTGTCTATTGACATCACGTGGAATTTCGTCGTAATGAACTGAGTGATGGTAAGGGATGGTTACGGAGCTTAACTGACGGCACTGACGACTTGTGAGCGAAATTTGAGCGACTTACTTTAGTGACAAGAAAATTTAATATACATTTTGTGAGTGTGGAAATGCTTTGGAGACAACAAAGAATGCTGTTGGATGACAATGAAAGGAAAACTTACTTAGGGTGGCCTTAAATGCACATACACAATGTAATTTTTCATCACCAATCTAAAAAGTGTATTACCAAATTGGTTTTAAACAGTTACCTTCCTCTGGTGTGATCTCCACTGTTATGAAGGCATCATCGAGTACCTGTAAGCCAAGTGCAACTGCTTGGCTAAAACGTGGAAGGACTTCAGATTCTGCCTGTTCTCGTGTTTTTTCCTACAAAAGTTGGTGAATATTTATTAAGAAAAGAGAATAACCAACTACCCTTAAACAAACGTCTTTACATTGGAGTTGTCACTCTCTGCTACTGTGCTTTATTAAAATATCTCTTAAAAAGTTCATAGATTCCTGGGGCTACTGAAGTTAACGAGAACGCTACACAGCACCACAACGATTCTATATATGTACTTACAAATTTTAGATTCTGACTGACGCAAAAAGGCCTGATTCCTCTTT
>JAAAKM020006971.1:148583712-148594789 GCA_010016025.2 Alatinidae sp. Z8VKAUB7J3 | reverse complement strand
TGGAATATACATTGAAGGTTTTTGTAGTGTAGAGAATGTTGCATAACATGAAATAGAAAAGAATTTGAACAATTAACCAACAAAGAAATATAAACCACACTAAAAGGATTAAAAGCAAAAAACATGTTGTATAATTGCTTGAAAATGTTATTGTCACTGGTGACCAAAAAACTCTTTCACAAGTTAGATTTCTTTTATTTAAAACAGGACAAGGTGTGTTTTGTACATACATGTAATTATCGTAATAATTTTTGTACTTATGCCAATGGCTCTTAGCATTTTCTAGAGTGCATTTCTCCACACAATATAGAATGCTGCTTTAAAGTCTATTAAATAGAAGTGGAGTGGGATCTGTTTTTCTTTGGCTTTCGATTTACTTTCTCTTGCTACAAATATCGCATCAATTGTTCAAAATCCTGTCCAAAAACCATATTGATGTTCCTAAAGTTTGGCTTCGATTATGAACTTTACTTTCCCTCATCAAATCCAAAGGAAGATCTTCTAGGAATTGACAAAAGAGACAAGGTTTGCTAGTTTTTACAACATAATTTCTCTCCCTTTTTTAGATTGGTGATACAATCATTCGAACCAAATCTTGTGTTTCCTCACTTTTTCATGTTGATTATTTTCTCTCCAATAGCATTTACTACTCCAGAGGTAATGGAATCGAGACCTAATGAATTTTTATTCTTCATTTTGCTGATTGACTAACACAGTTCACATTTGCTGATTTCTTCCTCGTGTGTATCAGGTTCAACCTATACATTTTCAAGACTGGATAGTGCATTTTAGTGCACTTAAAGTGTTTCTTTCGATTATGGTCTAACAAAGATCATTTTGTTTTTGCTTCCAGTTCCCTAACGTTCTTGAATAAACTATGTCTATCATTCTTCTCGACTGTCTCTCTAACTGAGCAGCCTTTTAATGTAACACATTTATTACACATTTCTACACTTGTCTATTTAGATAATGGTAGGATTCTGTCTATTTAGATAATGGTAATATAATGTGTGGGATCTTTCAGCATCTGCTCTTGAGCCTCTCATTGTTTTAAAAATAAATCTGCTGCTTTTCAAATGCTCCCTGCAGCCTTAATTCTTGGCAACCTACTGCTTCCTTTTTCAAATTTTGCGATAGTTTCAAATCTATTGCATAAGTTATCAAGGCATTGGCAATTGTTGATTACCAATTGCACAAAATAGTAGCCGTCTATCTCCTTCCACAATTCTAATGCCTAAACTTCCTGTGTAAATTACTAAGAGGTAATAAACTCTTATCTAAGTGTTGGCAACAGCTATTTTGCTGAGAGCTTAAAGGATATTGTTGCTGAATAATATATAAGACAGCAGTAGCAACTATCTCTATTTTCTCTGTCCTCTTTACATACACCAGGGCACGTATCATACATATCATTATCATTCAAAAATATAATAATAATGTTTATAAAAAAATATAAAATTTTTCAATGATGATAATGAGGATATACATATACACATACAATAAGGTCACTCACATTCTCAATAAACTGTGTATTAGAGAGCATGAGAAAATCATTAAATGTGTTTTGTACTTTGCAGTCCAAGCCCTAGAATAAAGAGATAGAGGTTAAAAAGGTAAATATAAGGTACAAGAAAAACAAATACAATGTACAATGTAAGTGCTGATTCAATTCCAGTTTGAGGTATTCTTATCTACACCCCCTGAAATCAAAAGACCAATTAAATAATCATAAATTAGATCTGTATTTTGTACCCCCTTATGCTGCTACGGATGGTAATGACATCACAACGAAGATGATGATAATGATGATTATGATAATACTGATAATGATGATGATCATGATGATCATGAAGATGATGATGACATTAAAGATGGTGTTGGTAATGATAATACCGACATGGATTTCTGTATAAAGGATGATGATACTTATGATAACGATGACACTTAACATAGTCTTTCTTATATTGCCCTTTCCAACTGTGTAATTGTTATTAACAGACAACTTTATTAAAATAAGTTTCAAAAATAAAATCATGTGTGGTTTTAAAGTCATATTCATTTCTGCTCAAGGACTTTCATCTCACTTTGCTGTGAGACTATCAAAGGTAAAAATACTTTTTTTTACTAAAAATGCTTATGGCACATGATAAAAAGAATGGAAACCAACGATTGGAGACAGTTGGAAAGATATGCACATTATAAACTTAAAATTCTTTGTGTAACATGATAAAGTTTAGGATATAAAATACGTGCTCTCACAAAGTTGAAGATAAAATAAACAGAGCATAGCAAGAAGAGACAGTAGGCCTACCATTATGTATTAAAGCCAAATAACAATCAAACAGTTTCAAAACTTTCTCATTGTCATTGAAACTTATACTGATATAAGGTTTAGAAGATTTTATGAGTAAAGATACAGCAATTTGTACATTTTACAAAACTGTATCATACATATATATAATTGGTTGGTTGGTTGGTTTAGTAACCATGAGGTTGTGGGTTCGAATCCGGTCAGCGCCATTAAATTGCAAGCTATTGTGGTAATGGTCCTTTTCGCCGATTCTCTTCAGACTAAATACATCGGTACATAATACATCGTTACAACAGAATTTATACACATTGAAAGAATCGAAATTTACAATAGGTGAGACATAATTGGTGGAAAAATGCGGAAAACAAGTAAAAAAAATCGAAGTGGATTAGGGGCCGCGGTGAAGGCGGCGAGAAAGGCTGTAGCCCCCTTCTATAATTTGAAAGACATGCTTTTTTTTACCATGTATACGTTGTCAGTGGAAAGTGAAGCAACACACAAGAATACAAGTCATGCCCTTCAGAAAAGGAAAGGGCACCACTGATGTTTTTCAGCTAGAGAGTGGTAACAAGTGGGCTGTAAGCACCCTAACTACTTTAGCCCCCACAACACGTGATACTTTCCACCGCCCTTGCCCTCCAATAGTCAATAGAGTATTCTAGTGGTGACATCACGAAAACTAAATCTGCCACGATACCACTTTTTTACGACATACTATTAAACCACATAAACTTCAAATTAGTTTAAACATTAGAGTAAAGTTGTTTTACAAGTGAGTTGACACGTGCTTGCTATGTCAAGAAAGATACTTAGGGTCTACTCTAAATCCGTGATGCTTACCCTGGCTCTATAGATAGTTGTAGATAGCTTCATTTGTAAGAAAACTGTCTGTATTTGTAAGTGTCAAAAGACAGAAACGTTGGCCATTATCATGAAGAAGATGGCATTGGTCTGGGATAGCAAACTTTTTGAGCAATATGAAAATGTCTGTGCAAGAAATAAAATTCACCCATAGTTCTTCAATAAATTTGCCGTTCAATCAGGTCCATTTGCAAAGCGAATAAGCCGTTTCCACATCATAGGGTATTTATTAGATTGTTCAAAATGTTCATTTGTCTTTCGTGAGCAAGAAATTCATTGGCTTTATTGTCCAACTCAAAAGATGAAACTATTGGTTTCATTTCTATTATCTACCCACATTTAGGTCCACAACGTCAAGAGTTAGGAAGTCGGAAGTCGACTTTGATTCGCTTTGCCTTCTCACGAACGGCAGTGATTAGTTATGCAGTGTAACTGATATCTGTGAATACATTCAGTGCAATGAAGAAAACGAGATCGTTCAGATTTGGCTTTCATATTTTCGCGGGTGTCAGCACTCATACCTCTTTGGCTCGATATGGTCAGGGTAAGAACGACATTTCTCACAGCATTTATAAGAGTCCCCATTTGTCCAATTTCAGTTGGTTTTTTAGTTGAAAGAAAGAAAACTCTCTGTTGTATTTAGCTAAACTTAAAGACATTCGAAGCATCAATTCTGCAGACTTTCGAACATTCGAATATGTGGGAAGTAGAAATTGATAAGAAAAAATCGCTTTACTAAAAGCGCTGTAATTTTTTTTCCCAAAAGGTTTTTTTCTTGGGGTTTTACTACGGTAATCTACAAAAAAATTCCGATCTAAATTTATCAAATATCAAACGTTTGCAATCTATTCGAGGTAAGGCCATTTTTTTAGTTTTTTCTACCGGCCTAAACGACCCATCGGGAACAACAGGTTCCAAAATATTGCCGTAGCAGTAACCCTAGTGTTAATGTTATGACGTCAAACTTTGAAATCAAATAGCATCTGGTTCACATGACGTCAAATTGTTACTGATATATATGTCGCATTTTTTCTCTTGGGACTTATTCTTGTTTGTATTTATGGATACGTTAACAAGTAGTTGGTTTTGTAAATTTTGAGAGAAAGAAAAGTGTTTTAAGAAAGTGTTAGGTAACACAGGAAGATGGCGCGAAAGTCAACTTCCGATCTGAATCTTGCTGATTCGGGACTTGGATTTAGTCTAGTCAAGAGTCAACAAGCAGCTCAACTTTCTTCACGTCTAAATGAAGATAGGAAGGAATGGCAACTTCGAAATGTATATTATGAATTTCGCTTTGCAAATAGCAAGGAGAAATTACAAGCTTTGCAGATGAAATTTGAAAATATTAGAAGGGAACACATCCAAATGGACGAAAGAGTACGTACCCTTCAGTCATCACAGCCCGCCATGATGGAGAACGTTGTAATCCTATCGTCCAGATTGCGAATACGACACGAGATTTTCCACATTTATCATCAATCAAGGCTCAATGGAAGTTACGTTCGACGAGAAATCGAATACCAAAGGTTTCTACATTTCGAGTTCTGTTTGAAGTACAAGGAGAGATTGAATATCAACGGCAGTAATAACAACGATACAGGGCTCGAACAAACAGTTGGATATTCAGCGATAAGTCAGAAATATTGGGAGAGGAAGGTTATCGAAAGCAGCCGACATACGCGTTATGAACTCGATGACAATTCCAGTGCGATTCTTATCGATAATGTCAATTTGAACAAGAGAATGGACATATTAAAGCACAAAAAAGAAGAGTTAGAGAAAACCATTGGCAACATCAAAGAACTAGTCCATAAAATTATCAGTCAAACTGGACTATCTAAAGAGTTTGACGACGGCAAGAGCAGTTTGCATCAAAGCTTCGACCCTACAGATGTAAGAAGTCTTCTTGTAACAAAGGATAAGTTGTTTGAAGACGTGAAGAGTGCAGCTGGACTTGTAAACAGTAACAAGAAAAAAATAAGTAAGAAATCTGATGACCTGGCAAAAAGGAAATTACTTGAACAGAACATACTACAGAAATGCGAGAAGGTGCGAGACGAAATCAACAAGATGAAAGCCAAAGCATTTGCCAAACAGATAAAACAAAAGAGGCTTGTTCACACAAAAGATAAACTTCAGAATGATGTGCATCATCTCAATGGCTTCTTAAACAAAGCTGTTGCTGATAGCGCCAAACTTAAGATGGAAAATACGGAGCTGGAAATGAAATATGTTCAAATGCAGGAGGCTTATACCCTTAAAAGATATAAACTGGCACTGAGCAAAGATGTCGCTGCACGGGAAGAAAGAGAAATGGAAAAGAGACGGAGTAAATGGTGGAGGAGATGGTTCTGCTTTTATTAAATTCGAACAATAATTTTGAGTACGTCGCTTTGCATAAGAACCTGCAGTGTAGTTAAGTGAAAGACGAGAATTGTTTTGTAGAGGAAAGCTTTGACCATAATGTGTACCTCAACTTGAAAATCGAAAGGCTACGAAGTGCTTCATGATTTTTCTATTACTGCTAAGGTATAAGAATAATTTAATTCTACCACCTCCAATCAATGGACGACCACCCAGCTGCCTTGTAGAAAATGATTAGTTGAAGTCACGAGGAGTGGCATTAATGACGACTTGGTATGATTTCTTATGAAAGAGAAGGATTTCAACAGATTCGTCCACGTCCTCTTAATACCAGCTTCACGGCAACAATAACGACGTACATTAAAGAACAATCTATAATCAGTCAACTTACGATTTTAAAGTCTACTCAGGTGGTTTGATAAGAGCAACGGGTAACTTTCAAGGAAACGAAATATTGTATTTTGTAAGGCAGCAACATCATTTAATATTACAGCAAAGTAGTATATTTGGTAACACTACTTTTATCTGATGTATTGATAGACTGAGCAATCAAGTGTACAGATATTTGAATGTAAACATCTCTCAGTGAGTAGTTACTGAAAGGAAACTATTTAGCAGAAATGTACTAAAAGTCTTGTATTTTCTGTGCAACGTCCTTGGCATAAGCCTACTTTATAGGAGTAGTCCGCAACCTGGGATGCACGGACCCCTTAAAGGTAAGCACACGATATTGACGGGTCCGTAAGCTATTAAGGATCGGAACAAATGTGTGATGAGTTTTGGTCATTTATGGCAACATTTCCAAAGTACAAACAACAAAAGCAATAAAAGTGTCACTCCGGTCCGTGGAATTCGTAATGGAAACCCTAAAAATTTACAACATACACACATGCGCATTTTATATTATGATCAAACTCATTAAGGGCTGGTGATGTGATCTTTCATAGCTGCGGGTCCGCAGAAGATGAAAGGTTGCCGACCATTTTCGTTATAAGTCAAGCGACCTTTATCTATGCAGCTTACTCAAATGTGCTGACTTATGTCACCCGTCCACCGACTCTGTACTTTAACAGACTTCAGTTGTAACCTTAGGTACGCATACAGTTTCGTGCGATATCTACTTCTGTATACTAGCGTTTATTCCTGTAAGCTGTACGTCTTAAACTCCGGTGCCCAAAGCCTATGAGGATGTATGAAAAATAAACTAAGTTGTTGCTTGGATTGACTGGGGTTGGATACTTTAGTCATTTCTTGTGTATAACCACATATCTCCTTACACTAAACAACCATTTTTAGATGCTATTGAATATTACGCAGATATTGTTTGAAGAAGGGGGATGGGTGGAGACATGGGATATGTTTCTAAGCTTACTTATTGTTTACAAATCCTGCTTTCGAAATAGGAAGGCGTTCACTGACATCACATTTACGGGAATGTCTACCGGGTACTGACTTCTCTCCTTTTCCGACATAACGTTTCTTCCTTCCCGAAATCGCATCTCTCCCTTTGCGTCATATCGTCGCTCCCTTTCTGATACAGCGTCTCTCCTTTTCTGACAAAACATCACTCACTTTCCGTCAATGTGTTTTATAGTGAGGCCAACCTTATCCTTGCTATCCTAATTTAAAGTAACAGACTTCTATTTTTTAGAGTTGGACGACACATGTTGACGTTTAATCCTCTTAATCCCCATGAAGATGTGTCCGCAAGATTTGTGTCATATACCAGGTCCTACATTCCAGGTCTTCTTCGGTCTTCCTGGCCGTTTTCTCTTATAGGTGCTCTTAAAGCAGTACTTGTGCATGTCTTCTTGTCAATTATATGAAATCCTTCCTGAATCATATGTTTCCATAGCGCTATACTCAAAGTTTTGTTTTCCCATTAACAAACATCCACATGAACCAACTAAAGATTCTCCTACTCGTTATTTTCCCACTTTTCTTCAGCTCATATCTCCCTACAAAGAAGTTACTTGACGGGTCTGCCAATGCCCGTTTTTTATTATCGCACATATCCAACTCGGCGCTCCGACTGCACAAAATTATTGTTTCAGTAGTCTAGTGAGCAACCTTTTGAAGGATAACAGAATACGGTACAAGTGGCTACTATTTCATGAAAAGGTGTCTCAAACATCTCATACAAGCGCTTCATACAAGTGATATGATGTCGGTGTATTCTCAATGTACGTGTGCAGCAAAGAACAGATATCACAACAGAGACCTTGCAAAACGTAATTTTGTCTTAATTCGAATGCTCCTAACAGGCCACATCCTCCTTTCCTGCTTATCCAATGTAACGCTTGTTTTCTGCATCGGTGCAAATAACTTAGCATCAAGAGTCTCAACTTTGACACCGTACTTCCAAGGTAAGGGAAAATTGTCCACAGCTAATATCCAAAGGTACAATAAAGGATACGCTGTTGGGCATGCCTCGATGAAGAGCGACACTACACGTGTTTTTTAGAGCTTATTTTGAGACCAAAGGCATCGCAAGTTATGGAAAAGCAGTCCACTACGAACGGTAAATCTTTCTCACAAGTTATGACAAAGTCCGCATCAGCTATGTATGGAAACTCTTGAACCAAAGAAGTAAATATATCGGGTTTGTACTAAATCTCCAAGGGGTGATTTCCTTCCTATCAGAAGAGCGCCATCTCTTCAATTGTGTGCTTCACGGCGACGTACACGCAGGTAACTTTTCAGTCCGCCGTCTGTCTTACAAGGGCGTTGGCCAATGTCGGCCTTGAATACTCTTTTTTGCAGTTCCATAAAAACTTGCGCGCGCATGTTCGACGCTGACAACCAGCCTTAGCAACCAAAAACTGCGAGTAAACAACTTTGCTGCGAACGAAATAGATCCTTATCTTCGTTCGTATATTCTCTTAGTGTGGTGACTCCGTAACGATCTGAATTTAATACGCCTTTTACTGTATAAAGTTTCCTTTGAAGGATTTTGATCACATCTTGAGTTATCTTGAGGGATGCTACAGATTATAAGCATTCAGGGAAGTTTTGAATGAATTCACAAAACGTTCCTTTATTAGTATAACCAGTCTTAGAGTTAGCCACGAATCTTGGCAGAACAGTGCTGAGCGTGGCCAATGAACCTTAAAGCAAGGGATCTGAATTTAATACGCCTTTTACTGTATAAAGTTTCCTTTGAAGGATTTTGATCACATCTTGAGTTATCTTGAGAGATGCTACAGATTATAAGCATTCAGGGAACTTTTGAATGAATTCACCACACGTTCCTTTATTAGTATAACCAGTCTTAGAGTTAGCCACGAATTGTTGGCAGAACAGTGCTGAGATTGGCCAATGAACCTTAAAGCAAGGGAGGCACTCCGAGATGGATAATTTAGACATCTAAAAGGGCTGAAGGACATCATTTGGTTAAGTATTTTATATTTTAATTTTGAGCAGACACTAGAAAGTATACCACTACCGGGACAAGTTGATAATATGTTGTATTTCTGGGTCCATCCAGGCGTCCTCATCTCCGGACCTGAGCACAAGGCCCGTAAGCATCTTAAGACTGGGAACTTAGCAAGGATTATACACATCCTAAGCATAGGCCTATCCTAAGTCTCATAGAAGATTCTTATCTCACAAATTGTGCCGGGTGATTGCAACTACACGGAAAGGCTCTTTAGGCCATAGCCACCTTGGTTACATGGTGGCAACCACATGTTTAATACCATGTTTTCTTAATGCCGCTTCAAAAATTACTAAACTACTTGAGGCATCACGTAAGGTGCGTCGGGGATCCATTAATTTAACTTAAAAGTATACTTGGTCAACGGAATCCTTTTATAGGTGATAAATCTAAACCTTTGAAAATATTATCTACCTCTCCTAGAAAATACTATGCTGGGCGTGTCGTTGACACCGCGTAAATAAGTGCATTCTAGCTTGAGGTTTGGTCGGGTATCAGATTAATCAAAAGCAAAAAGAGACACAAACCATGAGTTCTTAGTCGACAAAGATCACCTTATTTATGTATAACTTTTCTTTCACATTGATGCTTTGTTTGAACAGGTAACAAAATTTGTTTTGCAGCTAAAAATTAGTTATCCATGAAGTCGATGACGTTTCTATCGCCGGTCTCGTTACCCTTCAAACATGAATTATATGATGATCGTGTTCACCGATGGTACCGCGATGGCAACGTATTATTAAGTTCATATGAACATATCTCGTATATTTTGAGAGTTAAAAGCATTAAGCACACTAAATCTGTCTTTAAGAATCTTTAATGGCCTTTTGCAAAATCCGTCATGCATCTCGTCGCCCACGGTTCGCCCAAATGCATTTACTGAGCAATGACGTCGTAAGACGTTGATGATGTGTACATATAAATGGTTTGCATAAATAGAGCACATTTCTAGAACTTGTGAGGAAAGAACTGATGTGATGCAAAGCTGTTTTTGCTTTCTCGCTAGTCAAAAACAAGAAAAGATTTGGTTGCCACCCGATCTTTAAACAATGAGCGAAGTTTGTATTGAATATATATATGAATGCTGTAATATTAGCGACATTTTTCATGTTTGGAGCTGTTAGAGAAGAGTGGCAAGGAGGATAAATCTACAAGTGCCAACCAGGGAGGTCTTGATGATGTAGGCCTAGACTGATAAGTTGAAAGTTGCTTCTGAAGATAAAAAGCAGGAAGAAGATAGGGCTTTGAGCGAAGTGCACTATTGAAGCTGGAACCCCAGAGTGCCAACATCCTGTACAAATGTCTAGTAGACGTATTACGTTATTAAAGACAAAGTCGGAAGTATATTAAACTTTGACCTTCAGTTTAAACTCCGGTGACCCCTTTATGATTTATGACCCCTGAAAGAAAACTAGTACTAAAAGATAAGTGAAGTAATCAATTCGCCTGAATTTTCATTTATTGACTGTTAATTTTACGAAATGCCTCAAACTTGTAAGCAAATATATAGATTAGTAGTTAAATAACAATTGAAACATGTTAGATGTAAAGCTATATGCACCATGTCTGGTTCTTTGATTTGGGTTGTTTCAGTAGGGTTACAACAGCTATGCCAACACATGTGGCTCTCCCTCCCCGATCCTACGAACTTTTATCCTCCTTGCCCTTCTTTTGCATTTGGATAGCGTGGCCAATGACATTTCAGTGGAAAAGCTTGTTGGTTTCGTTGATAATGGATAGCTTACAAGTTAACCATGTGATACCAATCTCCCCAAATTTAAGAAACTCGAGGGCTGGATGTGACTGCTCTAAGAAACCTAAAACATCTCTGAAAGCAGTTTAGACAGTTTGATAACGGGCTATTTCATGAATAGGCTAACCTGGAACAGAGGGTACCCTAAATGAAGTGTGAATTTACTACAGCAGTGTGACTAGCCCACTCCGCGTATTCCATTCCCTTCTGTTTGGCACCAGAGAATAAGAAACTTTGAGGGCTCAAAAGGTCAATATTTTAAGAAACTTCGAGGTTTGGACGCTGAGATAGTTTCATATAAAAAATAAGTGTATCGCTTACTGTGTCAGTGGATTCTTTTATCCGTAAATAT
>JAAAKM020006971.1:148572776-148583612 GCA_010016025.2 Alatinidae sp. Z8VKAUB7J3 | reverse complement strand
TTGGACGCTGAGATAGTTTCATATAAAAAATAAGTGTATCGCTTACTGTGTCAGTGGATTCTTTTATCCGTAAATATGAGACGCTAAATTTTGTGTATAGCCCTCTGCGGGTTTTGATTGTTGCAATAAATTTGGTCATAAGCTTTCCATAAGTATCACTAACAGCAATACAGTTGTCTGAAATCTGTCTCTACTATATGGAGCAAAATCTAGGCTACAACGTCAAGTGAGAAATTAGTAATTATTAGGCTACGTATGTAATTCGTATCTTTCTTCAGGTTTAAGCTGTTGCAAGGAAAGAATCCATCCCCTTTACACAAGGACCGCTAACAGTGATCATGTTGTCCTGTAACGACACCTACGATTCAAAGTAAAATTTTGGTCACAAAGTAGAATGAAATTTTTTATTGAAATGACCGTGAAATTTTGTACGTGTTTTCTATCACATCGGTTTAATAGAGCCTTAAGAAATAAGCGTAAAGTGCAGGCTTTGTTGATACTTTTCCCCATAGAATAATCTTAGATTGTTGTGTCTTATTGTAAGGCAGTGTGCTGAAATAATAAACGTATTCAAAATCCTACAGGCAACAAGGTTCAGGTCGTGATGATTTGTATTTCTACAGAATCCATCGCTTGAGGGGTTAAGAAGAATTGGTAGACGTCAAAACTCTCGCTTCTGATGCTCATAGATTTCCTGAATCGTTTACAACACTCTGTTCTTCAGAAGTTCCGCATCGATGAAATTATGTGTTGCTGTTACTAATCAGTCTGGTTCTTTGAGGATGACAGAGAAGGTATGCTTAGTTTAAATCAACTTTTCCACTACTTGTTCATCTTTTAGGGTTGTCGTGTATATGCAGTTGGTTATAATTGCCTGGAGACTGCGGCAAGTCCTTTCTTAGCTTGACCTATTAGTTTTGATGCCTCTTGCCAATAGTTTGTCACTTTGAACAGGTAGAATGTACTTTCAATTCACCAGGGAGCCTGCTTACTAATGTTTTTACGCAACAAGATATCGTTGCTCATTTAAAGAAGGTTGCATTTACACATAGAACTACTCTTGCATTCATAGGTGCTACCTTTGTTTAAAAGTTTGTGTCTATGTTTACGCTTCAACGCGAGCCTAAGTATAAATTTCTTGTTTCTGGTCTAAAGATCTCCAGTGATCATTATCAATTTATAACAAGAGTAGAACAGCATATAGATGAGAGATAGAAATCGTTAACCGAGGCTTACACAACTTATCCCTTGATGTAAACATAGTTTAGGAATGACGGAAATATTGTAAAAAGAAACCATAGTCAAGCAAAAGGAGACTTAGAATAGAAACCAAATAACTCAAGTTATGAGCTGTCTGACAGAGTGTTGTTAATTTGGGTTAAGGAATAATAGTACGTTTTAACACTTTTCACAATTTAGTAGGCCTATGTTATAGAGGACAACCAATGAAGACACTTTCCGTTTACTAGCATCTCTGCCCAACTGTTTTATCAGCTGCGATAACTTTAACATTCAAAATTTTACTGGTCGTGTGCAACTTGTGACAGACATTTATTTGACAAACCACAATGTAAACTTCTGGTCTCTGCCCTAAGCTTCCAGCGTTCCGAAACAACAAACATCATGTTATTGTAAGCATACTGGCATAGGAGAAAGAAAGAGTATCCATTCAAGTCTTTGTACGAGACAGACGGTATAAGTGCTTTTCCATGCGTCACAGTTTGAGTTCTGGATTACATCAGAGACCTGATAGAATCCCCATGTAAGAGAAACTTTACGAATTTCTACTAAATACGTTATCTGTACAAAAGCGTACTCATTCCAACTGTCAGTATTTACATCATAGCTGCACTTTCTGTAGCATATAAGTCCTCAAAGTTTGGTCGTTTCGTTATTAATTGTTCATCTGTAATCCCTCACCCGGCAGCTTAGAAGTCAACACTGAGCGTCAACTTTAATCGAGGTCAAAGCAAATGCAAAATTTGAATATCTGATGCGATTATTAATGATACAAAATCTTGGAATCCAAAAATTGTCAAAATTTGCTTTACCATTTCTGCATCGAGGAGCCTGAAATTACTTATTATCGAAAAATTTCATAGGGACGGAAGGGAAACACTGTTTGTTGTTGATGTTCTTAATGTTGACTGTTCGTATATTCTACTATTCGAATAGCTGACTATTCGGATATACCAAATATTCTGTACACACCTAGAAAAATCCCTCTTGCTTCTAAAATTATCTGGCTCCGCCTGCTACAACAGCGGAATCTTAACGTACGACCCTTGGAATTTGAGTCAAAATCCTTCGTCTCTTTGCCATAGCGTCTCCAGATTGTTTTCCTAACGTTATCAAACGACTACGTCCTCCTTCGAACATCATTGGACATGGTTAGGTAATCACTCTACGTGATTTCTGTTATGGTAACAATTGCCTAATTGAAGAACAGAGCAGAGTAAATAAAACACTACATTTAACAACGGATACGACATGATAAAGCTTATGGCCAGACTCTGGTCGCACTAAAGAATGTATAGAACATAATTGGTAAAGATGTCAAAGTAGCAAGTGAACCAGACCCATAAACTCAATTTTAAAGCCCCCAAAAGAACTCTTTTCAAGAAACCCTTTCAAGAAAAATACAAATGCCTTTGTACTAACTGAATCACACTGCTTACCGGAGTTGAATACCTTGGCAAATGTTAAATGCAAACGCATATAATTTATGTGTAAGTCACATAGTTTCAAAGACATCGGGGCATTGGTTGACGGCCTGAACACTGGTAACTAGTGCGTCCTTACAAACCATCAATACGTTGTTATCAACTTTGTGAAAGGAAATAGATAATTTCCAATAACACTTAGAGTCCTGTCGTTGCTTTAAATGCCAGTTCATATATCTCGATACAAAAACCTATTTTCGATATATCCAAATTAAAACAACATAACAGTGTTAATCATTTCACCAAGTGCTCGTATGCAAAATGTAGTATTTAAATCTCATATCAAAGGTGAGAAAGGGCTGTTTGAATTTGCAACGGCCTTAAGGAAACACTTTTAATTTTGCTCAGTTCATAATATTATTTTTCCTCTTAATTTTCCGGGCCCTTTATTTTTTTTTGGGGACATAATTCCCCCCCCCCCCCCCCCCCCCCAATATTTTTCGTCCGTTGCGCCTATGTCCAGCATCTGATAATATACATTCTCATGTAAAACAAATTAACCGATTTCCCATACGACTTATAATTATAACGGCTGCTTCTCCTGGCTATCTGCTTCTCCTTTAAAAGACCTGCTTATCAAAAAAAAAAATTAGCAGTTCCTAGTCGCTTTGTCTATTTTAACCCCAATTTTGACTGCTAATTAACAGGCCTCTGTATGTCTCTTTCGTAACGGAACAGCTGGGAGTATCCTGCATGTATTTGCTCGCTTTTAACAGATCGTATGATAAACAGCAAAATGGTCTATACTTTATATACTGTATAATTCTGTTTTCAATGTAAGATTGTTACTTTAGCACATATAAATATATTTCCAAATTCTGGCTTTTGCTTAAGAAAGCCGGCCCCTTAATTATTGTGGGAAAATATTCGTTTCTGATTTTGATCTCTAAGCGAATGCTTTAACTACCTTGATAATCTCACGTCTTTATTTATAGGAGGGGTCAGAACAGTAGGGGAGATGAATACTTTAAAAATTCGCAATATTAGAAGGGATGAAAATGGTAGGTGGGCTGGGTATTAAAATGTTTATGGTCAGAATATTTAAGAAACATGTTCAGTGGTTAGCAGATAAACAGCAGGTGTGTGAAATTTAAAATACCGACAGACTTATACAAAATATACATGGAGATGGTTGACCACAAACGCACACAAGTAGTAGGGGACCTAATAATAGGAGGGACTGAGAACATTTCAATGTTTTGATAGCATGCAAGAGATTTATTATGCGTATTTGTGTAACAAGGACACAGCTTATAAAAACACAATCTTTAAAACTTGGTTAATGTTTAGAACATTGTAAAACGTCTACGTTGGATCAAATCTAAGAACAATCTATTGATCGTACTGATATGAAAAATGCAGTAAATTGATAGAAATACAGCATGGATGTCATTTTCTGTCCCTCTATATATCTTCTTCTTTAAGTGGCATATCCCACAAGGACGTTGGCGATTATAGTCACCGTTTCCTATCTTTTGTGGCCATTAATAGCTCTTGCTCAGTAACATTTATCCATCTACTTAGCCTGGATATGTAAGTTATTCTTTGTCTTTCTCTGCTTCGCTTTCCGCTGATCATACCTGTAACATTAAGATGCTCTAGCTCCTACTATCTCATTACGTATCCTAGAAATTCGAGTTGTCTTTTACGAATTGCTTTTAGAAGGCAACGCACTATTCCTGCTCTCTGCAGCACTTCTTCAGCACTTCTTCATTTGTCATGGTCATTCCCCACATTGTCGGATGATGTCATCCATACAGCAATATCAAAGTTCCGGGTACATCAGGATTATAGCTGTGCAGCAAGCATTTCCGTGTTGAAAAAATCGAACACAAAATCCTTGCTGTGCAGCAAATGGGAGAAAATAGCGTCGGAATCTAGTAATTACAGCGAGGGACTGATCAAAGTGAGAGTTTATAATTGTTTGTGGGACTGCTATCTTAAATGTAGTCAAAGAAAATAATGCTTAGCCTTAGGCCAATGACGTAATATTGCTTACAGATTTGGATTACGAAAACACGAAAAAAAAGGAAAGTTAAATGGCAAAGATTACGTTATGGTTTCATTCATCTGAAGAAATTTGAAAGAAATGGGGATAGTGCTTCTCGTAAGCCGACGTGGCATCATGCTACCAAGGTAGTTAAATTTCTGCACCTGTTTTATTAGTGTGTAACCAATCGTTATCTTGCACTGTTTTTCTGCTTTTCCTTTGCTGATTACCATGCATTCGGTCTTCTTGCAGTTTATAGATAACCCTTTGCTTTCACTGGATTCAACCATCTTGTCCAATAACTCTTTCCTTCTGATTCTGCAATAAGGACAGTGTCGTCTGCGTATCTCAAGTTGTTAACGTCCTGACCCCCCATAAGTATCCCTTGCAATGATGCCAGATCTTTTAGAATAATCTCGCAGTAAAAGTTGAAAAGATCTGGGCTAAATAGACATCCTTGACTGACTCCTCTTCCAATACGTATATATGAGCTTATGTCCCAACCTAATCGCATAGACGCCGTCTGTTCCTAGTATAGATTTTGCAGAACTCTCAAGTCCTTTCCATCGAGATCTAGACCTTCAAGAAGGTTGAAAAGAGCTTTATGTTTTACTTTGTCGAATGCCATTTTGTAATCAATAAAGCAGACATACAAATCTTTCTGGTTTTTCGATTTCTCTTTCCGATAACATTCTTAGTACAAAAATCGCATTCCTTGTACCAGCATCTTGAACAAACCCAAACTAGTCTTTTCCTATCTCTGGTTTTATCTTACTTTTTGCTCTCATCATCAAAATTCGCAGAAGAATTTTTGTCACGTGGCTCATTAAACTTATCGTTCTATGTAGTTTGCATTCCATCGCTCCACTTTTCTTTGGCAGGGCTATGAAGATCGAATTACTAAGGTCGCCTGGGATTAATCCCTTGTCATACACCTTGTTCAGAACTTCAGTGAGTTTCTCAATGCCAAAGTCTTCCAGTGCAACTATCATCTCTGTTACAACTTCGTTAGGGCCTGCAAACTTATTCTTCTTCATCTTACTAAGTGCTGCCCTCACTTCTGATGTTAAGATCTCCGGTCCCTCCATTGACTTTTTTATTATTGATTTGTTACCTCTGTTTTCTGCAAAGAGATCACTAATGTATTCTGTCCATCGTTTCAACATTTTATCATTTTCCATAATGACTTCACAATCTTTTGATTTTATACATCCTGTAAAAGAAGAGCGTTTGAAACCAGTTATTTCTTTAATCTTTCTGTGAATTGCACTGGAGTTGGAGTTCAGTAGTGATGATTTTAGAATATAACATACAGGTGGAATGAAGCACGGATGAGGAGTCGCTGTGATGCTGGACGAAGAAAGGACAAGGAGCTTGTTAGGATGGTGTCCCTTTTCAAATAGACGTTTTCAAAGGAAAACCTACAGATATTGTCATCATTCAAGTGTATGCACCAACATCCACAAGCAGGGGAGAAGAGATTGACAAATTTTACGAAACTTTGGAGAAGGCTAAAAAGCAATGCAAATCTACGGATGTTACAATCATAATGGGAGACGTAAATGCGAAAGTCGGAAATGAACCAGTGGAGAAACAGTTGGGAAATTTGGTCTAGGTACACAGAATGAAAGAGGAGAAAGATGGGTACATTGGTGTAAAGCTAATGAATATATCATTACCAACACATGATTCAAACAACATCCTCGTAGACTATGGACCTAGCGAAGTCCAGGAGACAGGGCTAAGAACCAGATTGATTACACTTCCATCAAAAAACGGTATCAAAGTACAATTAAGCAATCAAAGGCATACCCAGGAGCAGACTGCGGTAGCGACCACAACCCAGTCACATGCAAGCTGAAGAGTCAACACCAAGGCTAGAATATAGTGCTCTGCTGAACAACCAAACCATTCGTGATAAGTATGCTGCAGCTGTCAAAAAACGTTTCGAAGTGCTTGCAAATGGAGATTAGACCAAACGGGAAACATTTAGAGACAGTATCGACTGTAAAAGAAATAGTGCCAAAACGTGAGAAGAGAGCATAGAGCAAGTGGATGATAAATGAGATCTTGGACAGAATGCGTTTCAGGCAACAGATTCCCAACCGCAGCAGTGAGGAATACAAACCAATCGACAAAGAAATAAGGACGAAATGCAGAGAAGCGAAGGAGACCTGGCTTAATGAACAATGCAAAGAAATTGATAAAAGAAGAAGCACATTTATATATAATTTTCCTTTTTTAAATTTTGACCAAGTCAATGAATCATGAAGACCTTAAAAAATACTAATAGCTTCTTCAAGCATTTTTAAAGTGTCTGAAAAGACTTTCAATCATCCTATAAATATGTGAGAGCGGGTTTTCATACAATACTTCTTTATAATTAAAACAAGAAATTGCCATTCAATGGCTTGCCTTTTTTCGAAATTTTATCATGCTCGTATCACATGAGATAATTTTCTGATTGTGTTGGAGGAGAAATAGTAAGGTGCAAAGACAGTTTATTGTAAAAGGTTTCGATGGAAGCACAAAATAAACATCCACACGGCAATTTGCTAATGTCCTCCGTTGTTATCTGGGATCTGTCATTTGAACAATACAGAAAGAGTATAAAGGACACAACCTGTTCTCGATATCGGACCTGTACTAGCTGTGGTCCTTTTGTTTTACCGCACATTTTCCGAATAAGACCTTTCAGGTTTGCGTATTTAATATAGTCATTCAACTGTCTTGATAGGTAAAGGATAGCAAGAATAGAACACGTTATGATTTACCAATGTTAGAAGGGCTAGTCCCAGACCTCTCGGGCCCATGTTATTACGTGAGTAATTTTTAGGCGTATTCAGTCCTCACTGTTTGCTCTAACAGCATGGATCTGTAGTCGTCGAAGCAGGGAACGGTTGGCATCGTGCTAACCGTAGTCGTTTATCAATTTAGTATATTCATTAGTCAAAGTTTATAATGTTATCATCTTAAGGATTTAGTACAGAAAAGAAGAGGCGGAAAATCGAATTCCCAACATTTTTGTTCTTCTTCACATTCTCGTGTTGTCTCTTCGCAACAACCAAAACTACGCAAATGCCATAGGGGACTAGTGGGGTCTAGCAGGGGCTAAAGTCCCTTCAATTTTTAACAAAATAATGTATTTATTTTAAAATTTATATGAAGAAAAAGTGAAAAGAAAAAGAAAAGAACAAAATTTCTCATTGCGTCTCTTAATTGTCATAAGATGTAAAATCAATGAAGCTGGAGTAAACTAAAAAGGCCACAAGCTTTTGATGATCTCGCCTCCCACTTTGATTGGTACCGCCGCCCCTGTAGAAACTGATGCCCTATTTCCTGAACGGACTCGCATTTCATCTTTTGTAGGCAGCCCTCAGTCGCAGCCTTTGAGATATAAGAAAATTATTATTTGATTGAAATATATTCTTTCGGTGATTGACTGTTATAAAAAAAAATAGGTAGTAAATATCGAAAGTGTGTAGTGCTGTTTGTTGTTGTCAAACGAAAACAATGTAACAATAGTGTAATGCCTCTGTCCCAGGTAACAGTTTACAAAAGGAAAGCACTTCTTCATATCCAATAGAGTACCAAAGAGATGACGTAACAAATCTTTTTACTAGGGGACATCAAAATAGCAACTCGCTTACTATATTTGTGTTTATACAAACAATTTCTTTCATTATTTTCTATAGCTTGACTTTAAGTTGCTGAAAAGTGTTTCTTGAAGAAGCAAGAAATGGATTACATTGTTGGTGGTGTTCGTTGTGGTTATTCTGGTGGTGGTATGAGGTGATGGTGCTCGTACAGATGTTCCTTTTGCTGATGTTGCTTGTGCTGATGGTAATTCTGGTGGTGTTGCTTGTGCTGGTGGTGATAGTGGTGCTCGCGCTGGTGATGCTGTTGGTGATAGTGGTGCTAGTGCTGATGATGTTGGTGATTGTAGTGCTTTATGCGTGTAGTTATTGGGTGCATATTATTAGTGGTTGAGATAGCAATAGTAGTACTATCAGCAGCTGTAGTATAAAGTTGGTACAAGTAGTAGCTGTCAAAGTAAATTTAGTAGTGGTAGAGGTAGTAACATGATGCAAAGCAACTACTGACAAACCTCGTGAAGAAATATGCTGGTAGAGAGCCTTTTGGGAAGATAACTATTACTATTATAATAAATATTGCCTCTTACCTCTTATATCAATTTATTTTGCGCTAAATATCCTATCCTTTTAAAATTACAACAGTCGAGCAATTTTACAACAAGGTCACCCCCAAATAGAGGTAAAATGGCGTAACTTCAGATTCTCCTTCCTAGAAAATAGTGGTTTGATCTTGCAGAGCTTGCGAGGGCCGAGTGTATCGTTTTAGCAGCGTAGATCGCGATTGTCGCTCCACGTTCCAACAGGTACATGTAACGTTGAGTATTCAATACAAATTATCATTATCTGTATGTTGTACTTACCGGAAACCTTGTGAATGTAGCCTTCATTGAAATATTTGAATCCTTTTGTAATTGATCTCCTTCCAGAGGAACTAGACTTTGTTTTTGCATATTCTTTGATGAACAAGAAACTCACATCTGGTACAACAGACAAATCTTCAGTAAAACAAGAAGTCATTACTTGCTGCGATAACGATGTTGAAATAACTTAAGAGCAAAGCAACACTGCTGAAATTGCTAAAGCTGCCCATCATTAAACATTCATTAACGGTGAATCAAAGCTGGGTATGCAATTAACTTGTTTAATGTGTCCCTAGTGGTCACTTCTTTCTGTTTTTCTTGCCTTTGTTTACATCCTTGCCGAGTTAGCCTCGTTTTTGGTTACGATGATGCAATCTAATTAAGAAGGGTCCATAGTATACGTTCTAACTGAACTATAATATTAAACTAGGTGATATGGTTTTCCTGGGGGGTCCTTCTCTCCATCGACTGCCATACTTATCTGTTCCTTTCTCTCTTGCTCCTTCATCAGCAAACGTTGACAAAGATTTTGCATATTTAAGTTATCAGTCAACTCAAGGGCGTTTACCAAATGGGAATAAGACTCTGGAAGACTGAAAAGAAGTTCCCACACCCGCTCTTCTTCACTGATTGGAGCTCCGACAGAGATCAGTTGGTCCACAATCTCTTGATGTTTATTATTGATGTGTGCTAAAACGTCGTCCCCATATTTTCTCTTGTAGTAAATAATATTTTGCATGGACTTCTGCTCATACTGCCCAGACAATGCAGCACACACCGCCATGCTCGTTTTGCACCTCCTCACCAATGGCAACTAAGCGCTTGTAAGGTAAAGGCTTATTTCTGCTTGTGCCTTTTGATCTCTTTTCCTCCACTTGTGAAATTCCTGGGCACTTTTCCTCTCCTCTGGCATGGTTTCGTCTACAGTCACGATTACCCATAGGTCATAGCTAATCAGGATCATCTGACGCCTATGCGTCTAGGTAAACCAGCCGGTCCCCTTAGACATTTCAGTTCTCAACCCAACTTTATATTCAGCTCCATTAAACGATGCCATAGCTAGTTAGTCTTGCTACTATTTCAGAATAATACTATTGATGAACTGGGCCCATAACCTCTTGAAGTACGCAGTGATATATATGATAAAACACTCTAGTGCTTAAGATCACGTTAAGCTTATTTAGCAAGAAAACAATTAATCCTTACAGGAGAGAGTCACAGATCGAACTAACTGCATATGACATGTGCAATGATTAACATGTGATGTAGCATTACAAATTACATACTATGCCTCTTGCAACTTCTTGAACTGGTTATACATAACGATAATGAAGGCCAATACCCTTGAACAACTATCAATGCACAATAACACACCAATATAATCATTATCATGTATTACCCATACCTTAATAAAACCAAAAATTGTTACGTGCTCTCCGGTAAAGCTACTGAGGCTAATACTAATAGGGCTAAAACAAATTTATTTAATATTTATGATTAATAGTCTAGAAAATCATCACAATCTCAATACATTGGCGTCCACTTCAAAATTAATATCAATGTCATCAATACACATTGGCACCTTATACGGCGCAACCTTCAGGTAGGGAATATAAGCCAAAAGATGAAAGAAATGAATTATTGTAAAGAAATGTTCGTCAAAATCG
>JAAAKM020006971.1:148536216-148566035 GCA_010016025.2 Alatinidae sp. Z8VKAUB7J3 | reverse complement strand
AAAGGGATTTACACAAAAGGGTGAAATGACTGTCCCCTCGTCTTAAAGGAATGAAGCAGGACATTAGTCGTATTGCTGCTAACTGCTGTATAAGTGTCAGTGCCACCCAAAAGGGATTTACACAAATGGTGAAGTGATTGTCCCCTTATCTTAAAGGATATGAAGCACGACATTAATCGTATTTCTAACTACTGTGTAAGTGTCAGTGCCACTTAAAAGGATTTACACAAATGGTGAAGTGATTCTTCCCGTGTCTTAAAGGATATGAAGTAGGACATTCATCTTATTGCAAACTGCTATAAAAGTGCCAGTCCCAAATAAACGGGATGTACACAAACGATAAAGTTATTATCCTCTCGCTTAAAAGGATATACAGCAGTGCACCAATGGTGCTAGCAACTGCTATAAAAGTATCGGTACCATGTAATAGAGATGTTGATATTCTTGTTGCTCTTAAAGTAAGCCACTGTCGTCGTATATTAAAGTGCATCATAATTTTGAGATTACGTTAATAGAAAAGAGGAATTATCTGTGGATTTTTTGAAAAGAAAACATGTTTGGATTGTGGGTAAATCCCCTCATAAATATACATCGGATTTCTAAAGCAACTTAAAACCAGCGTATCCTGTTATCCACTTTGGTGTTCTAAAGGATCAATTTTCTTAATGCTTAGAGTCGCAGAATGGAGAACAGGCTATCAAAACATACTTATAGATTAAATTAATATCCTTAAATATTCTCAACTTTATGATCTGCCAAATCTGAAGCTTTGTTTATATGAAGTCAAAATGTTTAAATTTAGGGCTTTGTTGGCTTTGCGGCGGCCAGTAATTGCTCGGAGGGTAAGACTTCTGTGTGGCCCAAGAGCTGGGCGTGCTCTGATTGAGTTCTCATATAATCTTGACCTAAATAATCAAAACTGGTTCTGTACATACTTGAAATAAGGCTACACATCAAAGAAAGTCAAAAACTAAATAAATGTACAAAATATAGCCAAAACTGGATTTGAAATCCGTATGTAAACATAAACTGAGGGAGAAGAGTACTTATTTGTTCGGGAGGCTTTGAACCTTCCCCTGTATACCGGTTACATTGATAGAAAGGAAAAAACCCATAGCATTCACACATTGTTCGATAACTTAATAACTCCTATTTCTACATCCGAAGTTTTACTAGTTCCCAGGTCTTTCCCTGGTGTGCACCTACGAAAGGACAACAGAACCGTGCCCTTCTATTTACGTCATTTAGCTGCTCGCCCCAGATTCCGGGAATATTCTTCTTGTGAAGAAAAACTAGAATTTGATTGTAGTTTCCAGTTCTTTCAGATCTCTTTGTTTCATTTAAAAGGGATTTCAATCTTGCCGGTATTTACTCTGAATTAAGGACGAAAAGCACTACATTAAGATGTGTCTTCTAGTCAAGGTCGGCTGAAGCCTCAGAAGGTATTCTAAATTAGTGATCAAGGGGCATTCCGAGTCCCTTGGTGGTGTGAAGGAATACCTTGGGGTTTGACACTTAATGAACATTATTATAAACCAAAACAGTAAAACATTTTTACAAAGTGGAAATAAATGTAGAAAACTGTTTTTTGTAACAATGTAGTATTTTTAGACATAAATAAAACATGTCAAACTTTTGAAAGTAGCGAGGAAAACAGTTCCCATAATCAGGAAAGGTGTCTTTCTGGTTGTTAGTGCATGCAAAACAAGGAAAACCCCTTAAACAAAGCATTACACATTTCGAAAACTAAGCAATGATTGACGAAAATACAGAAAAGGCTGTGGCTATAGGTTTAAATATCAGAAGCAATTTCTCAGTTGTTTAGCACATTATTATATCCTGGCGAATTTTCTGTTGCTACTTCGGACATAAAATGAGAAATTCATGTAAATTAAAGTTCAAATTTTGCAAACAGTATTCAGCGAGGCTTGGATAAAACCAAATTGAGAAAATTATCAGGAAGGTGAGGGTTCAATCTATGATGATCATTTTTTCTTGCATAACGAATGACAAAAAGCAGATTAGGCAACATTGGGTATAAAGGGGAGATTGTGTGACATATGTACAATATCAGAGACTGTTTTGCACCACACATCCCAGAACACATCTCTGTATACCTAACAGCCAAAAAAGGCTATTTTTTGCAAGAGGTCACATATATTGCCCATGCATTCAAAAAGCCGATATCTTTCACTCTCCCTGTCAGACATCACTTTCAAACAAGAGATCTTCTGCAATCGTTCGAGCATTGACGGTTGAGCCCACACATTTACGATCAGCAGTCTCTCAATCAAAGACCCCTGATGAGCAGTGAAATACTAAATAGGCTAACTAATATAGGGCAGCTGGGGCGTCACAGGGCAACGACCCTCAAATTAGGCTACCGGACAACGAAGCAAGCCATGAGGCAGGCTCAACCGTCAAATAGGACCGCCTCTCATGGATCATGGAAAGAATCTGTCATAAATGAGAAATGCTATATCCTTTTACGATCAGCTCTAGAACTGGGCATTTCGTTTGCTTTTATGATTCGTTGGGGTCCATGGGCGTCGGCAGGGGGTGTTAAAGGAGACATCCCCTGGAAAGCGCTGAATGATGGCAAAATCAGTGAAAAAACGGTCACTTTTTTCCATTTACAATCGTGTCTTGTTCCCCTCTCCCTTGGAAGAATCCTGGAGAGGTCAATGTTCTGTCCTCACAGATAACGACTACTCTCGAGTGCCGAATAAACGGGGGGTCATCATTACGGTCTAAAGTTAATAAACGGGAGGGGTCTGAGCTCCAGTCTTAATTTTGTGAAAGTTTTGAATAAGGATGACACATATAAGGACAAAAATCGTACTAATAGGCTAATTAGCAACTGTTTCAGGGTCAAATGTTGCATGGGAAGTTATTCACGTGTTTTCAGATATTATTTACATTTTGAGTACTGGAAAAATTCCTTGAAATTAATAAACAGGGGGTCCTAATAAGGAGCGGGGAGATTTCTGAATTTCAAAAACTATTTGGCACTCGAGAGTAACGTTGCTGTCGAGATACACATCAAATAACAAAGCGATAGTCCACCTGTCCTTTCGGGTTTCAACTCGGTGAGTTGCTGATCGGCCTCGGCGCGACGCTGCAACTTTCCATCACCGCGTTCACTCTGGCCACGTTGTTGGGGCTGCTGGTGGCGCTGCTGCGCCTCTCCGGCCTTGTGATCGGATCTGCGGTCGCCATCGGATTTCTTGGATTTGTCCGCAATAGCCCTCTGCTGGTTCTGCTCTATCTCTTCTATTACGTGCTCGGGCCGATCTTCGGTTTTGACCGCTACACGGCCTCGATCCTGACATTGGCCGTTTTCCATTCCGCCCTGATCTCCGAAATCCTGCGGGCTGGTATCAATGCTGTGCCTCAGGGTCAGTGGGAAGCCGCGAAATCCATTGGGATGAGCACCGGACAGACCTATCGCTACATCATCCTGCCCCAGTCAGTTCGCTTCATGCTCCCGCCGATGACCGGTGAGGTTGTGCATCTGGTCAAGTCCTCCGCGATTGTCAGCGTCATCGCCGTGGCCGAGCTGACAACCTTTGGGCGCAACATCATTTCCGACACCTACATGAGTTTCGAAATCTGGTTCACGGTCGCCATGGTCTACATGGTCGTCACGCTGATCCTGTCATTCGGCGTCAGCTATCTCGAGCGGAGATACGCCGTTGACCAATGAACCCATAACAACCGCTCGCACCTACAAGGAGGTAACAATGACATTTTCCAGAAGAGTATTCGGGCTCGCCCTGGCTGCCGTGACAGCTATGGGGATCGGCGGGCCAGCCAGCGCGCAGGACCAGTCCGTGATTGAGACGATCAAACAGGATGGCGTCATCCGCATCGGCCTGTCCCTGTTCGTGCCATGGTCTATGCGTGACAAGAATGGCGATCTGATCGGCTATGAGCTGGATGTCGGCCGCAAGTTGGCCGAAGACATGGGCGTTGAGGTCGAGTTCGTTCCAACCGCTTGGGACGGGATCATTCCGGCACTGGTCTCCGGCAATTTCGACGTGATCATCTCCGGCATGTCCTACACGCCGCAGCGTAACCTGACCGTCAACTTCACGAACCCCTATGCGTTCACGGGTCTGGCCATTCTGGCGAACAAGGAGATGACGGCAGGCATGTCGCTGGAGGACATGAATTCTCCCGACGTGACCTTTGCCGCACGGCGCGGGGCAACGCCTGCCGTGGTCATCGCCGAGAACTTCCCGAAGGCGAACTTGCTGCTCTTTGATGAGGACGGCGCCTCGACGCAGGAGGTGCTGAACGGCAATGCCCACGCCACCATGGCATCCCAACCCACACCGAACCGTGAGGCCGGGCGCCATCCAGAGGTACTTACGGTTCTCGAAGGCGATCTGTTCGATCCGCGTGGCGAAGGCTTCGTGATGCGCAAGGGCGATCCGGATGCTCTGAACTACTTCAACAACTGGATTGCGCAAAACTGGCGCACCGGCTGGCTGGAAGAGCGTCACAATTACTGGTTCGCCACCGAAGAATGGGCAGACCAAGTCGCTCAATAAGACCTCAATCTCCGGGGGCGGCGCGCTGCCCTCGGGTCCACCACAGGGATACCGCCGGTGCAAAGCTTCGTTCAAAAGCTGAAATGGCCTGACTACCTGATCGCGGCGCTGCTGATCGCGTTCTTCGGGTATATCTGGTATTCCATCGAAGGCACCCTGAACTACAAATGGCGGTGGGAGCTGATCCCTAGCTATATCGTCGGCTGGCATTCAGGGCGCGAGGAGTACTTCGCCAACCTGCTTCTGCAAGGCCTGATGGCGACCATCCGGATCAGCATTTACGCCTCCATTTTGGCGCTCATTCTGGGCACGATCCTTGGCGTCGCGCGCTGCTCGGCCAATCTGACTGTACGCATGCTCGCGCGGACCTATCTGGAATTTCTGCGCAATATCCCACCCGTCGTGGTGGTGTTCATCTTCTTTTTCTTCCTCTCCCAACAACTGATCGATGCGCTGGATCTGGCGCGCTGGTCACGCAATATCGCTCGTCAGGATGACATCTGGCTGTGGGAGTTTTTCTTCGGCGATATGCGTCGCTTCCCATCGCTGATCTCAGGCGTCATCGTGCTCGCTCTGTTCGAGAGCGCCTTCGTGGGTGAGATTGTGCGCGCAGGCATCCAGTCGATCCCGAAAGGTCAGCGCGAGGCAGCCCGCTCCATCGGCATGAGCCGCACGCAAGAGCTGCGCTACATCGTGCTGCCGCAGGCGCTGAAAAAGGTTGTTCCGCCACTGGCAAACCAGTTCATTACGCTGATCAAGGACAGCTCGATCATCTCGCTGATCTCGGTGCAGGAACTGACCTACAAAACGGTCGAACTCGTGGCGTCATCGCGGATGATCTTTGAGGCGTGGATTACCACGGCGGCGTTCTATTTCATCGTCTGTTTCGGATTGAGCCGCCTCTTCGCCCGGCTCGAAAAACGGTCGGACAACCGTTAGGTCGCGCTGGCGCGGGCCATCTCAAGAAAATCGAGCGCGGGGGCCGATAGCTCACGATTGCGCGGCCAGATCAGGACAGCCTGAAAATCCAGTGGCGCATTGAGCGGCACGGCGATGCAGTCGCGACCCGTCACTTGTGCCTGTGTGGCCGCAACCACGCCAACCCCAAGACCGCGCTCGACGAACTGGCAAATCGCTTCAGTGGTGCGGGTCTCGAAACGAAGCTCCCGCGCGACCCCCGCCTTTTCGAACACCCGGTCGATATCGTGGCGAAACCGCGATCCCGCGACGTAGCTGACAAAACTTTCACCTTGCAGGTCGGAGGGCGACAGGTCCTTGCGATCCTCCAGTCGGTGCCCTTTCGGCAGGACACAGAACACCTCCCCCTGCTGCAAGGCCAGATGCTCCAACGCAGGGTTGTTGGGCACATTGGTCGACAGACCGAAATCGTGGCTTTGAGACACCAGCCACTCGACCGTGTCGTCATTCGCCTCGATCTCCATCCTGGACATCACCTCGGGATGCTGTGTGGAAAATGCCGCGATCAGATCCGGCGCCAATCCGTTCGCAAAACTTGGCACCGTGACGATTTGCAGGGCCGTGTGACCGAACCTGCCAATGATGGAGGCCGCATCCTTGATATGCTCCATGCCTGCGACCGCCTGCCGGATTTCGGCAACAAGCAAACGACCCTCTTCGGTCGGCACCAGAACACGGCCCTCGCGGCGGAACAGGACGAAGCCAACCGCCGCCTCAAAGTCTGAGATCAACCGGCTGACGGCGGGTTGGGACACCCCAAGAAGCTCTGCCGCACCGGTCACGCTGCCGGATGTCACAACGGCGCGGAACGCATCGACCTGACGAAAAGTGATCTTCATGGACAGCCTCAGACTTACGGACGCAGTATGACCGGGCAAACCTCGCCGGGCAATCAATCAGGTCGTGCCGAAACGGTGATGAATTCCACATGGGAGCCAGTGATTTCCGTGAACCCGTGTTCCAGCTTGGTGTCGAAACTCAGCGTATCCCCTGGTGCCAGCTCGAACCGTTCCGATCCGCAGTGATAGGTGGCTGCACCGGAGATGACGTAGATAAAGGCGTGTCCCTCATGCTGGTAACTCGGCAGGGTGCCGGCCTGATCAGCCTCGATGCGAATGCGGGCGGATTGAAACGCGCCACCCGGCCCGCCATGTTTGCCCAGCAGCAGATATTCGTGCACGTGATCTTGGGCCACGCGCCGCGACGGCAGGCCCTGCCCGGCCTTCACATGATGCACATCGCCCGTGTCGCCCGGCTGCGCGAGCAGTGCCATGACCGGCACGTCGAGCGCCCCAGCCAAGGCCGCCAAAGTGGCAAGTGACGGGGAAACCTGCCCCGTCTCAATTCGGCTGATCATCGCTTGGGACACGCCCGCCTCCATCGACAAAGCCGTTACTGTCTTCCCGCGCTCCTGCCTCAGGCGTTTCACGGCGCGGCCAACTGCAAGGTCGATTTCAGATTTCATCACCATCTTTCTTGCTTAGCGCAGCACGGAGCGATGTGGAATCACTTGACGCATCATTACTGATAATAAAATATATGCGCATCATGCAAAGATATTCTATCGCCGCTCTTCTCCGCCACGGGCTCAATCGCCACACGACCTGGCCACGTGCTTGGCGCAGCCCGCCATTGAAGGACAGCTACGATGTGATCGTCATCGGCGCGGGCGGGCATGGGCTTGCGACGGCCTATTACCTCGCCAAGGAGCACGGGATCACCAATGTCGCTGTGCTGGAACGCGGCTGGCTTGGCGGGGGAAACATCGCGCGGAACACCGTCACGATCCGCTCGAACTACATGCGCGATGCCTCGATCCCCTTCTACGTCAAATCGGTCGCGCTTTATGAAGGGCTAACCGACGAGCTGAACTTCAACATGATGCACTCCAAGCGCACCATGATTGATGTGGTGCAGACCTATCCGAAGATGCGCGAGCTGCGCCGCAGGCAACTGACCATGGATATCTATGGATCCACCTACGAGCAGATTTCCGAGCCCGAATTGCGTCGGCGTATCCCTGCTCTGACCGGGGGCGGCCCGGACGCAAGGCTGCCGATCATCGGCGGCATGGTGCACACAGATGCAGGCGTGAACCGGCATGACGCGGTGGCCTGGGGCTATGCGCGCGGGGCCGACCAACAAGGCGTTGATATCATTCAACAATGCGAAGTCACCGGCATCGATGTCGAGAACGGCAAGGTCACCGGCGTTCAAACCTCGAAGGGTCCGATCCGCGCCAAACGCGTCGGCATCGTCACCGCCGGGCGCTCCGGTCAGGTGGCCGCCATGGCGGGCCTCAAGGTGCCGATTGAAAGCCACATCCTGCAAGCCTTCGTCTCCGAGGGCCTCAAACCCACCATCGACAATGTGATCAGTTTCGGCATGGGGCATTTCTATATCAGCCAGTCCGACAAGGGCGGGCTCGTCTTCGGCGGCGATCTCGATTTCTATGCCTCTTACGCGCAGCGCGGCAATCTGCCGATGATGGAACATGTGATGGAGGCGGCGATGACGCTCATGCCCGCCATCGGCAAGGCCAAGGTGTTGCGAAGCTGGGGCGGGATCATGGACATGACGCCCGATGGCTCTTTCATCATCGACCGCACCGAGATCGAGGGGCTCTACATGGATTGCGGCTGGTGTTACGGCGGCTTCAAGGCCGTGCCCGCGTCCGGTTGGTGCATGGCGCATCTGATGGCCGAGGACGAGGCCCATGAGGTCGCCAAACGCCACACGTTCAAGCGGTTCGAGACCGGAGACATCATGGATGAGGAGGGCACAGGTGCGCAGCATAATCTTCACTAGCCTGATCGCGATGGCCCTGCCTGCGCAGGCTCAGGAAGTCCTGAGCTGCTATGCGCGCACCTATTCCGAGGCGCATCTGGCCAGTCATCCCGATCAGGTCGTCAAAGGCATGGTTTTGGCATTCCACGAATATGAAGGCGACACGCTTGCCTTTGCGATGACCCGGCTGAGCCGTCAGGGCAGGGCCGCAGGAACCTTGTCGGAGGGGCGGTTCTATCATCAATATCTCTATTGCGGTGACGGTGACGGCGCGGTCGGCACACGCTGCGGGGTCGATTGCGACGGGGGCGGTTTTGAGGTGACAAAGCGTAGCGCCGACAGCATCACGCTGCGCGTAAATTACATGATCATGGGCGATCCGAACGAGGGCTGCGGCGGCACGTTCGACATCGTGGAGAAGATCGGAACGCCGGTATTCTATCGCCTCGACCGTGTTGATCCCGCCCTGTGTGAAGCGGTGATCCCATGAGACTTCAATGCCCCCTCTGCGGCGAGCGCGACCGGCGCGAGTTCTACTACATGGGCTCGGATGACTTTCTGACCCGCCCCGAAGAAGGCGACTTTGACGGAATTCATCACTACCTGCACCTGCTATAAAGAAATTGCTAGACATGGGTAAATTTAAAATGTCGGATGGATACATTTGGAAAAGGGACAGTTCTACCAGTTACTGTTAAAGGGGCTGCTACTTACGCCACAAAATCGAGCAAGCAAAATTGCAGAATATCTGTTATCAAGAAAGTAATATAGTCATTTAATGATTCTTTACACCCTTATTAGTTTCAATTTGTTCTGTTCACTGCTTCCTACCTTCTCTTAGCATATAGATTTACTTCTAATTTGCGAGGAACGAATATAGGATGAAAGACAGTGGCGAATGCTTAAGGCGGGCGAACAGTCCAGCATAAGCAGTTGCATTCAACTTTAAAAAATACGTTTAAAAATCAAGCTGTTATCAGTAGTAGCTAACGAATAACGAATAGCAATTAATAACAGTCTTGCTAATAATGAGGTGATAAAACATATATTCCTTAGTTAGTTTTGCAAAGTTGTCAGAGAACCTTCGCCCTTGTCACTAACGTGCATGAATGAATATCATCATCATCATCATCTCTCGACCGCAGTAGAGATGACCCAGTTCACCCACTTGCACCGGTCTCGTCTAACTGCTTCCAAGTCTCGTCTGTCAACATTAGCATCCCTGGCCATGACATCTGGGTATGAGAGGTTTTTGCTTCTGGGATGATAGGGCTCCACAGAAATAGGTAAGATATAATCTCATTCTCTGCTCTGAAACAGTGGCCTGCAAACTGAACACATCTTGGTTTGATCACAGATGACAGAGATGGAAGGTCGCCATAGATGCTATGTTTTGCTGGATGGGACTCTCATTAGAGATTTTGGGGTCTCATAAGAAGGCGGGTATATGTGCCATCCAGGGATGCTTCCATCTTCGTAACCGTAGCGGAGAGTGGGCTCTAATACGATTTTAAAATTCTCAATTTGATGTATTTACTCAGATAAGATGTCCGTGTTTTGCCCAAATCATTACAGGTAGACCAAGCCATCCCTTTTCTAGCATTAAAATCCTTTAAATGAGGATAATGGATAATAAGGATAATGGATAATGACGGTAATGAAATGACTAACAACTTTACACTGAAAGGATATTAGATGAGAACCAGTTAACTTAAACCCAGTAAGAGACCTAGAATAACAACCAAAATGAAAGATGTCTTAACAAAACTAATTTTATGCCGAAGAGTCTCATGTCCCAATAATAGCTCTTCCTGGGTAAGGTTGAGAATATCTTTCCCGCTGTCACATTAGCCAATTTTTGCAGCCTTTCAAATTACAGCCCTGAAAGCTGACTAATTACGCCTAAAGAACGCCTTTTGAGAACTTTATTCATGGTTTCATCTGAACAAGAGAGCACGGGCCACCTCCGAGCCCCAAGTTTGGTCTCAGTGTGTAAATTTTGTCAACTATGAATGTTTGCTAATCTGTCATAGTATCCAGTTACCTTAATGTAAAAAACAACCAGTAGTATCATCTTTCTTATCCTACCAACTACAACCACATCACTTTCGGTTATTACACCCCATTCCCCTCCACCCCAAACTTTAAAGTTCATTGTTGCAGTCTTAAAAAGCTACTACCTTACTTACCGTTATATACAAGACAATTCCAGCAAGCAATGCCATGAGAAAAGATAGTGTTGCAACTGGCCATAATGAAAAGATCGAGCCAATTATAACTCCAAGCTGATCCCTCTTTGTTTGGTCAAAAACAATCATGGCAGAACCTGGTCGTTGTACAACGCGAATGAAATGAAAAGATCCAAGATACGCAATTGATTCGACTTTACCAAAAACTGGCATGTGCAGCTGTTCGCTGTTTGAAATCTTGTCGATGAGATCGTTTTCATCTGCATGCAAAAGAAGCAAAAGTTTGAAAACAATCTTCAACCGGGGCTGACATCCAACAGGAAAGAACTATCTTTAGAGTAACAGAGTGGGGACGGGAATGACATTAAAGAAAAACATTACTCTGACACAGCAGTTTCAGTCTATCATAACAAATCATTTATTTCTTTAAATACCTCCTGGCCTTCGTCTACATTCCTAACATCACTCGTCAAATGAAAAGATAGCAAAAGAAGACGCCCCCCCCCCCCCTTTGCAATAGAAAAGGGATGCACACATCTCATACTTGCATTAGTCACACAAATAGATCCATGAATACATCATTTATAATAGCAATATACACATATAGTTGTATGGAACCATTTACTTTACTTCTATGGCTCAGATTCATAAGATAGTTCTTTGATATACTAATGGCCTGACATGTCGTTTGCCTGACAATGCAATAATACAGATTTATAGTCAGACATATTGATAGTCTGATATTCTAGTAGTCTTATCTATTGATAATCTGACGTATTGACATACTGACCTGTCGATAGCCTAACAATTCTTAGCTTGACATGTCGATGGTCAGACGTAATATTCCGACATATTGAAAGTCTGACGCATTTGATACCCTCATATTTTGATAGTGCATCACAGTTGTAGGTTGTGTAGTCATAAGATAGTATGAAGTAAAATGTAACTCTCACTATATAACTTATTTTACAAGAAAAATAAAGAAATGGATATTGTATGTCCATAGCTGTCCATAGCTCGAAAGTTCTGCAAAAACTGTCACAGGAAATCTTTAACTTGTTGCTTTCTGACACTTGTGATACTTAAACTAAATAGCTTTACAAAATAATTAAAAATGAAAAGGCCAAATAGACTTCTTTGGGAACACTACAATGAATTTGCAAGGATGTAGTAGACTCTCGGCATGTCCGATCCGATCCGGTCTTCTACAATGTTAACCAGTTGTGTCATATGCTAATCGGGTGCTGCTTTAAACTATTGAACACTCGGGTAATAGTAGTATCATTCCTTTGTAACTTTCTAAATTGCTTACTTAGCCTTTGAGGTAAACCTCCATCCCTCAGTCGGTCACTGTATACCAAAACAGAACCATTGACTTGATTTTCGCCATATCCTTTACAAGCACCGCACAATTTCTGAAGCATTTCCTTGATGAAAGATGGAAATATGCCAGTCAAAACTTTTCTGTCTTGCAGTTCCACAAATGGCTTTTGGATTGCCCAAGCTATGTAAATCGGACTTTGACAGTTGCATGTATCTATGAATAAAGAAGACGCAACAGTTAAAAATTTAAATAAACAATAGTCTTGTCATCAACAGAATTAGTGGAAGCAACAACATTTAGTTCATTTGGTGTCAGATTATAAAGCATAGTCTACCTACGGAACATCTTAGCCAACATACTGGTTTTAACCCGATTTCACTTTCGCAGTACCTTGCCATACTAAACAGTTCTAGTAAATATTTCACTCCTTTTCCTTTTAAAAATCATTCTCAGTAACACTTAAATCCAACGGAGTTATGTCATGAAAGTAGCTTTCGCTTAACATACGAAATCCTGCTTCCTAGATGGAATGCCTGGTATCTTAGCATTGTTTATCCTGAAATCATAGTATTTTAGCTTTCACCAGTTATAATTATTTCGGCTTCTTGAACTCCATATCATGGCATAGTACTGAAACTAGCAGTTTCACATAGAGAATAGTTTGTTTAAACTTCAACTTAGTAACACTCTTAAGAATTACTCTGAGAGAAGACAAAGATTTTTTAAAATATCAATGTAGTCTGAAGTTTTTACCCAGCAAAATGGTACTTGCTTTTCCTGCTCCTATTGATGTGTATCCGGAAACTTTCACCATAATTTCATGATTTGGCAGAAGTCCACTGATTTCCATGCTGAACGTGTAAGAGTCCACCTTACGTGCTTGGAAAATTGGAGACTCTATTCTCTTGTTTTCACTTCTCGATACACCCCACTCGACTTGGTAACCAAGCAGATCTCCATTAATGAGATTGGAGGGAATTGTTGACCAAGTAACTGATATTGCAGTTGCAGAGTAGCGAGGAATACCTTGCACTCTAGTTGGCCCTGCATCAGGCACTAATTGATGAAAAGTAAGAATACAGGGATGCGTTAATGCAATAAAACTAGAGCATGCCAAAAGCATTGCGTCAAAGAAAACAGTTTCCAAAAAGGGATCAAATAGGAAACGTCTGGCTTGGATCGTTCTCATATAATTATCATCAAATTTAGTATCTAAATCTACATTAAAAAGTTGACTTGAAAGATTGTTCAATTTAGAGCACCTTTGTAATTAAAGGAGACTCACAATCTTATGAAAATTCAAAACTCGTGCGCTTTAATTACTTGGTTAAAGCAATTCGTAACAAAGAAGTTAAAGATACATTAGATGGCCTTTTGTTTTAAACTTTACTAAGATAAGAACGCTAAAGAAGAAGAAGAACAAGAAGAAAAAGAAGAACAAGAAGAACAAGAAAAAGAAGAAGGAAATGGAGAACAGAAAAGATGATGATAATTAGATATCGCTGTGTATTGTAATACACTACAGTGTTAATCGTATATGTCCTGACTGGATCCCCTTCCTAATCGAAGGGAAGACCAAACTGTTTGATACTACAAATAAAAAAAATTGCACGTAGGAAAGTGAGGAACATGGATCTTGGGAGAAAACTTGAAGGAAGTCTGCTAAAAGTGGGGCGATCAACGCCAGATGAATCAAAACCGTTCTTGACGACGAGCATTTGCTCATTTAGAATTGCAACATCTGCTGATGGAGGACAGTAAAAACACATCAATGATCAATGTGGAGTTTCCAAGTGCAATTTAAAACTATGCCATTACAAACTCCACTAAAGATCTTTATACAAACTTTGAAAAATCAAATTAAGAAGTTACAACAAATGACTGCCACAATGAAGGAAATAGGCAGGATAACTCCAATTGATGAGTGTCCAGTTTGGTAAAGAAGGAAAGGTGACTGCTTAAACCTCTACTTGGAAGATCCAAAATTAATATTAAAACGTGACAATTTATCAAAAAACTACAAACTGCGAACTCAATAGAGGACGCCAGAGAAGGTGTCAGAAAGCTAAAAATGATAAAAGGCCAGGCGCAGACGAAACTGCTACAGTGTTAAAAAGAACTAGAACATTTTATAATAAGACGTGCACTAAAATTTTGGATAACACGGAGTTACTAGATTGGATAAGTTTTCTGTTTGTACCAAAAAAGAAAAGATCCATTAAAGGAACAGGAATAGAACGTTTGGTGCTTTTCAGCAACAGCAACAAAGGTCTGTTGAATGCCAAAGCTCGTAAAATGAAAATCAAATTAAAAGAGCATATTTCGTAAGAACAGCGTGAACGTAAACCTAGAAAGGTGCAAAATTTAAATTGAAGGTGTTAATTGTGAGGATCAGCATTGCAAAATTGTTTATTGATAACTCAACGGCTTTGACACATCAGTTCACAATGTTTTATGGAACAAACACGGATTTCAAACATATACCAGCTTAAACTGCGTTACGTAAAGGTACGTATGACCAACAGGTGCTTTTCAGAGCTATCTACTGACCAACAGTGTAATTTCAGATTGCAAAAGGAGTTCATCAAAGCTGTATTCCCTTTACATATGTTTAATATTTAGTTTTAAATTATTAGGTGAAAAGCTTGAGATGATTTCAAAAGGAAAGTAGAGGTTAAAGACTGAAATACGACGATTATAAAATACATGAGTGACTTAATTGTAATAGTTACAAGCACTGAATAACTCCAACAACTCGTCGGTAAAGTTAGTACAGAATGCGAAGTAAGTGTCTTATTCCTGAACACTAAGAAAGGCACTGATATGAAACTTATGATGCAGTGACTTTGGATGCCGCTCACTTTACAAGAATACTCCGCGAAATGGGGAAAACATGAAAGTTTGTTTCGTCAGACAACCCTCAGAGCACAATCATCAGAAATGATTGAAATGAAATTCTGCTTTGACAAATGTGATACGAGAAGATACTTTATCTTGGAAGATATTATAACCGGCAGGAAATTAGAGAGATCTTTGTTTGAGACTATTCCCTTTCACGAGAGTAGACATGAGGTGGATAGTGTTTTACTAGGCATACATAGCCATACAAGACGTTAAATATGGATTCACTACGTATCTGTAAGATCTTTAACTTTTCAGGATACGTAGTTAAAGAACATAGCTTCTGCTGTAGATTTAGCTACTGTATTCTTATCGTCTTTCTACTACCTGAACATTTTTACTCAGCTGAGGTTAACGTTACAAAGACAGCACGTTGGAGTTTTGTTGGACAAAATGTAAAAAGTTTTGGTCTCAGATTAGAAACTATACATTCGATTTCACTGATGATATGTCACCACAGGTGCCTTCGAAGGACAAACTGCAATGCTATTAATTTTAAAAGAAAAGAAAATACTGGCGATTCGATCTGTGAGATGATCAGGCGAGGTATGAAAGACGATGTTATCACAGAAGAAAATTGGTTAAGCTACCGGATTATTGAGCCCGAACGATCTTGCATATGGAAGCATGATAAATGCTGGGGACATGGCCATTGTATTCTTACATCAAAGTCTAGATTTCCCAACTGCGTCTGCAATCGTTATTACACTGGAATGTATTGCAAAAGCGGCAGTCTTGCCATTCAAATTCTTTCATATGGAAAAGACGATTCTTTCACTCCTCATATATCTTGGATAAACGTTAACAATGGACAACGAATCTACAAAGGAAAGCGCGGATTCCTAGTCTTGCCAATTAACGGTAATACCGGGGAAAGTATGCCTTTTCGTATATTCGACACCCACAATTCAATTGAAGCAAGAAAAAATATGACTTTGTATCTCCGCTCTTTATCAAATGGAACTATTGTAGCGATGGGAATGGAGGATGATGTGAGTTTCGGGTTTCAAAACAAAACTCTGGGTGCTATGTTGAGGATAGTTTCGGGGACTACGCTACAATTGCCATTTAGAGCTTCGTATTGCATCATCGGCTACAAAGGAAAGATTAGGCCGAAGTGGGTGGTGGAGGCTACAATGGATGCTGGGAAAGGTCCCAGTCATTGCAAATCAATTGTTCCTCTGCCAGCGTTATAAAATAGTGTTACTATCAAGAGTGAATGATAATTAATTCAAATCACACGTGTCTAATACCGACATTTTATTTAACTGACAAGATATTTTGATTATATACAGAGACTGAGGCATCTTCTAACTTGAAATATGTGAAACATAAATGTGGGTAATAAACAAAGTTAATAAGTTAATCACCAAATAAAAGAAACATTCAATACAAAAGCAGAAGGAATAATTATGTAAAATTTGGCTTGAGTATTCCGTTGGTAGGAAAGTAATGTCTTTGTTCTTGTTTCGTCAGATACACTTTCTGGTTGGAGATTTCCTTATAATTTGAAACAATTATGCTTGTCACTAGTAACACAATTATTGAAAAGGTGAGTTGTGATATTTCAAATATCAAGAGTGTAGTTAACCATACTTTTTCGTGACTCTCAACTAAGCCTTTCTGGATTCTAGAACCCAGGGGAATATTGGAATAGATTGTCCTTCTTAAGCTCACAACTATGTGTTTGATGCAAAACATAATTAAACTTGCAACTTTTACTGGCCAAGACTGCCGGCATTAGAAGGGTATTCAAGCTAAAATCCTCATTTTCATCAGTGTAGCATCCTAACTACTTCTCAATGGGCCATATACTATCTTTTTATACCATTTACTCCTCCCTTACAGGAACTAGGGCGGTGCCAACATACATGAGACCTTTACTAGAGTACAGAGCACGTTCAAGAAAGATACATCTCCTGATATCACCAATAGCCCTTTGTAAAAGCAACCCATAAATCTCTAGAAAGTGAGCTAGCCGTTGGATTACGGGTCGTTTAACTGTACCCCATTTCATTTTTGCAACAATTTGACTCTTTTCCCGTTGTTTACAATTTAGGGGCTGGGCAGTGGGTGCTTTAAATAAGGGAGGTGTAACTTTTAACCTTAAGCCTTAGGATTGTTATAACAGTCATGTCGGAGATTGAGAAAAAGCCAAAGGTCTCCAAGTTGTTATCTACCTTAGAATAAAACTTTGATTAATTCACGCGTTGTTGTACGCATAGTAAAGTGTATTGTTAACTCTTAAACAAGAAATTTTCCTTTGCCGACGTAAAAAATGCGCTCAGTAGGAGGAGGGGGATCGGGGCGTTGCCCTAAGTAGTGAAATACGTAAGAAAGTGATAGAGCGAGCGATAACACGTAGTGGAGACAAATTTAACAAGCAAACGGGGGCTTGGAAAACAGTCAACCTTTACTTTTTAATTTTTGCTAGTTGATATACAATACTAGCAAATCCCAATTAAAATATAACTTGGAAATAAACAGGGATGAACAGTAACCCTTTTTGATATTTTTAACAACTCCACAGATAATGGGAGTGCTAAAATTGAAATAAGTCACAAACAATTGCTGCATGGTTAAAGAAGCCTTAAAGGGTTTCAATAAGTGTGACTAAATTCAGCTTTGATGACCATATTGCGACAGTAAGTACAACCATCCTTTTAAAGTTAGGTAAGCTGGTAATAGTGTTATCTAAAGCATCGAATAATGTCTAATGCAAGTCGTGCCAAATTTTAGATAAATATTTCAAATAAACAATGAATTTTGCGAACAAAATTTGGTGACAGAATGTTTAGACTAGGTACTTGAGAATTGCATAGTCTTTGCTGCAACCCACTTCATTTTTAAGAAAAGATGACTTAGAAAAGATACAAGAAAAATAGAACGTATGACACCACCGGGGCTCGAAAAGATGAATTCCAAGATTTACATATCATACTTCGTTGTTGTTAACAAGATGAATATCAGACAGGGGTACCCTTCTCAAATGGCTAGTACGATATCTCTTAATTTTATGAAGATTCTTACATCTTCGGTCCATAATAGTAGATAAAGTTATAATTGGCTGATTTCAGTCTCACTCTGGGCTTCTTTGTCACAGAAAAGCTAAGAATTTTACATAAACAGTCATTTGCTTCCAGAATGTTGTGCGACGTATAGCGAAACGTTATAATTTTATACACTGTGCCTTTTTGTGTCCATCCATGCCCTTATGATCATTACCTAGACAATTATATATATTCTCAGATTATGCTTCCCACCTGAAGTGGCAATGATGAATTATAATGCGTAAGTTTCAAATATGTCACATGCAGTTTCAAGGGATTACAACATTAACTTGCGTCGACCCAGTTAGAAATAGCATATTTCCTTTTAAACATACCCTGCGTATTAGCAGTTTAAAACCAAAAGTGTGACTAACTTTAAGAAATAGGACAAAAACAATTTCAGAGGAATTAAAATATCGGAGAAAACGACATCGAATTCCCCCTAAAACATTTTTCTAAAAGTAATGTGGCCTTCTCTAACAGTTTTCCTCCTGTCAATAAAGTACTTTTATCAAAATTGTGTAATTTTAAATTCCCCAAAACAGAAAATTTAATTTGCATACAAGCACTATCCTCATTTCCTTTATTTATGATCCAATAACGGATTTGATCTCAATACAAAACCTCGTTACAAGTAGAATTGCGTCTCTTCCTGCTGGGGAATTATCAACTTCTTGTATTTCCATAAAGTAATGTCAAAAAATAAGGAAGTAGACATTGGATTTAGATCATGGAAACAGTGTTGGAGATCATTCTGCTCGTAATGAAAACATATAGTTTATTCATTTGAATCAAGAAAATATAATGACTTTGATGCGAAGTCATCGTGATGTTCTGAACAGTGGTATTATCTAATAAATCAATAGGAAAGATAATTGGTAGATGCTTTTACTCAAATTATACAGTATTCTACTTATGGCTGTGTTCATTAAAACAGCATGAATATCCTCAGAACATCTGCAGAGAAAGGTTTAATCTACTAAGCCACTTATACATAGTCGCATTTACTGTCAGAACAGAAGTAAAGCTCCGATGATTGAGAATAATTACAAAAATGATAACTAGAAACAAAATGATAAAATTCTTAGTCGCTCTTGTCATTTCTTTATTAATACTACGTGTTGACACAATAACGTATCCAATGGTACATATTGTTTTTAATACAAACGAGGTATTTAAGCTTGTTAGTAGAGGATTTATTCTTAAAAAACGATTGATCAAGACTTCATCATTTGCAACAGTGAGTGAATGTCTTTTACAATGCCTACACGAGAACTACTGCAACTCGGTGAACGTCAGAACTGATCAGAGATACGTAGAAGTTGTTTGTCAGTTGATTGAAAACGTTGTCATCAACTCAAATGACTTGGCAGAAGAAAAAGGATGGAATGTTTATCAGAAAGTTATTTCAGATCATTCTTGTATGTGGTATGTAAAGCAAATGTACCAAGGGGTCAACTGTTGCTCGAGCCTATTTACAGATAAACAAAGATGTTTTTGCAGCGGAGGACATCACTCCTGCTATCAAAGAAGCCTTAATATTACTGCATTTCCTGCAACTGCTACTGGAACTTGGAAGGTTCCTACTATTTTTGTGTATCGGAAGCGTGTTCAATGTTCTCTGACTAAAACTATCAATTTGATGACGATTGATATTTTCAATGGTCTTGTGACGTGTTCTGAATTCGCAACTCTTGCCGATGGCACAGAGGCACAGAAGTTTGTTGATGCTGTAAAGGCAACAAGTTCATCGTTGTCGTTGTGACACATTATCAGATTGCATCTTCCTTAGAACACCGATCAGTCTCAAAAGCTCTAATTTCATTAGGGGGGTCTAGATCCCCACGCAATGGAGAACATTATTGCCTGATAGGAACAAAACAATACCCAAAACCAGATTGGGTGGTTGAAGAAATATCTACTTTGAATAAACCTCTTTGTCAGCTGATTATCACATCACCTATTAGAGTAAAAAAAATCGGATACAACAACCTTCGTAATAAAGAACTTTCTTAAGGAAAGATTACTTATTATTGCGTCGTTGTAACAATAAACTTTATTTGGGAAACAAATCCTTTTAGCATTTATTGTTTAAATGAATCATTGGACCCTTGGCATGTTACATCTGTTCCACTGAGACGATCAAGTATTGCACAGAGAAGACCTTAGACATGACACTGTGTAGATTAAGGGACAATCTACGGAAAAAATTAAAGACGTAACTAGTGAGTGTAAAACGCTCTCCTAGAAGGAGTACAAAAGCGACATGACAAGGTGGCACTGCTGGTACACTGGTAAATGCAAAAAAAATATAGGTAAGGGTGTACCAAAAAGTGATATGGACATCAATTCTTCCCAGTCATGGAGACTAAAGAAGTAAAAAAACTTTGAACAAGACAATCTGCACAGATGAGAGACTGAAGCATAATCGATGAGATATGACGCTTTTAAGGAAAAAACTCAAGGGTGAACATTAACTGACACTGCATAGAAGTACCTGAAGATCAGAATATTATAAAGTAGATGAATATAAAGACCAGACATTCAAAGTTAAGAGAGCGTCTAAAGGGAATGTCACATCGATAGTGATCGGTGAGCTTGAAACCATGTCAAAGAATGCAAAGATGTGACAAGAAATGGACCTACTCAATTGTTAAAGAAAGGGATGTGTCTCTAACCTCCAGGAAGGAGATGCGGCACAATGTAAATTGCCTAGACGAAGATTTCGAGTCTGGAGAGAATCACAAAATAATAATCATAATAATGATAATTTGAACAAGGATAGTTTGAACAACTCGTTCTTTGCACGAGCCATTCTGATGAGGGTGCAACGAAACCGGTCAATAGCATTTCACTAATGAGTGTCGCCGGGGGTAAACGTCGCCGGGGGTAAGTGTCGCCGGGGGTAAGTGTCACCGGGGGTAAATGTCGGGTCACCAAAAGTGTGTCGCTCCATAATATCAACTATAAGCCCCAGTAACTATAAGTCATTTAACAAGACGGAAACAGAGTATGATATCATCAAACAGGTTATGGAACCAGTTGTAACAATCATAAATGGATTGAATGTGTAGATTTGAAAATTGTAAATTGCCTTCTTAGTCAAGTAAGTGGGTACAACATATGTCTTTTATGCGAGTGACAGAAAAAAGAGCAATGGAAAAAGAAAGAATGCCTTTCTCGAGATCTAAAGGTCGGTGAAAGAACGTTATTAATGCAGTGCTACTTCTTAAAGAAGAAAACATAATAATGCCTCCGATGCATATCATATTGGGATTAAAGAAACGGTTTGCAGCATCACTCAACAAAGAAAGCAAATGTTTTAGTATATATGTAAATTGTTTTCCGGAATTAGCATCGAGAAGCTCAGAGAATGAGTGTTTGATCGTCCTGATATCTGGATATTAACGATAATGCATCTGTTAATTTAATGAATAACTTGGAGTTCCATGCTTGAACATCCGTTATTGACATGGTAGAAAACAACTTACGTAATCTCAGGGCCGAAAACTACAAGAAGTTAGTGGGAAAGTTGTTTAAAAATTATAAGACATAGGCGTTAAATATGAGTAATAAGGTTATTATTTACATACCATTTCGAAAAATTTCCAGAGAATTGTGGTGATGTCAATGATTAGACGGGAGAACGATTCTATCAGGACATCAAAACAATGGAAGAGCGCTACTACGGTAAGTGGGGCGAACAATGGCTGGCTACTGCTGGGATATCAGAACGAAATTAAATAACATGGAACATAAAAGACAATCAAGAAAAAAAAAGTTTTTAACATAGCTCTTATGTTTACCAACGTTTTATTTTTGCTGTTCTTTCATTTGGCAATTGAATAAAATCGTCCTTGATCTTGGTACATTCAACCGAGTTATTTAAAGACTTAGTCTGATTATTATTGCAAAAGTATTATATCTAAATAACCAGACCAATTTTTGTTGATTTAAATACAAATTGAGAGGTCCTTACTGTTTTCTTTAATAAACGTTTCATTAATAATGTTGTCGTGCCAAACCTTTCCTGGAGCTGTCAATAAAACTTTTCCTTTCAGATAGCTCAGAGTAAACGAACTTCCCCCAGCTAGCTGCGATGGACAAACCTGATGCTGTTCACGGGAAGGACTTTTTACAACAGATGTATTCATGAGTGTCTAAGCAATGGAAAGAAAAGGAAGGTATAGAGAAACGTATATAACCCACTTGAAGAATTACTTTGACTGATATTTTTAAAGTATATCGCCTGCCTTGCTTTAGTTGAGCTGGTGTATATACATTGCCTAGTGTTTCGTTGAATAATGCTGATTAAAGGTTATTAAGTAGGTGTTAAGATTCGAGTTTATGTCAGCTTAAGATATAGTGCGTTTAATGATTTCCGAATTGGAATTGTTGAAGATTTCTGCCACAGAACAGTAAATATACGTGACTTCGGCCCCTCATAACTGATTGTGTCTCTTGTCTCTGGTGAAAGACGGCTTCCTCACAGGAATATGTTCTCGGCTGAACAATTTCGACTTTCCTTTACATAAGTTGAGGAGAGACGAAATTAAGTATTGGTTTGAGTTTGTTAGCTTCTAATGAGTGGTTGGCTGCCTTAATTATACTCTGAAAAAAATAGTTTCTCCTATCAGGGATGAAAATTACTATGTAAATCGAGATCATTTTCATATCGTAAATATAGGCCTACCAGCTGCTTGGGACCACCGTAGAAGTTCATGGCCACAACTTCATATTTGCCGAAATTGCTATCGTTCTAAGCAATTATTAATAGTTATTGTCCAGGGGCAGATCTAGGATTCCAAAGAGGAGGAAGCGCGGAATTGATAATCTAAAATTTGGAAAACCTTTTGGGTTATTTGTATATAATTTTTTAACGTAGATGGGCGGCGGCTCCACGACCCCTCCCTAAATTCGCCTATGTTGTCAATATTAGTCGAATTTGTGTCCAAAGATTAATTTTATTTTACGTAGCTAAAGAAAATTCCCCGGACCTGGAGGGAAATTACACTCAGCATTATTAATGCGGGCCTTAATCCGATATGAAATGGTAGAGTAAGTATTACCTGCGGCACTTGCTGGACTCTGTGGTGGTAACACCTTACTGTATCTGTCCTTAATGAGCGAACTGTTCTTAGCAGAGGCGTAGCAGTAAAAGATTTATTCACGTCAGTATTTCAAGGCCCAAGCTTAAATGGCACCAGATTCCGAATGCAGGTACAAATTCATAAGGTATTGATACTGCAAATCAACGAGACGTATTTACGACACGTAAGTTTCAGTGTGATTTCGGCTTTCCATTGTTAAAACATGTTAAAATTAACTATAGAAAAATATTTTCAAAAACCTCTTTGTCCAACCTTGTGGTTTCTATATACGTAAAGAATTCTAGGGCCTAAATGTAGAAGACTTTGAACTCCGTTTTGTTTTATCTTCAAGAAATGTTGTTGAGATATTACGAATTTCGGTGGTGAAATCAGTGAGATAAGGATTCTTTAGATTTAAATTTTTGAGTCTTTGTTTACCAATTATCTAAATATGATTTGACTTGTAACCGGATTACATATTATTGCTGGGAAACTGAAAAGTTAAATTCAACAAACTAATAGTTGATCCAAGTTAATCATATGTTTTTTGCCATCTTATAAAAATATGCACTGTTGATATATGCACTAATTATAACTTTACAGTCAAGGTAACTTCACCAAGCTAATTTTGTCTTTTATCCGACAGTGATTTTTGTGAAGCACGCTGATGCTTTTTGTCTTGATGAAATAATTTAATCTCGGATGAAAATCTAAGTAATGACCTACAAGTTTAAGTGGTGGGAATGCAGTCAGAAATTTTTCTCTACCAAATCAAAAGTGATGGAAACTAGAGATTGTATAAGACCAGAGACGATTCGTTTGTTAACCAGGGGAAAAAACACATGGACAAGGAAAACATGCAAGATTTACACCTAAAATCAAAGCTGTACAAAAAATGCTGTAAGGATTGTATTTTTCTGATATTCTTTTAAGATTTTGTCAAAGTTTCTCTATAATTCTGACACTTCCTTTACTTCCTTTGTGGGTCAAAATCTCTTCTTTGAATTCTTTAAATTTCATGATCACTGATGCCCTACATAATTTCGTTTGCTTCGATGCTTTGTTTACAGGGAAAGCCTAGGTAAGTATAAATAGTATTGATTCAAAGCATATTAACTATACTACACTTGAAAATCTCATATTAACGTAGCTATTCATACCACAGTTAGTTTTTAAGGGAAAAGAACTTTACGAGCAATAACAATAACATTTATCATAACATATATAATAACATCCTAATTTCACCTAACGGTAACAATGATAATAATAGTAGTTTTTTAAATTTCATTTATTTTTATTTTTTTTCTTAATTTCACCTTGTACAAAAAACACTCAATGTATAGGCATATCGGTCTTTTATGGTAAGAGCTACATGACAGTTGAAAAATACCCAACCCAACAATAAACAAACCCGATTACAAACAACAGGCAGTCGAACGGGGGGAAAAAATTAGTCAGAAACATACAAACGAAGTTGAACTTCATTGTCATTTATTCATTTTGCAAATTTACAGTTAATAATCCTTACAAGACATTAAATTCTCTCTGTTCTCGCCCGGCAGGATGGGGATAGTGAGGTTTCTGATAGTGGATAGCAACAATAAAAACAACACCAAAAAGATCGATGATGGCGAGAACTAAAGACGTCACGTCTTACTTCAATGATAATTTAGATTTTCTGTTCTTGTCCAATGTTTGTTTCTCCTACAGAGTAGGTAATAAGAAGAGCACACCTCTACTTCTGTAAGTTTATCCACGATTAGATTACCATCAAGATCATATTTTCCTAACAGTTTTTCCATTTAGAAGCATTATTGGAGTAAAATCCGAGCGTTGATATTTCTAGCGTTAATAATTTGAGATTTTTAGTTGGGTCCATGGGGTCATCTTCAAAATTACTGTACTTTTGTCCTTTGTAATTTTTGGACTTTTGTAAGTTCGTTTTAAAAAAACACTGTGAGCTCAACAATAGTTGCTGTGTTACCCTCAATTGATGCCATGTCGCGTCGTAAAGACATAAATAGTACAGCTGGGTTTTTTGAAATCTGGTAGGTCTACGAACAATTATAGACGTTCCTTAATTACGGTGGTCAGGTACTTAGATAAATAAATCGTACATGATATCTTTCTACTTAGTTCTAAGCAAAAAAATCTGGTAATTTTGTTCTTTTAGGTCAAAATTTGAACCCATTTTGATATCGAAGCCAATGGTCAGTTCCACAACATAGAGCATGTTATTCTATGGAATAATCAGTTCAGGACGGAAAAACTTCCGGAAATTATCGAGGAATTACTTGACATTTGACAAATTAAGTTGAGGTATCTACTTAATTTAAACATACTTTTCTCCAGAAGGGCAATGTCAAGTGTGATAGTAGTATCTGTACGATACATTTGGGACATCAATAAATAGTTTGACGGCTCAAAACTAGGAGTCCTAGAAAGAATTAACTTCTGACGCAAATTGTCCGAGAGTTGTCGTCTACTTTAGCAACAACCACCATGTCCAGATGCAAGAAAGTCATACATGAAGATCTTAAATCGAACCAAATCCCAACAAAACCGTCTCATAATAATGAACTTTGGGTATGAATAAACTTTATAATCATCTTTGCTTTAAAACCTTGCATATTTTAAGATTATTGTAGTATTAAGATTTCTGTTGTGACACATCAATTCATTGCCTTGTTTCTGTTTCATCGTATCTGTCGAAGGCCATTCTCTTTGTGCGGTGACTCCGTAACACAAGTATGCCACAAGCTGGAATTTCTAGCCATCGACAAAAGAAATAATAATAATGATAATAGCAACAACATAATAATAAATAACTTGTATAGAGCCAAATACACCGAACTAACAAAATAACAGAATTGCTAAGCTTGATTGCGAGTGAGATGACGTACCATAGTTTCGGAGCAACAACTGAAAACACCTCTCTCCATACGTCTTCAGTCTAGAATTTGGAATGGGCAATAACTGCTCGTTAGGAGATCGTAAAATACGAGAGGAGAAAAAACGATGTAAAATTAGCGGAAACGACATATAATTGCCATGAAGATTTATTTTTACGTAGGTGAGTTTTATTACACAAGGATTGCAAATATGGAAAATGGTGAATGAGTATATAACCAAAGAATAAATGCGTACTCACGAAACAAACAACAAACCAACACGCCTATCCATCTTGAAAACGACATGAGGAGGAGAGAGAAAGTCAGTCCCTACATGCCAATCCCAGGACATCTCCAAAAATGCACACACACTACGAATCACCGTAGCTGTGTCGGCGTGTTGCCTTTCGAAACAGTGGAAATGTTGAATAAAAGCAGAATTCCTTGTCAGTGGATGGAACTGTTGACAGATTAATCAAGAAAATGCAATGAATCAACCTCTAATGACATTCTCATGATTTCTAACTGATTAGCCCTTATTGTTTTTAGGGATAAAAGTTATCTTGTATCCTTTCCTTTAAATGTGATTGTATAATTTAAGTTTTAATAAGGTAAAAATCAGGCTTTCAAATCATATTGTTTTGCGCTTTATTCTTGAAGGCCGGTGTAGCGCGAAATTTGTGCCTTGCGAAATTTGTGCCTATGATGGTAATGCGCATGCGCATATGGAATCGTGTGATAAATAATTAATTTAGCTATTCCATTATGAGCTGCTTTGAAGTACCTGCCAATCCTGATAAAAACTGCTTATAAAACATATTTTATTGTTATCATGGCTAGTTCAGGTACTTTATTCAATGTCTTAATGCTTACAACCGATGTTTTACATTATTATGGTTTAACGTCACTTACATTCAAAGATGATTATATTTGTAATACCATGTTTATAAAATAGAAAGAAGGAAGCATAGATATTTTGTAAATATTAGTTCTGTTTCGTATCATTGGCCAAATACGAAACATACCCAATGCTTTGTGACTGCCATCGTATAAAGAAAACATAGATCGTATAATGCTAGTGTCAGTCTTATACAATATGCCAAGAACTTCTAACATATCTTGTGTTATAGTGCGGTTTTACGCATGCTTATGTATCTGCCCTTACCCTGTTGCACTCGCTTTCATTCACGAGCATGACTTCCGACATGTAATTTTCTACAAAATTCATAACGGCTATAGTTTAATTGCTGATAAAGTAATTAAAACTATTGAATTGCTGCACGATCAGCAGTGCATGGCTTTGTGCTTATCTACCAAGGACTGTAAGTCAATTAATGTAAAACAAAAGCAAAACAGCTCAGATTGTACATTGCTTAAAAGAGACCTCTGGAATTGTGGACTGTCACTGCACAAAGAAAATGGAGTATCGTCATATTATTTTCAGGATTTTCTTCCCAAGGTATGTGGAATAAACTGCTTATTTCTGTAGTTCTTGCTATTGTAGATACTATTAAAATCCAAGAGGTCTCTATATTACCATTATTACGTGTAATAAACTGGCGATTTTAACATGTACCATAAGAACATTATATTTCTTTCAAAGTTTGACTGTCATGATTCTACTCTCGCTCCATAACTGTTTCTGTGTTCTTTAAAGAAAACATAAAAGTTGTTGGCTCTTTTAATAACCTTTCCAAGAGTCACAGAATGCAGATACGTAAAAATGTGCATGACGTATCAGCTTGTCATTGTTATCCACTTAAAATAATAAAAGGATCACAGTTGGAAATTAATGGCCTTTTCGTGAGTGAACATTTCTTACATTTGAAATCAATTCCTGAAAGGAGGTTAATGTTCAATACCTATAACCTGCAGCAACTACAATGACAGGTTAATTTATATCTCCAAAGATAAGTTCTTAAATATATCTTGCTCTTCTGTGAGGATAACTTTATCTCTACACTAAAAAGTTTAAAACTTCTTTGATATGGACAGTGCTTTTCTCTTTGAATCACCTTCTATAGTTTAAAAAATCTTCAGAAGCAGCAATCTGTCTCAAATTTTAAATTTGAAGTGATAATTTCACTATAAATTTTGCTCTTTTGCTCTTTGTTATTTAATAAAGGAAGAATAACATTAATTAGGTTTGAAAATTTTTCCCCCGCTCCCCTGGAGATTTCAAGAACCATTATGAACAGTGGAAAATCCTTTTGTGTATGAGCAAGGTGTACTCTGTTAAGAAACCGAAGAGGTAGCAAACGAAGCTTACAGGTGCTATGTTATACAATTCTCTCACAGAAAGAGTAGTTTTACTTACAATGTATTCAAATCAAATACCGCTTTTATTTAGATTGTTTTCCTGCGTCAGGACAAAAAAATCTACTGTCTACTCAAACAGCTCTACTATGTGCGCTACTGCTGTAGAACGAAATCAAAATAATTAAATTTATCGTCCAAAAACAAATACTATTCCGTTAATTCCAACCCTCTGTTTATTAATTTTTAAAAGTTTGACCAGCCCTTCCATCTATCCCTACTATTTGTTATAGATCAAAGAGTAAAAAGCAATATATTGTTAATTAATTAATAAATATAACGTAAAAAATGTCTTTATCAGAATACACGATTTTGTGTATTAAAATTGCCAAATAAAAAACAACGTGCGCGTTTACTTTATTCACCTGTAACAGTCCAGTCGCTGACAACAGTTTACAGTTTATTAATAAAAGATTTACTAGCTTTTAAAAGTTACGAAATTTCAAGCTGCCAACATTTTTAGATAATTAAAACCATAAATCGTAGATCTAAAATTTTTTCACCCTAACTTAATGGTTTGTTTCAATTCCTTTTGCAATCGAACTAGAAGACTTTAGTGAAAATTATAATTTGTCACGTCTATCCCTAATGATGGTACCATGTTTTGCATTGCACAAAATTAAAATAGAAATAATATTTTTTTCCTTTTGCTCCTAGTTTGTTAATATTTTCATTACTTAAATATTAATTTTTTTCTAACCATTTTTTTCAACCAAACTCTTACATTCAAAGATTTAGAGTACCAAGAACTAAAATTTGAAGTAAAAACAAATTCCAAAGACCAAGAACAGTTTTAACGCCATTCGTTGTGGACCTTTTTGAATGCAATTTGCTCAATAGAGAAAGAGGGCTTGTAGAAAAAGTTTGCCTCATTTCTCTACTATAAGTCCCCATTCCCTGCAATTGAAGGTATTTTAAGTACCCTCGCCACATACGTGCTAAAGTGACGAAGTACGTCACTACATTATTTAGAAGAAAATTGTGCACAGAAAATACATGATTAAAAAAAGGACAAGGAACCAAATTAAATTCATAATGCTTGTTCAAAATAAATTGAAGCAGAAATGAAATTAAATATATAATTTTATGTAATCAGTAAATGAATTGAATCAATAAAAACAACATCAAATGTGTCTAATATCTTACTTTATATTGCATATTCAGTGTTTGGTAATGGGTTCTTTAGTTCTTGCATTTATTGTTTTAATGTACATTAAATTTATTGACATTTGCAGATGTCCTCTTTTTCTCTAAATTTAGATTTGTGCAAGATATGCTGGTTTTGTTGGTGCAAATGCAACTCACATGGGTACTGACTCATACAAAGGGAGTAATAGTCAACGTAAGTTATGGTCTTCTTTAATATTAGAAAACTATCTACCATCTGCTTTGCCATCAAAGGAAAATGCGTACAATGGCTGATTGGCCACATATTTTCATTTAACTTTGAAATATTAGGTGTGTAGTCAAACACTTACTAAACCCTGCTTGAAGGTAACTTATACCCCTGTTAAAATCTCTTTTCGTAGCTACTATGGTGAATTAAACTCTTCTTGCTTGCATAATAAATTTCAACCCCTATATATATTTTGTTGGACCCATTGTATGTCTAGTAAACATAAGTTTATACTATTATTTCTTGTGGTTTTTTTGCTGAATAGATTTTTTATGCGTAAAATTAATTCAAGGTTTGGAATCACGTAGCAAAAGTGGGAAAAACTGATAACTACAAGGCAT
>JAAAKM020006971.1:148508859-148536116 GCA_010016025.2 Alatinidae sp. Z8VKAUB7J3 | reverse complement strand
GATTTTTTATGCGTAAAATTAATTCAAGGTTTGGAATCACGTAGCAAAAGTGGGAAAAACTGATAACTACAAGGCATGTATACATGAGTATGACTTGTTTGCTCATTAATATTTACGTTTTCTTGTCTGTTGAGAGAAAATATCAGTCAAAATATACGTCGAAGAAACAATGTTCTGTGAAACACATCTACCAAAGTTTCTTAATGACTGAAATGAATTAATTCAAGGGCTGGACACACGTTTGCAACAAGAAAGGAATATATTTACTTTTGCAATTTCAGCCGATAAAGCAATGGCAACAGATAGTCAAATTGCACACCATGCCATTTAGCAAGGGTTATGATAATCGCATAAGAGATATTAAGAGAAGTCATTTCAGATTACTGTGAGAAACAGCACGGCACACTAAGATTGGCACACGGGAAAATATTGAGGCATTTCTTTGTTTTACCATTGTACTCATCGAATCTACGTGAGAAAGTAATACTAATTAGCTAAGCCATTAAGACAGAATAAGATCCTTACAAAAGGTATTTGGAAAAACACTTAGCTTTATTGATACGTAAATTGGAGGTGAAATTCAAGCTGTAGCCCATTTCTCTTTTCTGTTAATTGCCTCTACGAACCTTAACATTGGAAAAAAAATGAATATAAAAAGAACTTTCGAGTTTTCAAGGAATGTTTTAAAGTATGTTCAAAGTAGACAAAGTTCTTTCTAGCGAAAGCAAAATAAACACTATGATATATTTGCATTTAGAGATTGTTTAATTGCATTATCAAGTGTAATTGATTAAACTGTAAAACGATAAAACAACAGCAAAATAAATAATTTATTAAAAAGAATTTCTATCCCTACACAAGTATTTGATTCTTCGTCATATCAGGGATCTGTTTCGTCCTTTGAACGATTTACACATCAAAATTTGTTTTTTAACAAATGGCGGCAGCTAAAAGGGATTGTAGAAGGAGAGTTTCTTTTATGTATTTTACGCAGACCCCCCAATATTTGTGTTTCTATACTGCGACAAAATATCATCTTCTTAAAATCTTTGGAAAATATGTTCAATCTAATTTGAACTTTGTGCTGTCATTGGATGTGTTTCAATTAGGAATACCTCATCTCGATTCAATAATACTGAAGGCCGTTATTTAATACGGTCTACATTTTCACCGATTTTTTTCCGAACTGAGCTACGTAAAAATGAAGTAAGATAAGTATTTGCCGTAAAAGAGCTGATGAATATTGATAGTTCCATTCTTGAAATAAATACAGTTTGGTCTGCGACTGTTCCTTCAGCTTCTGACCCACCCCGATACCTGGAGTAGAATGCCCAAGGCTACCTTAAAACTTTCTATCTGATACCTCGTACTTACGTTTCTGCTGAGTTTGTCGTGGGAGCTTTCAAACTTGTGGTAGTGTGGACTAAAACCGTCGACATTCAGTTTGTCAAAAATGCTTTCTACCGACAGAGGTTAAATGTCTACCGGATATTTAGCAAGGTTATCTAAGTTTCGAATATAATGAGTTGCACAAGTAAGTGATTAGTTTTTGTTTTAACATTAGGTAATAGCCTTATATTTATTTGTTGTTTTTTTAGGTTTGTACGAAGATGACAACATAGCATTACGAGGCGTTGCTACTCAGTCAAGCACATGGATAAACTTTAATGCGTCTTTGGCAGTAGATGGCAATAGAAATACATCATGTCCTTTCAAAACATGTTCTTTTACAGATAAGTTATCTACGCCTTTTTGGAGGCTTGACCTTCATACCGAGGTAACTGTCAAAGTAGCAATAGTGACGAATGGTGTTGATTTTGGTGGAATAAGAACAAATAAGTTTAACATCAAAGCTGGAAACTACGAAAGTTACAATAATACACTGAATGAAATGTAAGTGTCATCCCAGTACTAAAGTCACAGCATTTCTTTGATTCTATCTGTTAATATTTCATTGTTTCATTACAAATTTACTAATTTGAGTAAAGAATTTATTGTTGAACAATACTTATTATTAAAATTTACTGAACGTTTTAAGCGCAATAGTTTACGGGTTTGTAGGTCCCAATGTAGGGGGTTTTATACAGACTTTGCAAATGCAAAAAAATATATATTTGATTTGCAGACAAGCCACTTTATTCCAGACAGTTCCAGAACGTCTTATGTTATAATTTTGGTTAGGGCAATGATAACAACATGCCTGTTAAAAGTGCAGTTTATTGCCTCTCCCGGGTTCTAAAGTCAGTTTGGTAAAAGGGTTAATTTCTTTGTGTTAATATTGCCCTTTGTATCTCTAGTAGAGGCATCATATGAAATCAATAATTTAGTATCTTTTTGTAAACAGATTTATTCTATTTTGAAGATTGAAGCAACGGAATCTACAAAAATGCATTTCAGGGATACAAAGGACAGTATCTCGCAGTGGAAAATTTACTGGACTTTCTAGTCAGAGACAATATTTTCAAGACGATGAGGTGGGATGCGACGAAAATTCAACTTCTTCGAACTTAATCGCGTTTCCATTTCTTGGGACAATTAGGACAGGGTTGTTCTCCTTGTAATTAAACAAGGAGGGACATCTTGAGTATTCGATTAGCTCGTTAACTGATGGATCAGTATTACAGCTTTTAAACTGCTCCTGCGTGTACTTGTACGAAAAAGACTTCAGAACTCAAAAACGAAATTTTAGCTTCCAATAATCGCAGTGCGTACTAGCTACGGGATTGGTTCAACATTAGCCGTGTTAACACCAACATTGGTTGTCGAAACGGTTGCACTTACAACGGTTTTGAAACCACTTTAACTACAACCGTTTCGACATCAGTTCATACTGGATACATCCTAATATCGGTTAATAATGACGGATGATAGCTTCGATGGGAAGTTGCTCTTGATAGTTGTGGTCATAGAGTAGGGAAAGGGTTTACCGAAACTACATCATCGTTTAGTTTGTATTCATAAGGCTACAATTAACTCTAAGGAATTAGGAACTTCACGACAACTCGACGAATCTTACACAATTCGTGCAAGGTTCAAAGAATAACCCGGATTATTCTTTGGACCTTCGTTCGTGAAAGTCCCTGAAGTCAACTGTTTGTTGTCTTGTCCAATCTGAGCTTAACTTGTGTCATCCCAAAAATCAAAAGCCAACATTACCAGTATGATTTTGGTAGGAAAATCGTCTTGTGCCCTGGCCCGCCCCCGCCCACATTTTGTCGTCATCATAGAATTACCGCGTCAGAACAAAAGAGTCGCCAGCAATTCAAGTGATAGTCGGAAGCCAACAGAGAAAACTCTTTGGAAAAGAACTAAATTTTTGTTACTTTCCAATGACTCTTGCTTTGGGGATATTTCAATCAAATCTTAACTTTCACAGCCACGTAGTAGCGTTCGCATGCAAGTAAACCTGCATTTAACATGCCAGACACTTGTCTGGCGACGGGGTTTACTTGCATGTGAACCAGAGTTAATCAATTGGACTGTCCTTGGTGTTTTGAGTATTGTAAATTGTATACAAGCACTAATCCTACTAGTTGAGGCAGTCTGACTGGCTAGCTAGCTAGCGTACTCTACAACCATGTGGCAAGGACGGGGGAAGGTAAGGCGGCTTGGAGGGAGGGGGACAAGTAGACTGGGTTCAAATTTATTTTTTGATATTCCACTAAGGTGCCTTTTGTCATTGTGTGGAAAGAGGTGTTTCGTGTAGATATGCATATCTTGCTGTAACTATGACACAATGCCTATCGCAATCAATTTCAATTTTGATAAAGCTGAGAAAATGGTCACCGAAAAAATTGCGATTTGGCAAATCTTTGGGGGCATGGCCCCTTCTGCCCCCAGTTCCCCCGTTCCTGCTGTAGCTACATTAATGCCGTTTATACAAAGGGATGATAAATCTATCGTTTACCTCTGTATTATTATTCCAGGCGTACAAGAATATAGGCAAAACGTGTTATGACATTAAATTTATAGTCCCTTAAAACAAGTGTGAGTTTGTGGCCGTTTTTAGAATATCGTGAATTATTGTAAACTTATTTATCAATGAAGAATTGTATCGAATTTGAAATGTCAAGTACTTTTGTTTTACTTGTGAATAAAACCAGAAGTGTAGTCTAATGATTTTCTGTTTCTCCTCAAGTAGTCCCACTTGACGTATGTATGTAATCTATTAAAACAGTAATTGATCAAATTTGTTATGCCCGTAACAGGCTGGTCTCCAATTGCGTTGTGCTGAATGTCGATGCCCACCGGTGGATGATTGGGAGCTAATGTGGCGACTGGAGAAACAGAGTATGTTAACTGTATCCCTAGCCCAGCTGGTAAAGCACACGCCGCGATTGCGTGACATATTTTCCTTTTCTTTGGAATCGTCTGAAACAGTTATTTCTTTACAATGTTCGTGCTGCTATACGGGTCGTACTCTTAATTTTCCGCCTCTCAACTGTTAGAATGTCGTAAACGCATCCATGTATCGGTCAAACAAAACTCATTTTCTGCTTTGTCGTTTTCCTTCTTCTTTTTCCATCACGTCTTCTGGTATCTAGTTGCTCTTTTACTCTCTATTTTCTTTCCTCCATATTAAATCACCTCGTTTTACCTAATTAATGTTTCTTCTCTTTATGCTTTTATTCTTTCGCCCTTATCTTGTTCCCACTTGTAGTTTACTTGCGTTTGTAAAATTATCCGTTTTATTCTCTTTTTTTCCTCTTCGTATTTGTAAACCTATAGTCCTTTTTCCACCTCTAATTGCCCTCTTGTCATTGTTCCCTCCCTCCGGTATAATGGAAGAAAAAGCACGTCGATGTATGTACAGGATGCCAAAAGTGAGAACGTATAGATTTGGTCTAATGCGCTGCGATTTTGTGCCTACTCAATTGTCTATTGTTGCCATTGCTCATGCTTTTATTATGATATTCAAACTGCAGCTGCAAAACTGAAGGGTGTTTTCCCATACATAAAGCCTTAGGTTTCTGAGCCTTTCAGAGTTTGAACACTTTCTACCAATTATTTCTTCATGAAGTAAAACTGCCTAAACGTTAAATTTTGAGGACGGAGTCAGAATCCACAGAATGCCTAGTGGGATTTTCTTTCTGAATTCCTTAATTCCAAATTTATCTGGGGCGATCATTCACTATGACACACGTTTAAATATAATTCCAAATCTGCTTAGTGAAAGAAGCGGGCTCGTGTATAGTTAATAATAGTAAGAACTTCAGGTAATTCTTTCACTAATGACATTGAAAAAACGCATTTTTGAACATTGGTGTCAGTGAAGCGAGATCTTTACATCATCAATGATTCTCCAACTTGAAATATCTTTTATGTTAAAGACTATGCTATTCTCGATCCCCGTTGGTGACATATTTTCTATTTCTCTAGTGTTCTTTTCAAAACTATGCTATTCGTTGATTATGTTCAGCAGGAGTAGTAGACCATACTCTAACATAATAAGCATTTTTTCTGTCTTTTTTAACATCTGTTATTTTAGTGTAGTCATTTGTTTAGTCAATCTGAAACCTACAGCTGACCTTCCAAATTTAGTGTTATACATAAGCATCTGTTATACAAAATCTTACTTCAATTCAATTCTATTAATTTCGTGATACTTTTACACTAGCAAAAAGACGTCCACACTAAAGACGAGGAACGTGTCCGATCTGGGGCAAAATTCACCAGCTACTATTAATATGCCCATTTTTTTCAAAATTCACCAGCTACTATTAATATGCCCATTTTTCAAAATTCACCAGCTACTATTAATATGCCCATTTTTTTTGCAAAATTCACCAGCTACTATTAATATGCCCATTTTTTTGCAAAATTCACCAGCTACTATTAATATGCCCATTTTTCAAAATTCACCATCTACTATTAATATGCCCATTTTTTTAAAAAATTCACCAGCTGCTGTTAATATGTCCATTTTTTTTTCAAAATTCACCAGCTACTATTGATGTATCCATTCTTTTTCAAAATTCTCGAGCTACTATTGATATGTCCACTCATTTTCAAAATTCACCAGTTACTATTAATATGCCCATTTTTTGCAAAATTCACCAGCTGCTTTGAGTATGTCTACTTTTTTTCTAAGTTCTCAATCTACCATAGAAAATATAGAGATGTCCATTTTTTTTCTACGTAAGTAACGAGCTACTTTAGGTATGTCCACTTTTTTACTGCTAAATTTACAAGCCCCTAGAGATGTCCATAGAAACAATATAAACATAGATAAGGAATTAGGATTTAAGACTAAAAGAAGGAAGAAAAAAGGAAAGAAAAGAATAAAAGGAGAAAATTAGGTTCTCAATCTTTGACATCAAAGAACTGCCACGGTAATGCTGTTGTCTTTTTTTCTTTTGCTTCTTGGTCCTCTATGTAATTTTGTGACCATTTATCATAGGAAACATTGCACTATCCAAAGATAAATTTATTGGATGGCCTAGGATTTTTATGGCACATCTAGTCACGCTTCTCCCGCCTTTATAAGAAGAGAGAACTTGTAACTGCTCAGATGTTAATTAGTTACACAGAAAGGCGTTTGGTTTGGTCTTAGGGGCACCAGAACACAAAATATACTTTTTAGTGATGTCACTTTGATGAGTATACGTAGATTCCAATTATCTGTTAATGAAGTCACAGATTGAGTGCGAGATTTTAAATGTACGACAGTTTTCACAAACACATCAGCTCCATAAGATTCCACTTCCTACTCCCTACCCTGCATCAGAGTTCCAAGCGATAAGTGCAGACACCCACTCTTGTTTACCTATCAAACAAGTAGGGGTTGTTCACATTGCAGTTATTCATTTATTACGTTCCTCTATCGTACAAGGTATCAAAGGGAGATCGATGACATTAAAGGTGTATTGGTAAAATTTTAGAAATAATAATGCAAAACTTGAAACAAAAAACAACTTTTCACTACTTTTCCATACGAAATATAAACAATTGTGTACTTTGTGATATACCATGTCCTACCTATGTTTGTATTAAAGTTGAAACTTAGTTTACATATCTCTTTTTAATTGCAATAAAGAATAGCATACATTATTTTGAAAATTGCAACCAAAATCAGTAGCGAAAATGTAAATGTTCATCGTCTCTTTGCCATTAATATGAAATGATGTTGTCATACAGATTAATAAAATGCAAATTGGAATTACAAACAAGTTACAAGCATGTTGACGCAGCTTTCCTCCCTTCCGTGTCCACTGCTAATTCTTGTTATCTGGTATCGTCTCCAGAACTGTTTGAGTAGCCATGATTTAGAGAAGTCCCATTGTCAATAAAGAGTGTCAGGGTACAAAGGTCCGCCATATTTGCTCTTAATCAGGACCAAAGATAGCATACAATATTTCTAAAACTTGTAACAAAAAACTCAGTAATCAGGACATAAATGTTCATCTCCTCTTTGCGATCTTTATAAAATTAAAATATTGATCATTCGAATTATTATTCGAATTCGAACTACAAATAGTTTGTTAGCATGTCTACAAAGCTTTCTCCTCTTCCGTTTCTTCTGCTAATTGTTGTAATCTGGTATTGACTGTAGATCTATGTTTTAAGAGCCATGACTTTAAACACGGTGTAAAGGGGACATGATTTAGAGATTGTTACTAAGGCGTGTATGGACATAACGGTACCCCACAGTCTAACTGGAACGCAGAGCTGTCAATATAATATTCATGAATGTGAAATCTTGCTCACGTACAATAGAACTACTATGTTCTCTAAGCCTCTTTCACTACCAACTCACTCTATGATTTTAGAAACGGAGCTGCACTTAAGTAGGAAAAATACGGAAGAAAGCCAAACATGCTGCTCATTATATTACATATCACTCAGTGTCATATCTGACACATTAATGTCCTAAACTTATTCTTCAATAATGAAGATAGTGCCACTCACATGACTTTTAAAGTTGCTCAGAAGGCCCTGAAGGTACTGGCACGTCCTAGTTCTACCAACATAGATTGGTAAACTCGTAACTGTATTTTCACTGAACGCAAAGAACAAGGCACGGGAATAAATCAACTGGTGCATAAATACGTCATGGGATTACATCCACTGGTGCATAAATACCTCACGGGACTAGATCAACTGGTGCATAAATACGTCATGGGACTAGATCCACTGGTGCATAGATACCTCACGGGACTAGATCAACTGGTGCATAAATACCTCACGGGACTAGATCCACTGGTGCATAAATACCTCACGGGACTAGATCAACAGGTGCATAAATACCTCATGGGACTGGATCAACTGGTGCATAAATACCTCACGGGACTAGATCCAATATTCGCCAAGATTTTTTCAAACAAGTTAACTTGGCGATGCCTTCGTGTTGTAGTTGCAGAGTCATTGCATGGCCGTTCCTGCAAGTTCTTGGATTATGCATAATTCCCCGTTTCAAAAACCGGAATAACCGACAAGTACCGACTTCCGCTCTCTTGCGTTATCGAAAACAAATTAAAAGAAGCAGTTTTGGTACTTTAATAACCTTTCAAAGTATGGTCAGAAAATTAATGGTAATTTTAAGCCCTATCATTGTGTTATTAATCTCTATGATAGCCTTTATGTTCTACACTTCAACACAGTATCTCTCAATTAGGCCTAAAGACCCCTGATGGCCATTGGCAGCATTGGGTGTACATATGATAGAGGGGGACACCCGTACTAAAACGTAGAGTGCTTCCTGAGAAGTTATGCAATCCATTAATACTTGCAATTTAACTGTAGGCTTACATATCCCGAGTATATAAGAGTCCAGATTAATAATACAGTCTGGTCTAGTATCCAAAATATTATGTCAACTTGAAGAACTTTTGTGAGAAATTCTAAAATACTGTTCAGGATAAATTTTGTTTGACAAGAGCTTTCGCTCAGATTCAGTACGTTTGCATATTCAACTCAGATTTAAGCATGCGAATATACAGCTCCGTTGTACCAGACAATCGAACTTACTGCACTGCTCCACTTAAAAAATACGTCATCGAGCATTTTCAAAACTTTACTAATCAAATGAAGTCGAAAGTTTTTACCTTGAAATATTGGACAACGGTCAAACTTGATTATAAAATACTCAAATATCTTACCGTTCTTGCTTTGCCCTTGATAATTGCTACATCTGACATGCCAATTCCAGGCTGCAATATTCTTGGCATAAAGAGATTGATATGTCTTGACGTCTTTCCTGGAACGAACGTATCGCCATCCCCTTTCATTCGACCTTTTCTCTTTCACGATACATTTCATACAGCTTTGCCCAGGATAAATCAGAGTTTGTCCACCAACTACTTGCACTGAGCCATGATGAATGCAACTGGAGCAATATAATTGATCATTGGATCCTTTGGACGTAGTCACTTCTCGTGTTCCAGTCATTTGGAATTAGGCAATTTGTACGTTCTTTAGTAAAATTCTTGAAGCATTCTGATTATGAAAAATCAATTTTTATGCCAGCAAAATTACTTTATATCGACATTTGTGGCAGTTCTTTGCATCAGTTAGCAATTATATGTGGCAGCCTTTTAACAATTTCTTGGTATCTACTGCCAACATGTTAATATTCTTCTAACGCATGGTCGATGCTTCGATTTGTTTATATGAGCAACTTCCAAGAGAGTTCTATAAACAGCTGGTTATGACGTCATCGATATCAAGTATATCAATCTCTGTGGAGCCTTTTGGGAAAAGGGTCAGTCTTTGATCGATAAATTGTGTCATTTATCGTTACATCAGTAGACTATTGATGCAATAAGCTGTGTTTACGATTTATTCCACCATGAAGAGTGTTTCGCTCTTATATCAGCCACTTTCCAACAACGATACAATTTTACATGTATACAATTGGGCCTGTAAGAGAAGTCACGTATTTCTGGAGATGTATACACATTGCCAAGTGTAACATGAGACTGCACTTAAAGAGTTTCATTTTCTTTAATCCGTATTTGAGGCTGAGGTAAGGGTACTCTTGTTATCATGTTGACTTTGGGGCAAACATCTAAAGAGCATCCAGCCCCCTTACCCACTGGAACTGGGATGATGGATGATAGCGTACCTCCCCTCCCCCCCACTAAGTTATTAATGCCCGTTCATAAACTGCCATTTCAGCTGATGTCCTCGAGATAGCCCCTTTAGGTGAGGCAAGCCCTGCTAACTATGGCGTAAGCATTGTGAGGAGGCACTAACCAGGAGGGCGTATTAGGGGGAGGCTAATCCACAAGTGGAGGTTCTTGGGACAATGTTGCTTATTGCGCTGAGTAAATGAGTCGTCACATGAAAGAAACTCATAGCGCAAATTTATTAATAATTTAATTCCGCTACAACATGCCATTTCTTTAAAAATACTTTATATTACTAAAATATCTAATAATTATATAAAAGAGAATGTCCTATCATATCGTCATAAGAGGGGGTACCATGGCGCAAAGCAATGACGGAGCAACTAGTGCAGCTATGCAGACAATAGAGTACTAAAGTGATGACGTCACAAAAAGCATTTTTCGAGGAATCTCAATTTTAACTAGATCACAGTGTTAACCCTGTCACCAAATGCCGGTATACCAAATATTGCACTCAAATCTCGTACCAGCTGCGAGAAATGGCTGTTTGAATTTGCAAAAGTCCTTAACGAAACACTGTTAATTTTGGTCAGTTCATAAAATTATGAACTGGGTTCATTTAACAAGGTTTTGACAGGCATGATTTAAAGTTTGAAAGGGCGTATCTCAGCAATTGCTCAAGGTATTGCTCTTAAATTTGGCCAGGTTATCTATACCAACAAGTAGAAAGCGATCAGTCCAAAATATTATCAAATTTCTGATATTCATTAAATCGTGACGTCACACTTTAGTACTCTATTTCGAAAATATCTGGGGGGGGCCAAGCGAGGGGCCAAGCAAGATTCTGGGGGGGCATGGCCCCTGTTGGCCCCCCCCGTAGAATCGCCCCTGGATAAGAGCAGATCCAATGACTAATGGTTACTTATGATTTTCATACAGAGGCCTTTCTGGCAGGCAGATTTTGCCGAACGGTTGCCTGAGTTTTGGAAATAGTTGTTGTTTTCAGAGGGAGGAAGGGGGCTGTGGACGGTCTATTAGCGGCTGATATCGAGGTTTTTCTAAAGATCATGTTCAAATCAAGTCTCAGGATAGAACAAAATAACTTTATAAAGAATGTAGGGCATAACATTTCGTAGACCACCATCCTTACTATCTTTTTTGGTAGCTAATGAAATAACAAATTCGAACATAACGCGTACAGTTTTTCAATGTTTCTGATAAAGTATAGGTACCTGTTTGTATGAGACCACCTCGCAATTTCTTGTGAGAGGTTGAAACTAATGAATAGGTAAAAAATCAGGAAACATTTATATTTTCGTTTATCCGAGATTTCAGCATATTTGAACGGCCTGTTCTTGTCATGTGTTTTATCAGCAAAATTACTGAGTTATAGGCTGGAAATCGCGATTGAAATGTATTTGAGCTTGCTATAGTTTCAATGATTGTTGAAAACTGATTTGTTCAAACAATAGAACTGACACGCGCAAACGTCACTGTGGCAAAATTTTGTCATCTCGTATTGTTCATACCCTCCACATTCCGCGTAGATGTTCCTTGAGACCCGTTTCTTTGAAAAAACAGTTGTAATTTTTGAAGTGGTATTGGAACAGGAAATAGGAACACGTACCTCCCAATTTAACCACAGTATCACGGTAAAGACGCTGGAGGGGAGAATACCTTTGTTCATAATATTTGTTTCAAGTTGGGACTTATAACTCATTGATGAAATAACAACAAGCTTTCGACGGGGGAAATGAGAAGGGATATACAGTCAGTCCTTCTCGTTTGTCTGCCGTGCAGATATCTTATCGATTTAAATAAAGTATGTGGGAAGCTTTGTCTTGTATCCTTTAGGACCTCAAGTACCCAATTCCCCACCTCTTTAGATCATTCAAACATTTTTTGCCCGTTGCATATTTTTGGGTCCATTACTAGTAACTTAGCTAATAAGTTAGATTATAGAGTTTGCTTAAGTACGTAGCAGTCTCAGACTCAAAACGCCTGATCAGCAATGGGCCCGACATTGAAATTACCATAAATAAACAGACAAACCATTTTTCCAACGTATCATGGAAAAATTCGTCATCAATGAAAACATATACTACATCCATTTCTTACCAAATGGCTGAAAAGCGTCTGAAGTACTTAGCACAATGTGTAGGGATACATCTTTTTCTGTCGATAGGCTAAACGCACAAAGTTCCATTAGGTTGTCCGCGCAATTCTCCTCAAAAAGTTTTTAGTTTCCGCGATAACATTCAAATAAGATTTAAATAGATATTCTAATGATGCTTAAAATCCTTTCAAATAATCGTTCAAATTCAATATGATTTCTACTACCAAATAGCCTATTTTACTCCTAATGTACTAAATCATTATATAATACATTTCGCGTCTGCGCCGTAATATTACTCTTCCTTGACTTTGACGGTCCATTCAACCGATCTCCTTTTCAACTTGGCTTTGATGACGTCATTTTTACTGCATCAATCAACTGCATGTTGCGTAATCGTAAGTAAAATGAGCTTTATAGAAACTTCTATCAATTAGATATATCCAAAATAAATCCAACTTTAAATGCCACAGCTTCCGTGGCCACTGGGAGCACATCCATGGCGCCTTCACATACAGTGGAAATAAAATTATTATTGTCCTTGCGTTTGGAATTTAGAAAATGAAAATTTGAGATAGGCATAATATTTGGAAGCATTTGAGATTCACAAATAAAATTTAAACAATAAAATCAGAAAATTATTCGTAAATATTAATCTTAGCCCCTATCAATTCGTTTTCGTTTAGCACCCAATGGAATGTTTCTGACTCCGTAGGGGGAAGTATCATCAACCTCTTGGATTATGTACTTATCAAATTAATTATTTAAAGGTCTTTATGGTCATATAAGCCATTAGCCTTTTACAACCCAGGTTACTCTGTGCCCTACGAAATTTTGTTTCAAGATAACATCAACTCCAACGGGCAGATCAATTTTCTAGTGTAAACACCCCTTCCATTATGCGCTTAGCGAAGATTTTTAAAGTACCGCATTTCCTCAAATCATAGAGCCCCTTTTGCGTCATGTCAAGTTATTATAGGCCCTGTTATAGAAGGCCCCCCTTGTGGAACCCTCAGTTATAAACGAGTCTATAATCAGAGGAAATTTGGTAGTATTTTTGGGCCCTACTTATTTCTTACGTATTCATACCTACTTTACAAGGACCTCTAACACTTACGTTCCCAACATTGTAAAGATATGTGCAGTTATAAGTTATCATTGATCTCACGGGAATTACACTTTATATTCTGTGAGTTTATCATAGTTGCTATATAAGATGCAACATCTGACAAAGCCACTAAGCCGTTTGAACAGGAGTTATCTTCCTTATGGGAGCATAGAACACAGTAAAGATGGGAATGCTGAGCTACTATTACAGGATTTGGAGGCTTAATCTTTATTAGAATGAATACAACTGAAGACGCCGACTGAGCAGCTTGCACTACTTAACTATAAGTCAATGTGAAATGACTCTCAATAAGCTTAATTGTGACCTTAACAGGCCAAAACCTTGGTAGAGCCTACTATAGTCGCAACCAAGCGCCAGGCGAGTGAATTTGTGCCTTTGGGAAGAGTTTGACGCGAACAAGAAGGGATCGATGATTTCTAACTCTTCTTGGCAGCATTGGTGGAATTTTTTGCATTTAAGGCGTTGCTTCAGAACTTTTTATTCCTATAATTTGCTTAACTTAAAACCACTAGCCTGACCTCAGCCATGGACAGCTTGCCACATCCAGCACCCCCTTATAAATTCATTATAAAATATATTCAATATTTAAATATTGTGCGTGCTTCAGTTTCATGTTCTTCAGTCGCTTCAAGTTGTCAAATACCATCGTACATTTGTCGACACTTGGCTCCATTTTCGTCTCCGCCGTCACATTTAGTAGATCCAAACATAATTCTGGTGCCCCTCGCCAAAATATGGCCCCCTTTAAAGCGTTTTTGCCACCAAGGGAAGATATCGTTTGGAAACACTGCCCTACAGGACAACCTTACAGAAACTAGTTTCCACTCGAAATATGTTGTCTCTCCAAAGCTTTGTCGTGGTTTACAGATTGTAAGAAATAAAGGTCAGCAAAAGATGAGATTGTATCAGCATGCCTACTTAGAGAATTTTTTAAGTAAGTTTGGCATGGGAGACTGTAAACTGTGAGTACACGACAAGAGCCAGGTCTTAAATTGTTTCAAAACGAGGGTAAAGCAGTTAATACGAAGAAATATAAAGAAGCTGTAGGAGGTTTAAGCTATTGAGTGTGTGTAACGAGGCCAGATTTAGCCGCAGCACTCGGATTAGTCAAACTACTTTGTTCGAAACGGAGCGAAAGTCACTGGGAGGCAATGAAAAGAATTTTTCGTTACATCAAAGGAACTCTTGAACATGAACTTCTATTTGAAGGGTCAAATGAAAGAACAATCGTCTTAAAATGGCTATGTAGATGCAGACTTACGTGGAAGTCATGATGGGAAATCTCGGTCAGGATATTTGTTTACTATCTGTGGAGGGATTATTTCCTGAGAAAGTAAAATACATCAGATGACAGCAACATCTCCAACCGAAGAGAAATATGTAGTAGCAAGCAGTGCCGCGCAAGAAGCAGTATGGCTTCGCGATTTATTATCGTATCTTAGATTTATTCAAAGAGAACCCACCATTATTTACGAGGACAACCAGGGATATATAGCGATATCGAAAATCGCTAAGTTTCATGAGCGGAACAAAGACATAAGCATGAGAAATCGAGTTGGTCGAGACATAGTACGAGCAGGACAAATCAAATTAACGTATTGCCCAAGAGAATGGATGATAGCGGATGCTATGACAAAACCATTGTCAAAGATAGCCTTTGAAAATTTTGAGATATGACAACATTTAATAAGAACTTTGAGGAACTGTTTCATTCTCTAAGTTACCTATTGAACTTCAGTTGTTGGCAAAGTAGCAGTGACAAGACACTATTATCTGTAGGTCGCCAACATCTTCGGTTTAGCACGTAGTAGAGATTTGTTGGTATTAGCTTTCGCATGTTTATGAGATGATTGTATCACTTAAAGTTTTGGTTGTATTTTCATTGATGTAATTGAATCGTAAGTTGGATCAAAGTCTTTCAAAGTACGTGTCCACACCTAGAACAATAGCTTTCCTTTCATTTCTAAGGTCGATGTAGAGACGTACTGTCACGCGACCTTCAGGATACACAGTTGCACACAGAATGGAGACCTTGATAGAAAACAGTAACAGTCACACTGCTATCACCAGTTTTGAGGAAGTGGACGATGCCTATATTGACATTCTCTAGTAGTCCTCATTAGATTTCATTAGACATAGAACTTCCATATCCATCACTAACTGATAGTCCCCACTTCTATTTTCTTCCTGTTAATCGCAAAAATGTGACGAAGCAAAAGTCGTTATTATTTTCTTTTACTTACTCCTCTTCACGTGCTAGGTTCCTATGGATTTATTTTAAGCAAGTAATTTAGGAACTCTTATCCCTTCTGCCAACGACAGATAGCACAATTGGGTATACAGCAATTCGCCCCTAGATGGGGAGGGTTTCCTCCAAAGAAAATCAAAGTACTTTCTAGGACAAACATCAGTTTTGCCCTCTTCACTGTTGAAAACAACACTAAAGCAGTAGGCACAAAGATCACGTGATCGGTCTAAAAGCTGAACAATAACATCGGTGGCTCACAGCTTGAGTTATTCAACCCTTTCATTGAGAAACTCTGGTTGGATAAAGGTGGTGGTCGTAGAAAGACACCAAAAGTAAAACACGAGAGATGTCTTCACCGGGTTTTAATACTCTAAGTTTATCAGTGACCGAAGAGGTAATTTGCTGGTTGATTTCTGCTCTGAGCATGAACTATTTATTGTCAACACAACTTTCAAGAAAAGACGAATCCGTACATATAATCATCCTAACTCAAATTTACTCAGAAACAAAATTCAGATAAATTACGTGGTATCAAGGCAAAGACGCCAGAAAGGCTTACTCTGACGTCTTGAAAACTCCTGACATATTAGACCACCGCTTAATCCGCACAATCCTAAAACTCAACTTCAACTGTTATAAACCTCAAAACCATCCTTGAACCTTAACAAAACGGCTCTGCAATTCTTACCAATCAAGGAACTTTTCCAGCTCGAACTTTCCAGTCGTTTCAAGCCTTTACTTTATATAGACTATGATGATCCTGAACTATTAACACAACATGTAACATCAGCCTGACTCACGTCTGCCTCTAAAATCTTTCCCAAACAAGAAACAACTAGGCCCCAAGTGGACGAGCACCTCAAGCAAACGTGCCATTGGTGATAAAAAATACTTTAAACGTGAATTTGGCGACCATGCCATCCAATACAATATTGCCAAAACGGAAGCAAAGAAACTAGTGAAAAACACTTCCTCAAACTGAGAACGAGTACGAGAATCTTAGTCCAGACAAGCAATTTTATACAGCAGTGAAAGGCCTTCAAACCAAGAAAAAATTCGTAACCTGGGGAATCAAGAACAGTAACGGTGAGATTATCACACAGAAGAAGATATACTCTCCCAATGGGTCACCTTTTATGAAAACCTATACTTTGATACAACAGGAACTCCCGAATCCAACCCCAATCTCTTCTCAAGAATTTTTGGCCTCCTTTTTGTCGCCTTGCAGACACTAATATCTGAATCACAGGGCTATCAAACAACTCTCTTTTCAACTACCGTAAAGGCATGTTACTGCTACAAAACGGCTTTTTATCATCAATAGGGAAAATCGTAGGACCTTACGAGATTCATAGATCTTAATACTTCGTACCTGCAATGGAGACATGAGACTCTATTTTTACAATAATTGTTCAAATAACTGATTGAACCGCACTCAAATGTGGCGTTGAGTTATTTTCTTCCTAGACTAACGTTCGAGTGAGTGCCTTTCTATGCTCCGGTTTGTGCTGTAGAATTTGTTCTTGCTTCAAGCAACCCTTTGTAACTACCTTTCAAATAATTATTGTGATGTTAATACTTTGGTTCTAGGCGTAACAAATATCTTGGACTTTCGTATACGCCTATTCTTTGATACCAATGAAAGAAAACTACTGTCGTACAATGTTTTCTCATATCGGCGAGGAGTAGACTGGTATATGGTGGATTTTATTGACCGTCACTGCATATTTGTTATATAATAAGATCCTATTGAAACTGTGGGCTCTGAGACAAGTCCATGCACTTCCATGTGCTAATCTGTTTACGCACAGTTTCAGCTGATGAAGCTATTAAATTTTATGATCCGTCAATGTCTAGCTGAATAAATGTTGACATACTTCATCGTCAACGTAATTGGACATTTAACATTCTTCTGTTTGTCTTGACAACTTACATTTGAATACAAAAAGCTGTTTGGCCATATTTCCTTACACTATTAAGCATTAGAAGACGTCTTCAATCAACATAACTGAGAAATGATGTTTTGTAGTCGAAGGAAGGGGGTCACGATCTTTATATTTGTTCTTGGCTGGTATTTTAACTGGTACAGACACACCTCTAAAAGACTGTAGCTGCGATTTTCAACGCATGTATGATTTTGCCGAGCCAAGTATCGCAATCCTTCCAATGAGCACTCTCTTCTTTTAAAACGTCGCTCCTTTTTTGACTGAAAGATGAAAAGACACCTTCCTTGCTTTGTCGGTGAATATGATACGAGATAGAATTTTCGTTGAATTTTAGAACAATTAGAAAGGCAAAATTCAAGTTAAGGGACTTTGCACGTAGATCTGTTTATCGTAGGAGCACTTTCTGTAAAATATTTAGTAGCAGCAAAGGTTCAACTTAAAATAGTTTAACAAGTGACCCCTCCCCCTACACATCTCTTAAATAATAGCTCTTCTTTTCAGCTGAAACTTTAAAAAGCGCCTGGGGCATTTCTTCATAGCATTACTGTAATCTGTTGAAACAAGTTACACTGATACACAGTGCCTTACGAATGAATCAAAGCGAGGATGAATATTTAAGTAAGACCACTTTCCTACCTGTTTTTAGATGCACTTTCAAAGATAGGAGGTTAAATATTTGTGTTTATTTATACTTTCCTTCGTCAATAAGAAAACACACATTGTAAATACTAAGGTAAATAGTGCACCGACAAGTTAACTCCAACCTGATGGTTCAGCTTCAGGTTTTCTGGGGCTATTTAGATGGGTCTAGGTGCAGCTGCTCCACCGATGTTCCAAGTCAACAACGTCTGAAACCTCTAGGTATTGCATGAAAAATTCCCTTGCGTAGTATAAATATGCAAACATGTAAGAAATGGTACCCAATTTAAGCTAAGGAAGAGTTCTGTTTTTTATGATTATAAAAGAAGGCCTATAAAAGACTTTCACATACCTTCCACTACAGGGACTGCGGAGCAGGTTTGAAATGGGGGAATAACTGGGGTTAGTGGGCAAAGCCCCGAAGTTTTTGCTTTTTCTTCAACCTGAGACTTGTTAAACCCTTAATTTTATTGATTTAAAGAAGGATTACAGAGGTAGAATAATCAGGTCACACTTTCCGGATGTTTATTAATGTTTAATTTTATGATTCACTTCTGATTTTGCTCCAGGGTTCTATTGAAAACCACCTCAGCAAGCTCGGTGGGTAAAAGTTATCAGATAAAGTTACATGATTAAGGTGTGATTTACCTTTTAGTGCTCTTATTTTATGGTATTTCTAGCATGACCTTCGAGTATTTTCTTGTTGGCATTCACCTTATTTACGTTTTTGACATCCCCTCTCAGCAACTTTTATTTTCATTCTCTCTTTATTAATTCTTCTTGCATTTTATCACTAATATTTTGCACTTTGTTGCGCCATTCATTAGCCCTGACGGAGGCTTTAGAAATCGTTGTCAATATTATAGTTTCCTCTTTAGTGTTTCATTAATAAAAAACAACATTACGATACCGGCTTTAACATGAAAAATATTAAAGTAAACGAAAGGACTAAAAACTAAAGAAATATCCATATTTATATGAAACAACAAAGAAATATGTTGAGGTTATGAGCATTTTTGAGCAGCCGTGACTTATGAGAACTTCTTTTAATTGTAAGACAATGCGACTTATTTACTGTTCTTTAGAAATTTCGTCACAGCAATTGTATCAAGTCTAATGTTTTACTACTAGCTTCTTTGCGAGTCCTTGTTTTGAAAGTAAGGTTACTGTAACTTGATGCGAAAGAGTAACTCCATTCGGAACATTCCAAGACAAAAAAGGAATAAAACCGTGGAAGTATAGATACGTATCAAAAAAGAATAGTCACAAGAAATTACTAATCATGGAAGAATTCTTTCGGCTAGGGGTGTCATTCTTGGCTTAACGCCTCCACATATTTGATTTTTAGAGATCTGTATTGGCTAATAAGGTATAACAAAGTCCTCAAAAACGAGGGAGGTGAGTGGTAATGATGTATATTCGTGGATCAATGAACAAGGCCTATTTAGTTAATATTCCACTGAGTTATTCATCATCATCATCTCACATAACCCCCAGAAGGGTAGGTGGGGTTCTGATTATATGCCGCCACCCTTCCCGGTCATGTGTGGCCCTAACAGCTTCCTTCGCTGAGCAACCTAACTGTTGTATGATGTCATCCAGCCATGACTTCGCTGGTCTTTCTCTCTTACTTTTGCCCTCAACCATGCCCAGTATGATATCTTTTACAAGGCAACTGCAACGCATTTTATGCCCGAAGAAAGTTAATTTTCTTTGAAGAATAGAGCTAAGGAGTTTCTTGGACGTGTAATTTGTCCTCTGCAGAACAGACGAGTTGGTACGATGTTCAAACCATTTGACGCGTAGCATTCTTCGGTAACACCACATTTCAAATCCTTCAATTCTATCGGCACCTTTAATTGTCCAACCTTAGATTTTATTTCGTAGCATACGATAAGGGTTTACTAAAACTTTAGACTTTTTTTGAAAGAAAGAAGTACGTGATGGAGACACCATTACCTAACATAACCGAAGCTGCCGAATAGTTTTAAACAAGTTAGGTTATGCATAAAAGATATATCAGAGCCAGTCTTAGGTAAAACATTTGTTTTGTATGTTGTTGTCTCAATTCAAAAAATGTTTTAGGCGAGGAAAAAGTTAATAGTGAACAAAAAATTTAATTCTATATTGTTGGTATATTTTTTATTCCGAACTGGATTTTGTAATCACAGTGATCCACCGAGATCATATGCACTGTTAAGAAATTCATCAATATAAACCATTATATTTCTCATGGCTTCTCACCTCTTAATTTGATCATGGCTACATAGCGACAAGGTGATGCGATAAAGGTATTAGGAACTCCAGGGAGAAAACGAAGCAGGGAAACCATGATGGGACTTTGGTGAACATATTTAATTGATTGAAGTAAAGTCTGTCTTTTTTACTTCAAGAGTTCCGAACGTCATTAAATTCATAATTGGCATTAAAGCTTTACGCAGAAATATTCATGCCATCATCTTTTATAACTTTCAGGTTTACGCTGTTGGAGAAGCATTAATGCTTTTTAGGAACGTTTATGCGGTTCGTTTAACCTACAAATTTCGTATGTGTCACAAGGGTAATTAGTACTTGTAGTTACAGTGTTAGCTTGCTTGTCATCGCAATACGAAAATATGAATAGGCTTTGAAAGATAGTCATTACGGTTTCTATTTGATGCAAGGGAAACAGAAACTGATGAGGTCATTTAAAAAATGTAAAGAGAAGTTATTACCTTACAACATAGATGAATGCCTGCTTGATAACCTGATAACCTACCAGAGGACAAACATTTGATGGATGTGCCATTTTCCGACATTTGGATGCCATTAAAATTACAGGTTCTAACAACTGTAAATGACCACTTAGGCCGTTCTACCTTAAACTAATTTAAATTAAAACAATTTAAGGGCAGGGATCCCTAACTGTGCTGATAGTAATTCTTTAAGAAAGTTGGAATTAGTCGGAAATAGTTGGAAATTACATTTTGGAAATAGTTTCAGAAATTAATGAACGGTGGCTTTGAATAAGTAGGGGGTTTAGAATCAATTTTTGTAAATAATATCTGATCGTTGTAAAATGAAAATAAAACAGAATTAATATCAATATAAGACACCTTTTGGCCTCCGAAATATTTACACCACTTAAATATCATCATCAAGTACATTCGCGAAAATAATTATTTTTATATCATTAACGCTGATTTCCCCAAAATAATAAGAGGAGGTTTTAATTAGCCTCAAGAGGGTAGAAAAATTCCAAAAATTTACACGCACCCCGTTTTTTAGAGGCGGAAGAGAAATTTCGCCTTTTATCAGACGTGCCTAAGATCAAACTGCGGACACAAGCATAGAATACATGGTAAATATAGGGGAGAAAAGCCTATAAATGCAGAGAAATTACCAAAAATAGGTCCAATTCCTTTCCTAGCCTTTAAGCCAGTTTAGATAAGGTACTTAAAGTGTATTCGCTTATGAAATGACGAAGATGTGAAAAACCGAACATATCGTCACTTTCGAACCAACATTTCTTACACCACGACACTTGACTTGGAGACTTTGACCGTCTAAAGTCATTCACTTAATTGAGCAACTTAATGAAATTGGTGATATATTCTTTCCTTAGATACCTGGGAACATAATATTTGCTGTTGAAATAAACTAAAATGCTAACATAAACCTTCCATTTGTATCAACAGTTTAACAAATATCCTCTAGAGTAAGTTTCAGTCTGGTATGAATTTCAGCTGCCATCCTTAGTGGGTACCATTTTAAATTTGTTTTCCTAGATATTGGCTAACTTTCAAGTCAGCAATTATCAAAATGTTTCTAAGCAAAGATAAACATTTGGGGCTCAATTATATTTCGTTTTTGATCAAATACTTCGGATCTTAGCTTCGGTTAAATGTTTACAATGTACTGGAGACACTTGACAGCACGCTATTGTTGTCCAACAAGCTCCCAATTAAGCCGTTACTCGAAAACTAGTCTGCGTGCTTATAAATAGTCCGGTTGCTCGCTCACTTTGATGAAATAATAATTGATAATAAAGCGGTCAACTAATGTCATCCATAACCCTCCATAAACAACTTCCATTCTGCTTGTTTCATCACAACTCGAGATTTTTGTCCTGGTCGACTTAAACATTGCTACCTTCAAATTCATTTTGCCTTAACGTAAATTCTTAATGAGTAAAACCATAGAATGGTACATCTTTTTCATCCGAAAAACTAAATATGTGACGAAACTCTTGCTCCATTTTAAAACTTTGAGTAAAACTTTTCAAAGAGTAGCGGTTATCGACACATCACAACAACAAATTTTGAGTTAAGAATAGCTTTGAATGAGAATGGTTGTCACGACGACTGTAGTCAGCGGCTTTCATAGTGAGAGAGTAGCAGATTTTTGTAAATAAATTTACAACCACCTAGAGAACCAGTTTTGACTGTCGTAAGTGTCCGTGTTCTTGCTCGCACAATGATTATAAAATTAATAGACAAAAAAAGGCTCCACTGGCAATATAGTGACGACAAACATTCTTGAGACAAGGACATTTTCAGTATCAGTGTTTGTTAAATTGTGAAAACTGTAATTAGAAAAGAACTTTTTCCCACCTTGTAATTACTGATGGTGTTTTGGAAATGCAGGGTAGGTGTTACGAAAGACTAACGTGATGTTGTCTCTTACACCCTTATCGAAAGTCTATATGCGGGTGTGCTACACCGTGAATCAGAGCCGTCCTGAAAGCACTAATTAACAAGCCACCAAGTTACGATGAAGAAAGTAACATTAAAGAGGGTCAAGACGCTTTCGAAGTCTGCTTGGTAGTGGTCAAGATAACTGACGATGAGGGGAAACAACCTTAGATATCTGAAAAGTAGTAAGGTTGGAGTTGGACATCACCAGAAAAACGTACCCAGATCTCGGCAAGCTGCTGACCAAGTGTTACGCCGATGAACTGCTCGAGGAGAAAGGATAGAGGGTATAAATGCGAAGTTAACAGAATGGAACGTCCTTAACAAATATGATGGTGAAATCTAGGACGGGATTCAAATGTTATTTGCAAAGGAGCCAAAAACTTTTCAAGACGCCTTCCTTGATGGCCTTACGTGAGTATCTGGATTTTTATACTCTAGTAACACCAAGAAGTCAATAATAAGATTAAATAGCAGTAACATATACAAGGTGGACCAGTTCAAAAGGCAAAGGCAAACGAGGAGGTGCAATGCTGTGCTTGTATGCGGTTAGGCCATATGCCCTAGTCAAAGAACCGAAAGCTTGCAAGATGATAGGAAATTTCCACGGAAGTCACATTGACAAAGAAGGCAATTATAAAGCCAGTTCAAATGAGTAAACGCGTTGCAAGTATGTGTATGAATTGCAGGATACGTGTAGCTTGGATTTGCGAAACCTTGCGCCAAGTGTTCTCCCCGGGAGGCACACGAGGCACAGACTAAAAGTGATCAAGTGCAAGAGGTACATAACCTAGATAGAACGATTAGGTAGCCTATCCCCCCCCCCGGGGCACAGACCAAGCAGGGTTCGTAGTTTACCATTTTATTAAGCAAAATAAGTGTCATTATACACAATGCACGAGCATAGCAAATTTAAAGGAGCAATTTATTTGTATTGTAAAAGGGTTAAAGTCCTACATTAATTAGTATTGCACATTGTATTGCAAACAACTACTTTTACGAAAGGGGAATGTGTGATTACAACAAGCAGTTTAGAGCCCAGATCACTTAAGATAACAGAACGTCTTAAATAGTGAAGCATGTAATTGTAAAGGGACTTTTTTCCACGTTGTGATTAATTATGGTGTATTTGAAATCTGTGTTTTGAAAGTTAAGTGTCATGTTGTTTCTCATACCCTTATCAAAATTCTATGTTCGCGTATGCTACAAGCATGGCTCTGTACCACGAGCTAGGGTGATCCGAATAATAACAAATTTTACGCTTTTTAATCGCCACATGAACTCCTGATACCTGTCTAAATAAGTAAGTAAAAAGTAGCTCCTCATGTAAACCAGTGATGGGATAGGACTTGCTGGAAGACAAGTACAAATTATATAAGTATCATAACAATAGCTACCAATACAATAATTACTAATACAATAAGTGCTAATACAATAAGAAACCAACACAAGAAGTACCAACACACAAATAATAAAACAATAAGTATCATTTTAATAAGAGCCAACACAATAAGTACCAATACAATAAGAACGAACTCAACAAGTAACAACACTCATATGTATAAAAATATGGGTATTAACGATGATTAAGCAAGTGTTAAGCTTAACAAAGGGATGAAAGTGGTGCCTAGTCTTGCCATAATTTGGTAATAAGATACCTAAGGCGCACCCCCCACGTCTTCTGCCGAGCATTTTATCGTTTCTTCTTTTCTTGAGAAGCTACCGTGGAAGTTTTCAATATTTGATCCGATACCCATTACATGGTTTAAGTTGTGTCAAGGGGCCACTATTAAGAAATTGAAACTGTAATACTTCAGAGAGATGGACAGTTGATGTAAAATAAAACTTATTGGACAGAAAGGGAGACGAACAAGGTCGGAAAAGGCATTTGCAAGCAAAGGGCCGTTGAAGCACTTATTATAATGTTAATGAAAAATGTAACAAGAGGAAGGGCCTTTTACGATTGAGAAACGTTTTATGGTTACTGTTTGTATGCATAAAGGTAATGTTTTTATAACCACCAACGAGGTAAAGATTCAATGAGTTGCTTGTATGAGTAGCCTTGAAAATTAAGTAAATTGTGTTTTAATATTTCATAAATGCATGTTAAAAGTTTTACCGGGGCGGTTTTTCGTCATGTGGGGCCCTATTAAGGAGATGTATATTTGTTAATCACACCCAATTTAGCCCACATAATATGGGGCTTTCACAGTGCCTATTGTGTGTAATAATTCTTATATGCAGTGCAGCGTGTGTATACATGAAAGAGTACGAAATGAAAAGCTGACGACTTAATGGACGATGGACGTTTTTGGATGTGATACTCAAAAGGTCCCGAATAGACGGGGTTCCAATAGGCAGGGGTGATGAAAGATTGCACAAAAATAGTACGTTAAAAGCAAAGGTACGATTGAGCGCAGTGCCCCTCTTGAGAGCGGCGCCCCTCTTGAGCGTGGGGCCCTGGGTTACCGCCTTGTCCGCTATACCCTAAAACCTCCCCTGTTTGTCTTAATTGATCATTCATCCGTTCTCAAGACATTTTATAGGTTGACTGACAACCCCTTTTAAGCACTATTGATGTAATATTCCGGTAGTCTTTGTAGTGTCTCTTTCTCTAGTATCTTTTCAAATAATTTAATATTGCACAGGCAGAAATATAAATCATCGCATAGAAAGATAGATCATAGTCAGATGTGAAATAGTGAGTAATGAGGGATGAACGCGGAACCCACGTTCCTTATCAAGTTGACTTGAAGTTGCTAGTCATTGTATATAAAAATTGACTCAAAGTCGTATTTTCAAAGATAATGCACTGACATTCAACCCTCTCGATGATATAATACATCCAATGAAAGTTAATCGTATGTCAATTTCCAGCATAAAGTAAGATCAATTAAACAGCAACATTGAAATTAGCCAAGAGATCGGCTGGATGTAAACTTACAGAAATATCACCTACAATTACACCATCACTTAAGCACTCTGCAACAACAAGTGTGGGAAGAGTAGTTAAAGAATTTTAATTTTGAAAACTTGAATATTGCGTTGAGTAACATGACGTCATAAACTCTACTATCTATGGCAATGACTGAGTCGAAAAGTGTTAGCATATTCAAAGCATAAAATTATTACAGTCGGGTTGCGGTGAGCCACAAAAATGCTCCTGTTGCACTTCAATTCGCGGCATGGCTGTGAAGCAGTTGCCTCATAAACAATTAAAAATGCAAGAAGCATCATTTTCTTCATGTGACTTGCCTCTATTTTTAGCTCATTCTAATACATAACTGGTTCGCATATGCAAATCTTTGTTATTCTTTATTACTCTTTCTTTTTTATTTTTCGACATAAGATAAGCTACAGCTACATCCGTCCATATTCACTAGCAATTTTTTCCAAAATAGTACAATGAATTAGCATATCGAATTGACATTTTAAAAAAATGACGAACTAAAACGGTTTAACACGGTACAGACAACGATTTTCCACAATTCTGCTTTTCCTACTATGCCACAAAAGCTCGAAACACATTCCATCTATTTCTGTAAGTACGAACAACAACTCATGAGAAATAGAAACAGATCAATCTGACCATTGTGTTCGCGTAGTGGTTTCATATCCTGTGCCTCTGATGCTTCTTCCTCCGACAGAAGTTCGGATTCCGGCACTGTCTGTGTTGCGACAGTCGTCAAAACTAAAACAGGGATCGAGTAAGCACTGATTTAGTCTTATCAACTGCAGTAGCATGCACATTCAATAACCAGTCCAATCATTTAAATCTAATGAAAGTACTCAAATAGGTCGATACAAGGTTTACCAATTTTCTGCCTAGACCTTAAGACCGATGGGTGGAATTTCCGTCTGATTTCAACTGTAAACTCACACTTCATATCTTTTCGGCTATACGTCTCGTTTCCTGAAATCGCTGATTTGGGATTCAAACGCACATCTTTTCAAACAAGTTTAACGCCAAACAATAAAACGAAGACTGAAGCAACGACTAACTGTACGTTTTGTTGTTACTTCATATTGGGTATGGGCAAATGTTGGCTTCAACGTAGCAGCAACCGTAAACCTGAAACGCATGTTGATGAAGATTTTCTGAACATTATCGATCTTTTTAAATCAACAAATAAACTAATAAAATAAAAAATAAAAATAAAAACAAAGAAAGACTTCTATAAGAAAAATAGCAAAGGAGAGAAAGGAAAGAAACAACGAACAAAAAGGAAGATGTAGATAAAAAGAAAAGAAAACAAAGAAGGAAAGATGGGAAAGGAGGGAAAATTAAGAAGAAAACGAAAGAAATACATGGACATAAAGTAAGAAACACAATAAACGAACGAAACAAAAAAAAGGAAGAGAGAGAAAAGAAAAGCAAAGAAAAACAAAGAAATAGAGAAGGAAAGAAATGGGGAGAAAGGGCAAAAAAGAGAAAAGGAGAA
>JAAAKM020006971.1:148479124-148505540 GCA_010016025.2 Alatinidae sp. Z8VKAUB7J3 | reverse complement strand
TTAAGTTAAAATAAACAGCATAATTTCGTAGGTATGTTTAAGTTATAATGTTAGATGCATTACGAAGCCACTAAAGTTTGCATCTTTACTGTTCCATCGTTCTGACATTCAGTTCTTTTGACTTAAGTGATGTTTGAGACGATATTCGTCAACGTTCGATTGTTACTTTAAGATTTGAGTAGCTGGAGATAAAATAGCTTTAATAGTAGAAGTATCAGACTTGTTTAGTGAAAATGAGATTTTTCTTTTCAAAGATGAGGATAACCGTCTCACAATTATATGCATTGATATACACGGGGTGCATTAGTAACCATAAAAAAAATGCACATCACAGAACAAACTCAGGCAATGCAAAGCAAACGGTGAATTTCTTATACATACCTATTTCATCACTTCCTTCTGGCTGAACCAAGGCTGAAGTAATTTGTTGAAGAGCTGTAAAAAATTGGAGAAACATGTTACACAAATCACATGCGGTGAGGAGTAACACCTTGGTTAAAATGCCAAATAAAGTTGATTCTATTGGGTTGTCATCCTGATCCAATAATTTTCTTTGTGGATCAGTTTAACACTAATTGCAATTTCTGTTTCGTTGTAATGAATGTCAATGTAATTTTCTTACTCAGACTTAAAAATCGAAATCCTATGTACATGGTAAATCTTGTTGAGAGCACCCTTGCTACAAATTTAGCTGCAATTGTGCATTGTGAGTATGGACACTGATAGAAAAGGTAAGAGTGGTGATGGCCATGATCATGGTTATTGTGTTGGTGATAGAGATGATGATGATGATGATGATCATGCTGATTATGATGATGGTGATGAGGAGACGCAGTATACGGAGAAGGGTGAGGACGAGGTAGTCTCAATGTCAGGCCCATTGCTTTGATCTTTCAGGGATCTTTGATTGAGAGACTACGAAAATGAGAACGAGGAGGATCAGGACGAAAACAAGGACGACGAGGATCTGGACAGAAGAAGGACGAGGAGGATCAGGACGAAAACAAGGACGACGAGGATTAGGACGAAAACAACGTCGAGGAGGATCAGGACGAAAACAAGGACAAGGAGGACCAGGACGAAAACAAGGACGAGGAGGATCAGGACGAAAACAAGGACGAGGAGGATCAGGACGAAAACAAGGACGAGGCTACACTATACTACACTACACTATACTATACTATACTATACTATACTATACTATACTATACTATACTATACTATACTTAACTAAACCTAAACTAACTATAAAGACAATGTTTTTTATGCCTAGTTACAATAAATAACTAACCACGGAGTTTCTTATTACGTAACTTCACATGTTGTGTATGCTGATTCGCTGACGACACGGAACTGTAAAGTTGGAGTGGCTGTATGTATAACTAATTATGAATCCTGACATTGGCATTTATACTTTGCATCACGGCTGACGTACGATTTATTCTACGATATAGTGCTAGTTTAGTTCCTTTACCGATCTAGTAAACAAAGTTCAAGCCAATTCTTGTTTATTTTGAGTTAACTAAATATTGAAGTCCTTCATGACGATTGGCCTCTTTTGTGAGCAGAATAACTGGGGCATAAGTTTCCCTTAAAAAATAATCCGTTATTTAAGTAATTTAGTGTAGTCTCTTGCCAAGTTGGTTTTGTGATAAAACCTTTCCAATATAGTATATGTTAACTGCAAATTTATGGCTCCTTTATCGTAGTTGGAAGTGTATGGAAACACTGTCCTTTGTTACATTCCCTGGGAGGAGGAACGCCGTAACACTAGTAATCAATATGAAGTTATGTCCGTGCCTGGTATATTGTCACGTGTTTGCCATGACGTAATTCACCGCGTGATAAGGGGACCTTTAAGTAGGAAGACATTTGAGTCCAACAGATTCGAATCTTAAATTTTTGGAGATAAACTTCTAATGGTTCATGTGATTTATAGGACTAATGTACCATCAACTGTAGCACAAATGATCATTTCAGAGATTTCCTGTTGGAAGTGGCTGAAAGGATTTTGATATATCGGGATTGTTTACAAACTATTTGAGGTATTCAAATGTGGATACAACTGTGCAAACATATTTGATTGTTTTAAAATTTGAAAATACTCCGAAAAAGGCTAGAGGCTGGACATATAGCTTTGCGTAATCCTTCTCTTCGTAAGCAAAAGGAATTCGTATTTAGATTAGCTGTTTTTCGTTAAGGTTATCCCAAGCTCTAAAAAAAATACTTGTTTTCCGTGACGTCCGCATTTTCCCACCAATCATGTCTCACCTATTGTAAATTTCGATCCTTTCAATGTCTATAAATTCTGTTGTAACGATGTATTTTGTACCGATGTATTTAATCTGAAGAACGGCGAAAAGCTTCATTAACACTATGATAGCTCTTTTTCGGAGTATTTTCAAATTCTGTAACGCTAACAACTTATTTAAAATTTGCCAGAACTGTTTTGGACACTTAAAGTTGAATACAAACTTTTTGGGGGACATTTAAATATGGTTCGCAAACTTCTTTGGGTATTTAAGGACTGTTTTGAAACATTTAAAGATGGGATACAAACTTTTTTATAATCCAAAACAAAATGTGAAACGAATAAATCGAATTTCTATTGGTTTAATGTAGTCGTTGTCTCACCCCTCGCACTGTGTGTCTACGTCTTTGCTTTCAATGAACACCCTAAAATGGTTTGGGTATCCCAACGCAGCTCAAGAAGCTGAAGTCATTGTACTAGATCATGGCTCTCAGTTTACGAATAGATGGGATGTTTCATGAACGTAGAAGTTCCAGTTTCTCCATTATTTCTCTATTCCTCTAGGGCGACTGCCGTACATACAGCTACGTAGCAGCAATATCGAGCGACCAAGCGCCGAACTGGACATCGCTATTTGCATTTGCGAAAATTATACCGAAGTTATGCTACAACATCAATAGGTGAGTGTATTCACGTTTGTATGTTGACAGTGTTACGGAATGCTTCTGAAATAAGCGCCAATGGCACTGACGTATGCGGGGATAATTTATGACAGTTGTAGGAGCGTGAATATGTTTCATAAGTGGTTTCTAATGGTGGCAGATACACGTGACAACTTTATAGCAGTGTTTCCCAGACCCTTTGATCTCGCAATTCATTTGTTGACTAAAACCAAAGAAATTAGAACCGACATAGCATGTTTGTGCCATTTTTTTTGAGTTTGTGTTTGGTCACTTGAACTCTCCGTATCAATCTTGTAAAGTTTGGGAATGTTAAGTTACTGCATATACCAGCAGGTGACCGGTTGTTCTTCTGGGGTTCTTACTCGACTGAAAGGCAAAAGATAACTTTGGAAATTGATTGTGGATAGGCCGGTTACCGAAGGGAAGTACTTCGTGATCCTAGGTTTGAAAACCACTATTGAGGCTCCTAAAGTGGCTCTTTACATGTCAAGTGTATCATCAGTTTGGACCTGCTGTTAGTGGATCTTTCCAGGTCCTCTCATGACAATGTGCTTATGAAGCTGATACCAAAATAGTTTAGGAATTGTAATGAAGGAGGGGAAAAGGGACGTGAACAATCTATTTATGTTTAGTAATGATAAAAAGGATAAAAAGAACTATGACGTTTCCTGTAATATGCGAGTGACCTCTCTGATGATGTTTGCCATTGAAGCCGTATCAAAATCATAGCTTATTGCCACGTAGAAGCAGAAAAGAGCGACTGCCCTACTCGAAACATAGTAGCAAGAGCGCACGGGAGAGCGGGGGGATGTCAGATATTGTATTTCAAAGCACAACTTACACGCTTGAACTTCAGTACACCCATGTTCATTTTATCATTGTTCTTATAATTTTGTTAAAGTTTTTTTTGTAAATCATCGATGTGAAGCACTGAATACTTTTGAAAGAGGGTAATTAAACTTGCGGATCGCCACACCAACATGCGTGAGCTATTCAAAGCAAAGATGACTAGCCAATGTCGTACCACATTGCATTTGGATCAATCCCACAACCAATTTGTTCAAGAATAAAGTTTTATCTTTTAGGCCACCACGTCCTTAGAAACGTTTTCAAGCTGTAATGCGTTCCACCAAAAATATAACTTTTTATGCGCTTAACAATTCAGTACGGTGTTCTAGAGTTCTGACTTATCTTAGGAGACTGGAACTATCTAAAAAGCTAAAGCTACTAACTTTTTAGATGGCTTAAATGTTAGATATGGAAATTAAATGTGAAACAGAGGCTAATGATAATACAGGCAACTCTGTCCTTGCGGCCAGCTTCCTTTTAAGGGCAGCTTTGAAATGCGGCCGCAAAATCAAAGTCCCAGCAATAATTTGTAATAAACTCTGCGTTTAAACTCTGCATTTAACGGGCAGCTTTGAATTGCGAACTACGTGCAGTGGTCGGTAGTCCGTGGCCCATGAAAACACTGTGTGATACGGGCAAACAATGACATTCTCACAGGACTAGAAGTGTCATCAACATGACGCAACGACCGATGGACCTATGTATCGCACCCTTGTTAGAGTGACTGCAATGAGTTTCTTAAAACCTATCAATTCTTCTTAACACCTGATGTTGATTTGGTTCACACTTGATTTTGATTTGCCAGCTTAACTTATTTGCTTTAGAAAAGAACGATGGACATTTTATGAAGCACCGAGGGAGTCGACCATTTAACCAGCCAGTTTGTCGACACTCAGATATACGCATGGCAGACAAACATCAACGATTTTTTTGTTAAAAAGTGAATTAACTTTTTGTTATCCAGCATCTTTACTTTTTTTGTTATCACAACGTATCCTTACTGACCATGACCAAAATTACATATAATACACAAACGCATTTGATAATAAGAGTTCAGATGAGAATTCAAAATCTTCATATTAATGCCAGCTTGTTAATAAGGGCATTTCAATCCAGTCCGACGGCTGGACGCAATTCACAGAGTTGCCTGTATGTGAAAACTATTTGGAATTTTATAAAGTGTTTAATGTAGAAGATAGTTCAAAATGGCCTAAATTTTTTAACAGTCGTCGAAGTGTCATTCAATATTTACGACTTTCTTAAATAGAAATGTTGTTACATCCGTTTTGAAGAAACTAAGTTCTCGAATGTTCTTTAGCTCATAAGAAAAAGCTTTCCACGGTTCCGGTGGAAAATATTTTTCGTCCGACATCCACTAACACGGAGCGAATTCCATATTGGCAGAACGGAGACCTGTTCTTGGGTTCAAACTTGTGTATTAAATCTTGAATATATTTTGAAACCATTCTATTGACTGCTTTAAAGTGACTAATAAAATCTTGAACTGAATTCGAAATTTAACTGAAGTCTAGTAATACTTCCGAGCATCGAAAGATAATGGCAGTCTCAGTTTGAGGTCAGCACATACTAGTTATACAATTTCAAAGACATAATCCGTGGGAACTAGCAACTAATCCGACAGAACAAATGGCAATATGCAAAACTCTGATGCATCTTGACATGGTACTACTATGAATTTAAAACGTGTTTACGTTAACCATCTCCAATCAAACATCTACAAAGTTCAAATCTCACTTTAATCCCACACAACTTGATCTGATTGTGGTCACTATTGTACGAGGATTTATGTATATGCCTTTCGTAATGACGTAACAGTTTCGTGACCTTCTATTGCCATGGATACTGTTGATACTATCTTTCCTTCTTTTCCCACAGGATTGTGTATGTATTTGGAGAGAAAGTTAAAGAACAAGTGCTGGATATAACTCAAACATTCCTTACGGAGCCAATTCTAAGTACACTCAGGCAAGCTGATCACGTCGCGAACTGCACCCTCATGGAATATGGTTAGTCACAAGCCATTATCAGAACTAAATGAAGAAACAATATTGCTTTGGCTACGTATATGACAACAAAACATTGACCTGTATAGAATACTGAATGTTTTCATTCATTGCTTTTTTACCAAAGGGAAGTTGCAAGGCTCTTAAAGAGTAATATGTCCGTCCTGTCACGATCCAATCTTTTACCTTATCACTCAGCTGTTACTGCTATTTGCTGCAGCTTCTATGCAGATACGCCTCAAGTAACAACAGGCATGAAAAGAGGGTCAAAGCTCATTGGTGAGAAAACGGAAATCTTCGAGCCATAATTCCACGTTAAGACTTCAATGTGGTATGTTGCCATGCCCACTGAATTACCATGACCTGGATAACCATATCCGTGTAGTTGCCATAATTTCCGATGGTGATAGTGATGCGTATGGTGGTGGTGGGGGTGGTTCTAGTGATGTGCTGATGATTAAACGGTGGCGATGACATAAATGGTGGTGTCGTAGGTGATGTTTTAAGGCTCGCATTGCATGATGAGAGGGTAAGGTTAGTATCTCCGTGCAGAAGACTTAATGATGGACAAGTGAACACTCTAAGAGCGAATGCACCAATCGAAATTAATATGCGACATGTTTATGCGCGCAGGGTTCTTAAATCGTGAATGAACATACTCCATTTATCCATTTTCCATTATAATTCTGAATTACGTCGTTTAGCTTTTTGAATAGTTAATCGCTCATTTGTCCGTAGGGGCGGATGGAACCGGTTAGGTTTATTACATTCAATGATTGGCCGCCCTCGTGGATGTAAAACATTAGCTTTAAGGTTTAATGGAGTCGGAAGTAAGGTATTCGTGATCACGGTAATAGATGAAGCACTGGCCGTCTAATTGCAATTAATTGCTTGTGATAAGTAGATCAAAGATTCCTGCTACTTTGAGTGTTTGTTTTTATTCAATGTTGGGGCCGTGAGTTTGCAACTACATTTGAGATCACCAACATAAAGCTACTTACTCTTGCGTGCCTAATAGACGGGAGGGTTGGAAAACCCCTAAAAATTTAATAAACGGAGAGGGTGGAATAGAGGGGGGTGTTGGAAAATGTCCAAAATGAAGTCAGGAATGTTTAGAATCAAATGCAACTCCCTAAACGTAAGGTAATACAACACAAACAATAGCCAGTTATTCGAAGTCATGGCAGTCTCCTACATGCCATCTATCTATCTATCTATCTATCTATCTATCTATCTATGTATCTATCTATCTATCTATCTATCTATCTATCTATCTACCAGTAGGAGATTGACTTGTAAACAAAGAACACTAGTAAATACAAAAATCGTTGGTGGAAAACACAAAGAATATCAGCTGCATTTACTTTAACCTTGGCTTATTAATTGAGACATATAACCCTTATTCATTTATTTAATTGAAGTCTGCTGTAGCCCTTTGAATACAATTAGGGGTTCATCAGAGATCTATAGTGGCCCGTTATTTCTTTATCAGTATAGCATAACGTGTTGAAAAGCTAAGTTTTCATAACACTTTCTTTCTATACTTACACTTGGGTTTGAATCGTTATCAAACTGGTAGGTCAATGCTTGAATATTCTGGTAACTGGACTGCATAAATTTTCTCCTGAATTTGTCATAGTATCGATCAATCCTTTGCTTAATCTTCTCGAGTGGATAACATCGTACTTCTTGTACTTCTTGTACTTCTCGTACTTCTCATACTTCTTGTACTTCTCGTACTTCTCGTACTTCTCGTACATCTTGTACTCCTCGTACTCCACGTACTCCTCTTACTCCACGTACTCCACGTACTCCTCGTACTCCTCGTACTTCTCGTACTCCTCGTACTTCTCGTACTTCTTGTAATTCTAGTACTTCTTGTATTGAGCTTAAAGTTAAGTTACACTAAAACTTTAGAGTTTTGTTTTGTTAGAGAACACTGACCTTAAAGTCTCTTATTAACCTCAATGTTTAATAGGGAGCTTACAAACCAAAGTGGCATATGCGACATTGCATGCGACGTGGCATGTCACTTGGGAATGAACCTATGCTGTGACACGGCAAATGAGACGGCAAATGCAACGTGTCACTTCTATGCCACTTAAGAAGTGTACCCGACCTTTTTCTTCAAAAATCGTGCCACGTTGCACAGTTGCTTCTCGGTCAATTAGGATGGTCTTTGTCTACATCACATGATCAGCTTGGCATGCGAGGGCTAGGGTAAAGGCTTGCTTATCTGTTTCTCTTTGTTTGGAAGGGTACTTAACTGTTAACACTTTCATGGAACCATGGGCAAGTCCAGTGTGTTTTGTTAGGCAGTAGATTATTGACTCAGGCTAAAGTTCTCTAGTTAGGGAAACGAATACAGAACAATTTTGTTTCTTCCCTAGATAAAAATTCTCTTATTAATTACAGTTTCTGTATAAACAGATGATATTGTAATTTACTCAGTTGATATATGTTCTACATTCAATTTAGATATGCTCACGAAATATCACTCGCCGTTCAAATCGTCTCGGCTACTCTATACAATAAACAACTGCAAAATGATGAAATGACATAGCAACTTCCGAGCAGACGTAGGTTATAATACGTCTTTTCTACTTAAAGAATCTATGCAGTACAACAATGTATTACCTAAGAAAGAGTATCGGTCGTTCTTTAACCGTTATGCATTTGCGGTATTAGTATCCTACCTCTGTAAGTAAGGTTTTACATTGGCCGCTAAATTATGAAGGACATCTTTTGGGGTGTAGTTTAAGGCCCTTTCTAAAAGTGGTGTGCTAGTCAACATTCCCTGTCTGATATGAGATGTACCCGCCATCTCCTTTTAGATTTCTTCCAACAACTATCAGACCAATAAGAGCAATAATACTGTCTTTGTCGGAGGAATACATCTCTCTACTGAGCAGGTATTTTTCAAACATGCGAGGTGGCATTTGCCACTTCAGTCTGAAAGCACATTTTTGCGTGGCATTTGCGATGTGGCATTTACGACGTAGCCTTTGCGACGTGCCTTGCGGTGTGTAAGCTCCCAGAGAGTTACCAACGACTACCTTCTCTGAAATAAAAGAACGAAGAGAAGATGTAATACACACCTCCACGTTCTCCGTCATAACCATTTCTGCCAGAAGAAGCCCTTTTTGTATTGTAAACCTTTCTAAAAATTTTAATTTGTACAATCATTTTTCCCATTCCTCCTATGCCTCTTTTTCCTCCTCAATGTAACAAAAAAGAGAAAAAGGAATTGACGGAGATGCAGATATCAATATGTCATTGACTTTCTACAATAGATAAAAGCTATATTACTTCACCCTATGAAACAACCGCCATATTGGCCCCCAGTTCGCCACCGCTTGTAATCAACATTCAGCTTCCTCGCAATTGGAGACCATCCTCTCTATGTCATGATTGGCTTTTTAAATTCTGTCTTTGCTATGATAACTTTTGACTTTCAGTGGGCTTTGGAAAGAAAGACAGGCGGGATGTCACATGGCGCATATAGCTTGCTCTCCAAATGCGAGGAAGCTGCATGTCGATGTTCACCAGTGAAGGACTAGTAATAGTGAATTATATATAAGTACTGAAGCAATAAACTGGTATTTTCCTTAAATTTACCTGGGCAGCACAGTTACATCGGACGAGAAATGTGACGTAGAAGTAAATAAAAAATTGCTATATCTAAGAATGTTTTCCAAGAAATGAGCAGAATATTTTTTAAAGTATAGGTGTTAAATTTAACTTTTTATCATATCAGTTACATAAATAGGCAAACACAATGAAATGCGAACAAAAAAACAAGACAATGCTTTAATTTTTTTGTTTAGGTTTTTTTTTATCTATATAGTTTCTGGGTCACTAAACGTTTTATCTTTTTAATGGTCACAAACTAAATGTGATCAGAGGAGATGCAAGCTTGAATGTTGATAAGAAATTTATCAGTGCAGAAAGCTGATATACTGTTACGATAACAAACAAAACCTGCATGATCAAATTTTTGTTACGTTTGTCCTTTTAGAAGAGTCCATCTTCTAGCAGCAGGGGAACCAGGTACCTTTTATACGCACCTGAGAATTCTATGATCAGATAAACCTTAGAGATATCTTGAATTTTACAACTCGTTATTTAAACAATACGCTACCCACACTTAAAAAATTCTTCATTTGTGGAAACAGTCTGAGAGCGCATTTTGTTTTGCATGTCTAAATACCCAAACCCTGTTGTGTCTGGTTGCCAGGCTCATCACAAAGAGGTTAGATACAACTGGCGACATGATCCAGTCTTACGAAAAATAGCTGACTTTCTTCAAACATCTGTGGATGATATCACAATCTTTTGTGACACCGTGAATTATTTCTCACCATCAATTATATCTGTACAGGAGCTACGACCAGATATGATCATAAAGTCGACGTTGTATGTGCTTGAACTTAATGTGGGTTTTGAAACACATGTGGCTACAAATTTTGAAAGAATATCAAATAAGTATTCAGATTTGTGTGATAATTTGAAAAAACATATCAAGTGGCTAACATTAACTTATCTATGAGTGGCTCGGGAGGGATTGCGTCCGAAAACAAGTAGTGTATGGAAATGATGAACAGTCTAAAGGTGGCAAACAAGGTTTACTCTCTCTGTTAAAAAAGATCCTCGGTTGCATCATACGTTGCACTTATTACATATGTTAGGCAAAATGTTAGGTATCATCAGCGCTTTTGATACAAGTACTATTTTTAAGTATCCGTCCAACTGTATATTGCTTTAGATGTTAAATAAAGACATTATTTTATTACTATAAAAAAAATTATTATTATTATTATTATTAGTAAATCGAAGGACTATAAACAAAGTAAATACAAGGATCTTGAAAAGGACCTCATAGATCAAACTCTAAGATAAAAATTAATAACTCTACAAATCTCAACTTTGGGTTTTTTTACTAAGGATTCATGCGATTTTATGAAATTTATTAAATATTTAGAAATAGATACAAATAGGCTGATGATGAAGTGCTCGGAAGTAGCCATAAGAACGTCATATTACATTTTTAATAGGCGCAACAAAGAATGGACCTCTCCGGAGCTATTACTCTTCATGTAATTTTTTTTTCTTTTTTTTTGTATGTGTGTGCTTATATTTTTATCATCGTTTTCATTATATTTAATTTTCTTCGGAATAGAAACTCCTGTATATCAATCCTGCGGTCCCATGTACTACGCCAGGTGACAACAGCGGGAAAAGTTTTTGTAAAGAGATCAAACTCCTGAGATATACCTATCAAAATTGGATGCAAATTCTTTAAAACTTAAAATATTTGAGGTAATGATTGCATTTAATCTTTAGTGTCGGGGGTGGTAGCCACTTCTATCCCGTGCCGTTGATGTCAGTAAGAAGCTCCCTTGAAGATGGCCCTAAGAAAATTTCAACCGTATACTTCCCCCTCCCTGGAAAAAGCACTTGGAAGATGTCCCAGCGAATTCCCCCCCCCCCCCAGCACAAAAGTCTCCCTATGAAAACTTGCAACTGAAAAATGACTACAGGAAAAGGTTCGAATGGTTCACAATATTTAGGTCCATTTATAGTATCAGCAAGTTGTAGAACTTTCCTATATAAAGATTCCTCTTTGGAAACACGTTTTCCACAGCACCTTATGGACTTAATTGATATCTATTTTGTATTTCCGTAAATGGGCTTTTACAAATCTTTTTCTGCATTGCAAAGTAGTTTAGCTGCATGTGAAATCTAAAGTTGTTCTTTCCTCGTGGCGGTTTTCCTCTGGGGCTTTATAACAGGGGAGATTATTTTAAGCAAGAAACTTTTCAAGGGGGGGGTGGCTTCTAATAGGGAGACAGGGAGCTTCCAAGGAGAGGGGAAGTTTTCAATACATATAAGTTCTAGACAAAGTATGTTGTCTTCTAAGAGGAAATCAACAGCAGGAATAATTTCAAATCTTATATGTCTAATTAATTTTAATATCATTATATGCCGTTTTTTTTTGAATTATCTATCTGTCTGAGTACTTATATAAGTGCTTTAATTCACGCGAAGTTATGTTCTCCAGTGTGTCTCCTATCTTAACTTCCTAAGAGTCAACAAAAGTATGTGAAGTTACGTTTTCCACTGTATCTCGGATTTTAAACTTTTGGCAGTCAACAAGCTCTCTGAAGCTCCCTTCTCAATTGTAGCTTGTATTTTTACACCGTAGATGCAGTGTGTGACTCAAGAAAGGGAATATACGTTGCTCGTGTTACTCTCAACGTCTTATCGTCTAATTGTTATACCTGTATCAAGTGCATAGTATACCTTGACCGTGTCTTAAAGATTCTGTTCAAGAATCAGTCCATATAAAAGCAAGTAAGTCTTTGCTATGAAGACAAAAATAATTCGCTTTCGCAATTCGCCTTTTCAATTAATATTGTAACGCACGTTGATTTGTGCAAAAACACAAACCATTCAAGCAGTCCAATTCTGATTGGCTCTATCAATATCACAGTTGGGTTTAATCTTCTTATTTCGATCAATTCTGACCATTGTACTCTGAGGAGTTTCAGGCGAAAAAAAGCTTATCATGACAAAACGTTATGGCTATTTCGTGCAATATAGATATATATTGTAAAGCTCATTTTTATATTTGTTGATCAATTCGCAGCAGGGGTGGATCCAGACCGGTTCTGCTGGTGCTAAAACATCTGTCAGAATTGCACTAACAAGTGTAAAGAACAGTCTGAGACGGGGGAAAATTTTGTTGTCATATTTTCCTCCGCTATTGTTACTATTATTATTATTATTATTATTACTATTATTGTTTTTCTTTTTAACTTGCATTGACTTTGCGTCTTTGATTATCGCAACCATCGATCTTGTTGCCATTGTTATTATTGTTATTATTATTATTATTATTGTTTTTCTTTTTAACTTGCATTGACTTTGCGTCTTTGGTTATTGCAACCATCGATCTTGTTGCTATTGTTATTATTGTTATTATTGTTGCTATTGTTATTATTGTTATTATTGTTATTATTGTTATTATTGTTATTATTGTTATTATTGTTATTATCTGTGCCACGCCCATTTACTCCGATTAATCGATTAATCGGAAAAATCTCCACCGATTATTCGAATAGTAGAATGTTACGCTATGGACAGCCCTAGTGAGGACCAGGGTAAAGGCTCTCTTACCTGATTCTCTTTGTTTGGAAGGGTACTCAACTGTCAACACTTTCATCGAACCATGGGCAACTGCAGTGTGTTTGGTTAGGTTGCAGGTTATCGACTCAGGCTAAAGTTCTCTAATTAGACAAACCAATACAGAACAATTTCGTCTCTTTCCTCGACGAACGTTCTTTTAAAGCAATGCAGTTTCTGTTTAAATATATGATATTGTATAGCTATTTCAATTGATATATATTTTAAATTAAATATTGGTATGCTCATGAAATATAAATATAAATATTAATATAATTAATTTTGCCACCATTCTACTGCATATTTATCAATTTTTATAATAGAATAATTCGAAGCGAAATCGAGGTTAAAGTTTTGTAGGAGGTTTAGTTTGTAAGAAAAAAAAGATAGTTACCAAACGTGGTGGCAAATGGACTGCGTCTTCTTTGGTTTGTATGAATAAAGAACTGTGTTAATATATTTCGTCAACTAGGGTAAAATGTATTTAACAATCATTATATTAGCCTTTGCGCTGTGTTAGAGTTGGGGCTGCTATTTTACCTATATTCGTAAACCGTAAACTAGGCAATATTTTGAAGAATAAGGAACCCAAGCCCTCTCTCATCAACCAACGATGCGTTGTGTATGAATTTGACCTCTGCGATGCAGGGTATGTACGTTATACACGCAAGCATCTTTTTCAGCGTGTGGATGGACACAAAAGGAAATCCTCCTCCATCTATAAGCACTGCGCTGAGAAGCATAACTTAAGATTTCCAGATCGCTTATTTGAAGATTTTCAAGTGCTTTGTAGGTGCAACAGGAAATCTGGTTGCTTAGTTAAAGAGATGCAATACATTCGCATGCGCAAGCCTGACCTGAATGTTCAAACGGACTTCATCCGGGCAACAATTTTGGTTTAGATTTTCTTTATTGTGCAGAAGTTATATAAATTATAATTACATAGTTGTTCTTTATCTACCTTGAAAATGGCTTCAAGATGACACCGAAATGTCGGGAAAATGCGTTGTTATTATTTTGCACTTGTCTTTGCGTTAGCAAACCTTTATTGATAAATTATATTAGAAGAAACGTTTTACGTGTCTACTTTGATGTTTTGATCTTTTTTCTTTAAAATGCTCTCCTTTTTGCACTGTGATCAGTGATTACCACGGGTATCTCTTCCATTAATAATCTGTTTGACATGCTTTATAAATAATAAAATATTAGTAAATGGTCAGAGGTTCCTTTATACTGTTAATGATGTGACCAGGCTCACATATTAATTATAAATCACGCCCCTCTATAACATGTAACCTTGAATATATACCCTGCGATAAAGCAGTTTAAAACCATACGAGAAATTTACAAAACTCTGATTTACTATTGCTTCTTTATTTAGAAAAATCAAAATCTGTCATCGAGATCAAGGCTACAAGCAACGTCACATAACCAATAACTCTCGAATGTGTTTTTATTCGAAAACTTCCACGCCAACCACCTGATCAAAACATCAATACCGTGCTTTGTAATGTGGTAGTTATTTTTCTGTTGCTTTTTATAAAATTGATTTCTCCATAATGTTAGCCTATTTTTGGAGTGGAGCCATTTCCTTGTCTGAAATTCTCTATTCGCCACACTTAATAATAATATTGCAACCCCTCAGTGCAGCCCCCCCCCCCCGCTCGCCGATTAGTAGTAGGGTCATTACCTCATGGTCCTGCCTTTCAAAAAGACAAGGTGTTTCCCTGGGGCAGGTATAATCACTGGAAATAATATTGCAATCTCTTAGGTAGCCCCTTGATAAGCAGTGCAGCCATCCCCCAGGGACTGCAGCGAACTAGTGTTGCCCACGCCGGTGTAATGTATGCACCCTGTTGCGAAGACGGTCAAGAAAATCAAGGGAGGGGACTTTGTTGATTCGAAGCATGATGGTCGGCTAGACGTTTTGTCTGTGCTAGTCTAGGATGCTATGATTTTGCAGACGTCAAATATCTATAATTGGTGAACTGTCGACAATAATAATTGGCTCGAATAGTGTCAGGCCACTGTGTATCATAAAAGACTTGCAGTCTGCCGATATTTAGCAGCAGAGAATTTCAACGTCGATAATCTCAAGTCGAGGGGCCTAGAGGATAAAATTCATTAATAAGTAAGTAATTTCCATCGCACTGTGAGTATTAACATAATATTGAAAATCAATTTAAGGGCTGCCAAGTATAATTCGAGGCATTCGAGGCCTTCTCTGTAATAGAACAGCTGTAACAGACTTACCAGGAACTAATGATGACCGCTTAAGGTAGGTTCGACGTCAGTCATTTGATTACTCCGCGCCCGCCCTCTTTTGTTATGATGTTACAGTAACTGGTATGGTTTGCGACCCCCAAGGCCCCTTTTATAAAGGAACAATGCTCCCCGGTCCATGTGCCGTCTGAGACTCTTTCAGGTGCCCTTTTATCCGTTCTCAAGTCCAGAATAGATCTGTTGTTACCTGCTTGTTGACAAGTGTGTCAACAAACCAAACGCATAATCATGCCACCGTTGTCAAGGGGCGTCTCCCTCACCGTCGCTTTTGAGACAAGGAGAAGATCGTTTTCACTTTCATTTGTTCTGAAGTTGGCTTTGGTGTCGTCTTGGTTTGGAAAGAGTTTGCCGTATCAAGATGATGTTGAAACTTTTTAACGGGCATGATATGCCTGCGCTTGGCTTGGGAACTCTGCTAAGCAAGCCAGGAGAAGTAGAAAGTGCTGTGAAGTCTGCGATTGATAGTGGCTACAGACATATCGATTGTGCGGCTGCTTACCTCAACGAAAATGAAGTCGGGAATGCTGTGAAGGAGAAGATTGAGCAGGTGGGTGATCTTTGTATGCATATAAAGATAGAGGACCCGATCAGGGTTTGGTAGAGTCTTATCTGCCGGAAACAAAACGATTTTCATATTCTCGACAATACCTTTTACACTTCGATGCATTCAGCTGAAGTGTGACTTCCAAATCAGGAAGCAAATTCAGTTTTGCAGATGAAAATTGGAAGAGCACAGGCTAAGCGCGAAGGAGGAGTTGGAAGGGGATGGCCCGTCTGTTGTCTCCTGTTGCCCTGGTAGCATTATGGAACCGATACCCTTTTCGTGTTACGCGATTACTGCTCTTATATTCAAACAACAGGCAGTTTTTCTGATTACCTAACCAAAGGACGTAATTTGTAGCCCGCTGCTAACCTAGACAAGGCCCAACTTTACATTCGCGCCCTACCCCTGGTGGTAATGTAGGCGGTATTCGTTTTTTTATAATCGGAAGCCGTACTGCTTTCAAGGGTATTGCAAGAGAGGTTCTTCCGTTTCTCATACCCCCTCCCCTCCCTTCCTGAAAATAGGTCTACCATCTTTTAGTTTAATTGTCGAAGTGATAAATGGCGTAATCACTAAGAAAATATGGTGTGAGGGGTAGGTGCAGCAGGTATACTGGATGACTAGAAGGGAACTGCACTCAGAAATGGAACAAAAAAAGTCATGGCTTGCTTTTATGTCTGGTAGCATAAACTATGGGGCTCCGGCCTTGAACACTTGCAGCATTGTATTCATTAGTTTGCCTGTTTATTGATTTGACTGCTTCTTTAGGAAAGTTTCAATATTGCGCTCACTACTAGGTGTATAGGCAAGGGGGTATTAGGAAGCCATATCCTTCTGATAAAAGTTTATCATCATTTTGAAATATTTCATCAAAACGTTTTTCTTTTCTTTTTTTATAATTGTCAGGTTATTAATGGTGCCGGGTATCTTGAGCCTATCTTTTAATATCAATGTTTTCTGAAACTATCACGTGACCCACAATGACGATAGTTGATAGTTTGTTACAATTTTCAATTTCCATGAACTAGTTAATTACCCCCCCCCCCCTCCGATAGCTCATTGGCTCTCCCCTGATGGGCGTGGCTGGCTATACCTACCAATTTCTCAGTAAGGGTCTGTCATTGACTGACTGTAAGATCAAGGGTCGGGCATAGCACTGGTTACATTCTACCGACGATCCGTGAAAGGTGCTTCAGCATTACCAGTCCACAAGAACTTTTTTAATAAAACTCAAAATGATAAAACATTTTCACAATCTGAACTAAATTTTGATTGTACACCTCGTAGTATATGTGTAAAGTATGAAGTGCCCATTCTTCTCAAACAGAGAGATAAATATTTATTCTGCGACCCCTTGTCTCAATTTTACATTCAAAATCAACACACTTGTACAAATATGAAGCAACTAGTTGAGCAGCTTAACAACTGCGATTTACTGGTCTCCGTTGTTTACAGGGGGAAAAGTGCACAGCATACGCACGTGCCGAGAGGACTTTGATGTTGGTAATTTTTTAGTGTAGCCCCTCGATAAGCTCTTCGGTACACCCTCAATAAGCAGAGGGGGGCGTTCCCAGTGGTGTCTGTTTTCAAAAAAGGAAAAGAGCCTTTTCCCCAAGGGCGGGTATACTGAGATTGCAGGGGCTTTGATTTTGGCAGTCTCTAAAGGAAAAACCCCTGAGGATCTGTTGGGCCGACATTGAAACTACCCTGAATAAACAGAGAAAAACACAAAACAGGCTAACTAATAGATAAAGGGCAGCTGGGGCGTCCAAGGGCAACGCCCCTCAATTTAGGCTACCGGGCAGAGAAGCAGGCCATGAGGCAGGCTCCATCGCCCAGTAGAACCGCCACTCACGGATTATGGAAAGCATCTGTCGTCAATGAGAAACTATACTAGGATATCTCTGAGACCTCACCCCTGGTCAGAGGAAGGTGAGGACTCCCCAGGGGGAGATTACTCCATTAATAAAAAGAGACACTATATCTATTCCTTGCCAAAAGGCCGAGAGGTTTAATTTTGGCTCGTCCTAAATCACTAACGCGAAAGTGGAGAAAGCTAAAGATTGCCACCATCTTTTACTTTGACTCACAAACTCGCAGTTATTTGACTGCCAAGTGTTTTGTGGTAAGGCATGCGGCCGCGCATGCCCAAATTGCAGCATAAATTGAAAAACTTGCCACTACTTACTGCACGACTTACGACAAGGAAGTAACCACACAGGAAAAGTCGAAAGGAGACTACATGAGGAGACATGGGCGTCGATAGATTGGAGACGAAGGGAATACGTCCGGCGGTGCTCTTTGACTAGAAGATGCATAATCTTAGACGTCCCGTTTTCACTTTTTGCACTGGAGAGCCTACGTTTAAGATAACGCTAGTATTTTGCTGGAGGCCATACCTTGATGAAAGTATCCTTCTTAGACATAATCAAATATTCTTCATACAACCACGAAGTACGCTCCCGCATCACTAAGGGGTGGTTTCGGGTGGCAAAATATCCAAAGCGTGTGGACTGCCTAAAGAGTAATGACATTTTAAGGGACTGAAGGACAGCGGAAGGTGTTCGAATTAAAAGATAAAGCCAATAACTGGGCACATCTGGCCCCCTCCCATCCTCGCCCGTCCTCCGATTCGAGCCTGTTTTAATTATCACAGTAAAACCCCACGTATACAAATGTCGTGACTATAAGCTCAACACCACTCTACTGAAAGGTAAGGCTCAGTACGTTTGCCGCGTAAAGGCATCTTTTTGAATACAAGGAACAGGGAGCACCTGTTACTTGAATTGTATTGAGGAAAACATTGTTCCATTTTTTTTCCAGGACTTGCAATAGGTAATTCCACTAAAGCAAATACTACCTCGTATGTCACGTTCTCCTTTACAACACTTGGAGAGTGCCCATAATTGTGAATGTAAAATATCAAAATTGGGAAGAAGAATGTTCTTCCTTTTCTTTCAGCTCGCACTTTACAAAAAACAGATGTAAGTGCACTGATTTCATCAAAAAAAATTACAGATAAAATAACAAACTGTACCCTTCCAAATATCTCACCCAGATAGTAATATTTGAATCAGGATTCATTTTTCCCCTTGGCCCAACATATTCTCAGTTCTTGATTTTCAGCTGATAACTTAACTTTATAAAGCATAATATAATGCAGTTTCTCCACAAGCGACTGAACTCGCCTTTAGCATTCTTTTTGGCTTGCTTTTATGCTTTTATTATTTTAAAAATCTATCCTTAACTTCCCAAAATATCCATATGTCTTAAACTACGGGTGAGAGACGGTGAAAGTTGAACCGGAGAAGACATCCTTTTAGGAGTTTTTATCCCTTTTCTATTTTAGTGTGGGTTTGAAGTTTCCTGATCTGATGGGAAAAAATTGAGTTTATGGGTTAAGGCTTTGAATTTTTTCTAAATTGGTCTATACGTATTATCGACTAGAGAAACAAAAGTTTGTTAACATCGGAGGTCACCGGGCTCAGTTGGTAGAGCGAACGCCACGAAAGCGTGGGTGACGGGTTCGATACCAGGTGGTGACATATTTTCTTTTTCTCTAGTGTTCTTTTCAAAACTCTATATGTATTGGAAATATTCAAATTTTAATAGAAACCATGTTTTTCAAATAAGAGAAGAATAAGCAGTAGCCTATTCTGTCGATATGAAATAAACTATTGCCAGAATTTGTTAGATGTATATCTTGCTGCAGCTTGGTCAGCTTAATATCACCTCGCTCCAATTGTCTATAAAGGCGCTTGTCAACTAAGATTTTTAAAGACACTAATAAAACCAGTATTTGAAGTAAAACTTTATGCGATTTGTGCACAATGTTTCGGCATTAACTACTGCCATTTTCAAATAAAAACCTAAGTTATGTTGGTGAAGATTACAAAATATCAGAGTACTTGTTTGTTAAAATACCTTTATTTACAAAAGCATGCTGTTTAGTTACGCGTAATCACCTTTGAAATCACTTCTAGGTTGTCCAGAGTCACAATACTTCCCGTCCCATAAAGTACAACATACAAGTGATCTCATTTCTCTTCATTATTTATCGATACTCTCGTTGGATCCTTGATACAATGAATGATATTTTATCAACAGTTTAAACATTTAACAGCATTTTTTGCCTTTTTTAACCATTTTTACGTAATTGGGGGAGTTTTTAGGTCTGAAATTGATCGATGTTTGCCTCATTAAGCCCCCTGCAAAGGTGTGAAATAGGTAATATAGGTGTAACTGTGCCAAAATGTTTTGATATGCATGATGATATTTGAGTTGGCTGCGTCTATACAATATTTACAGCATTTGACAGCATTTCTCGCATTTTATGTCTTTCGTACCTATTTTACGTAATTTGGGGGTATGTGACGCAACTGACGACCCCCAAGTAAGCAATTACAAACCTGATCCCTCCATTACATTCGTTAGGAATAATAACGTTCCGGTCAAAAATTCTAACAATTTAAAGTTGGCCTCAGGCAATTTTCCCCAGCTTTAAACTTTCCCCTCCGGTGTTTTTAGTACTCTGTGAGTGAGTCAATCTGCCTTAAAGGTTAGAGTTTTGGCTACTTTCGTATGAATATGAGGGAGGAATTACCGATGAGTACTTGCTATTGGCTAGTAAATGGTATTCGGTACAGCAAGAGTTCGCTCCTAACGTAACAAGGAATTCGTGATAGAATGAAGCCTGTTTCAGCATTAACGTCTGTTTTGTGGTCACCTAATAATCATAGTAATTCATGAAGAAGCTGTCACAAAATTTATCATTTCTATTTCTACAGAACGGTCACCAGTCCTTAACAGTCAGCGGCCATCTTTTTATGTCAAATACTGCATTCAATTTGTAACAAAACTTCAATAGACAAAAAATGACTGTTTGAATTTGAAAAGTTATTTAGTGGTACAAAATTTCAATATTGCGTCGAGTAACAGATTCATTTTGCTAAACGTTTTCGCCATACACTGATCACAGCAATCGTATGAAGTGAAGTTGGAAAGTTTTTACAATGAATTTATGGGAAACGAGAAGACACAAAACACGTCTTAGAAAATAATAGTCACGGAAGCAACATTTTTTCTGCCACTCGTCTTATTGAAAAGGCGCAAATTGTACACAAATTCTTTTAGTCGACAGAGTACAGGCTTCTTTGTTTTGATAAATGCGGCTTCTAAAGCGGATAAAAAAGAAGATCGGGCTTTGGCTATAATCCTGAACAAATCGTCTTGATAGTTGTCAGCACATGATGAGTTTTCAAGCAAATGCTGTCCTATTGCCGAGTCTGTTTGGGATCTGTTGACTTGGCTTTATTTACGCGATTCGGTAAAACTTTGGAAACTTTACCGCGTCTGCTAACGAAGGCCGGCATCTAACTTTATAAATATACAGAGTATACACTTTTTGCTAAAAGTTAGATGCCGTCCTTTCTACTTTCTATTTTCTACTGTGCAAGTAGAAAATACGCAAATATAAGTCTTAGAAATCAATTTTCGTACTTTTTCGTACGGTTGCCTCGATAATGATGTTATCGGTGTCAACTGCCTACAAAAATACATGTTCTTGTAGACCAAAGACTACTTAATTTTTCAGCCACAGCTTTGGCAGTTTCCAAGATATTACTGGGGGGGAAGTCCTTCCTCATATTAACGAATGCTAAAAAGGGTCATGACAAACTAGTGTCATGCTTTGCTATTCTATATATACACATATGAACATAAAATGCACACCAAGGTATATTTATGAATTTGTATGTGTGTGTGGATGTGGTATGTTTGTGGGGATGTATTTAATGTTTGCTATATTTGTAACCATAATATTAATTGCAGTGCCGATCAGTAGAAATGCAGAGAATTATAACTTGTTGTACGATAAACTTTTCGCAAAACTTATAACGATGTAAAATTGTAATTGTAAAGCTGGTAAAGATGTGACAACAGAGCTAGCTATTGTAGGCACAGTGTGCCCTAGATTAAGAAACAGTAGAGGAATTTTAAGGCGTCTGCTTATACACTTTAATTAGATTTTGGTCGACAGAGATTTACTAAAACATAAGCAAGCAAATATCAAGTTTATTATTTCTTTTCGACGTTTCAGAGTTATCTTGACATCATTCTCAATAAGTGTTTGACAAAATGAGAGATAAGCTTTGTCTACAATACGTAAAGAATGCAAAAATGAATAAAAATAACATGAATACCTTTGTGCGTATCGAGTCGGTTTGCACATTGAGGACCGGCTTGCATGTAGCATTTCGTTAATTAAGCTACCGAATTTGCTAACACATTTGGTAAGCACGTGAAAACTGTCAATTAGTTTTTGGGGAATCTCTCCATTGTGCTCATTTTCATTGTGTTTGATAATAGAAAACACTTTTCTCTTGTCAACTTCTACTCGCTCATGCAAGTGCCCATGGGTATAACCAACATACCCTGTATCGCACAGGTGACATTTAAATTCATATCCTAGGCATTGTTGGTTTACAATAGGGGTCTTTATCTCTTGAGTCGTATGGTCGCTATGTTATTTGCGACTGACAAAACACGGATTGGATGACGCTCGCGAAGCGGGCCCTCTAAGAGAGTGGGGCGGTTGGGATTTCCAAAATATGAAAGGGGGGGCGCGTCTTAAGTTTTATCATTCTCTGGAAATAATACTAAAAATAGCATCCATTCAATTTTATATTACATTTGGTTAAATCAATACAAAAATGTCAGAGGTAGGTAAATTCAACTGAAAGTGGCATTGTATAGTCTAAATTCTAGCTGGGACAAGTAAATTGCCGCTAAGCCATTGGTTAAAAGTCGTGAGAAAAGTTTGTTCATTAAGGCCAAAAGACACAATTTTTGTGCAGTTCTGAAGTTATGTCTCAGGGAAGACATTTTCAAGGAATTTTCTACGCACATACCTATGGACATAAGGACAAGAGTCACCCCATAGTGATCCCATAGGTCCAAGGTTTTTTGTTTCCGATGCATTATGATATACTAATGTGAAAAATATATATGCCGATCAGAATTTCAGGGGGGTGGAATACGCCAGTGAATTCTCTCAGGGGGTGGCGCCCGCATTTGCCCCCTCCTCCCTCACCTTCGTGAGTGTTGGATGATTGCTTTAATTTTTTTATCTAAGGTTTTTACCCGCTTTTTAACTGCAGTGGCCAAATCCTGATCTTTAAAGGGAAGGATTAATAACATAAACCTTAGTTTGTGTCGTCGGTGCACGATTAGGTAATTAAGCACCTAGGAAAGGGACCTCTGCATTCGTTTCGGTTTCCAAGGTACATCGAATGGAGGAGTGGCAGTTGTTGAGGGTTTCCAAGAACTCTTTAGCTGTTGTCATCTTGGGCGTGTCATCGACATACCTATTGTAAAACACATTTATTCACTCACTCACTCGCTATCCAGTTGGCATGAGTCCATGGCTTGCATAGGTATGCAAAAACTATGGTACAACGAGGGTAGTTTCCCATGGAACCCCATAAGCACGTTGGCTATCACCAGTCCAAGAGGGTACCCCATGGCAACCCCTGCCAACTTGCTCATGCAAAATCCCATTGAATTGAAAAAACGTTGATTTTCAGTGGCTGCTTTAAAGAGGTCAAACAGATAACTTTGGGCGTGGTTCCAATTATGAGTTGTTTTAAGCCAACCATCTTTAAGATCTGAATGGTTTCATCAAAAGGCATATTAGTAAATAAGGATGTAAAATCAAACGAAACTAAAATTTCGTTTGTTGATTTTAACCACTTGTATTTCATTGATAAACTCATAGGTGTCCCTTTATAGTGAATTGGTTAGCCGACAACGGTTTAAGCCTTTCATCTAAAGCGTAGTTGTAAGTATTTCAGACCAAAAGTATAGGACGTAAAAATGAGTTGTTCCTTAGGAGTCCTTGGGAAGACCACGTGAGTCTTTAGCAAAAGAGAGTCTCCAATCGTCGTGGGAAGTGTCCTAGATATCATTTTCCTAATGCCGTTCTCTCTGTAAAAGGGGGTCATAATTTTCAGGTTTTCTCCCCCTAGTTTTATGCTTCTGGTGCTCGACAACTCTAAACTTAGATTTATCGTTTCTTGATGCGTCAGATAGCAGACTCTATACGTAGATCTCATATTTTTCAAATATTTTCTCGAGAATGATGTCAAATGCCTCCGAAACGTCGAAGAAGAAATTGAAACCTTGATATTTGCTTAATTAGATGTTGAATAAAACAGGCCCATATTGTCAAATTCAACGCAGTAAGCTATTGAGCGACCGGAGTATCTGACTAGGGGTGTCAAAACAAGTCCATCGTTACAGTTCACAAGCATACATCGCCGTAAACAACCGTAAATGAAAAGTTATTTTTCTGTTTTCAAATGACAGGTTGTTTGTTATCACAACAAATTTAAAGTAAGGGTAACAACGTATCAATGCTGGAACGAAAACATATTTAGCTCAGAGAAGATCTGCGAGCGCCCTGTCAAGGAGACCTATGGCAAGAATAAACACCACTTCTAACAGAGCAAAATAATAGAAAGATAAACCAAAATTGTTCCTTTTATCTTGTTTTGCCAGACACATAGAGAGAGCAGCGATAATTTTTACATCCGAGGCAAGATTCAGGGACACAAAGCATCTCATGAAAGGGAGCTAAACTCTTATAAGAAAGGTCCGGGTCCAGTCCGGTGCGAAGTCATGGATGCCTTTCTATGTTATTATGTTATCATGTTATTATGTCATTTCTCAAATTGTAAAACTATATTGCTGTAAATTGAAAATTCATCAAGGTAAGAAAGAACCAACTTATCAAGTAAAATGCTAAAGAAATAGCTACTAACGAGTTACAGAATATAACAGACACTTCATGAATGGGGAAGATTAAAAATAAGTGAGTTAATGAAAGAGGGAACGAAATAGATGAATAACGGAAATAAAAAGACAATAAATACTTCTTAATAATTAAAAATAATCAAAAATTTAAGATGCATTAAAAATTTGATTAATACTTGTCCATAAATTTAAGGGCGAGAGTGCTTTTCATGTAAATGTTTGTATATTTTACGAGAACAAGAGTAACAATTCTTTCCTATTTTCGTGTAATTGTAAATCGTTAAATTAGATGGCCTCTCTCCTAAGCCTACTTTAGGATTAGATTGGTCTACCTTTGTTGATAATTGTGTTTTCCTCTGAGAGCTGTACTTATATCGTTTTTAGGCCTCAACTGTGCCTGACCAGAAACGTAGGGTTGCTCTACAATCTTCTTCGTGTAACCTTCATGATGGCCAGTGTAGTTACAGGTGTTTAACCTATATTTCAAACAATGTCTTGACTCTTTGACCTCCTGCGGAAAAACGGACGTATCAAGCTCAGCAAACTTCACATGAGTTACTGTGAATGTTCTCAATCTATACATATCAAGTGTGGCTCATGTTGTTATATAATGAAATGAGCGACTCCTACCTTCCTATCCGCTGGCAGCTATCGTTTAATGTTTAAGAAGTGACCATCAAGTAGACACTAACATCGATGACCTGCATATAATTCATGTTAATATAAAAAACTTTTGTACGTACAACCTCATTAACGTCACACAGAGGTCTTGTTTAAATACTTGTTTGAAAACTGAAACTGAAAATAGTTAAAAAATTGCTAAATGTTTATGGGAATGTTTGGAAGTCTAAGAAATGTATCAGGCTCTCTTATAAAGGAATCAAATTCGTTCTCAATGCTGCAGTCATCTAGAATACGTTCCATCAGTTCAAGTTCAGTGCTTGCTTCCAAGAGATTGCTATTGGCTTCAATTTTCTCAGGAATAGTCCATTTACTGCACGTATTGCGAGACATGAAATCATCTTTGCGAAGCTCTGGAGCGGCAAACCGCACTCTTTTGTCGCCAAAGCATACGGCCGAGTTGTGCTTTCTTGCGTTCTTTTGCAGTAGCTCTACCGCATCTCTAATGTAAATCATCTCACTTGTGATGTCGTATAGTTTCCATGCAAGCTCCAAGAGATTCCTGTGGGTTTTCCGAAACACATCCCAACATTTTTCTTTGTCCCCTAAATCTTCCATAGATTGCTCAAGCTTAGAGACAAGCTCGATTATTGCTGCAACGTCTAACTCTTTAGACATCTTTGCTCTGTCCTCTGTATATCTAGTGAAATATGTACGGAAGAAAATAATGGTAATTTATAGTAATTATTAATTGAATAGTTACATTAGAGTGTGAGATGGAAAAGTTGATAAGTAAATTAGGTGAATCGTATACATTTTAGAACAATAGAATTTTCTATGCAATGTAGTACACCCTGAACAATTAGTTAAGGATCAACAGTTTTTAGACAGTGCGGAGATATAAAAGTGTAAATTTCATTGCATTGTAAACGTTTTTTTGTTTTTTTTTAGAGATTAGCGATGTATTTGTGATTGTATGGACTTGAAAAGGAATTTATGGTCTCAGATTTGATATATAAAACATTCGTATCCATAAGATTTGTCAACAAATTTGTTAATTGTACGATTACAATTACGATTACGGGAATCCATTTCATTTAATTACAATTACGATTACAAATTTGTTAATTGTACGATTACGATTACGATTACGGGAATCCATTTC
>JAAAKM020006971.1:148449289-148479024 GCA_010016025.2 Alatinidae sp. Z8VKAUB7J3 | reverse complement strand
ATTTAATTACGATTACGATTACAAATTTGTTAATTGTACGATTACGATTACGATTACGGGAATCCATTTCATTTAATTACGATTACGATTACAAATTTGTTAATTGTACGATTACGATTACGATTACGGGAATCCATTTCATTTAATGCATCACAAGAAGGACCCACAGATCATTCCCAGGGTTGTAGCAAAAAGATAAAGTTCAAACAAAATTTTAAAAGTCTACCATTTTTCATCTAATGGTGACAGCATCTTTCCTATATAAACAACGGAACTTTGAGATATTCCTCATATTTCATATAAAGGCAAAAGGGTTGAGCAAATTATTTTGACACATTTAGAAAAAATATATATTCTCAATATTTAAAAAATGTAATAACGATGCTTCTTCTTGTCTTGATTTGATATTCCATATTGAAGTCAGGCCTAGTGGACCACTCCAAGAGCTCTTTGAAGCTATAGAATATGTAATATACCCTTAACCTCGATTTCACGTTTATGTATTCCTTTATGTTTATACCATTAAATTTGCATAGTACAGAGGAAACAAGTGTGGAGTATCTTCATATTTAAGAATTACAAACAGTTGAATAATTGGGAAATGAACAAAATTCTATAGGACGTCATTTAGCAACTTTCAAACACATTCAATTGGACATCGCAAACTTGAAAATATGCCTTTGCAAATATATCAACAAAGGATTTTTAAACATACGCAAGTGGAGCCATGAAGACGCTTCACTGATGCCATTTGATAATTAAGTATACAAAATGTCAGTTAATTCATTTGTTGTATTTTACAGCTGTCGCAGCTTTTCATACAGTGCAATCATCAATTGTCATTTCACAACAGGCACTAATAATTTACTTTCCATACTGATTTTTTGTCTTACATAATTCAAGTATTTTTGTCTTCTGGCTGATGTCCAATAGGAAATTGTTATGTGATTAAAATTGTTTTTACTATGACTTGCATACTAGTGTGTCAACTTTATCGTGATTTTAATCCATCGGTTATGAGTTCTCAGGGACGTAAACAAAGCATAGGGGAACTCATACGTAAGTACGTGGTAAAGGACTTTTATGGAGACGTAAAGAAATGTAAGAATTATTGATTAAAGGCTGTGAACTTTGTTCCTTGCACACGGGTTGCTTTTTCCTTGATTTTCATAAGTTGAAGTGCAAGAAGGTCAATGTGTATGCAAATAAAGCATACATTGCTACTGTCATCACTGAAAAAAAGTCTCTAGTTAATACGACCTCATTTTTGGTTTACCCTTGCATACATCTTTTATTTTCGTAATTCTCAATTCTAAAAGTTTAAAATTTAATTTAGTTTAATTTTAAAGGTTTTAAAATCAGCTTTATTCTGACAAGGGGGTAAAGCTTGACGAAGTGGTACAAGGACACAAATTATACTATGAGTCATCACAGTGTAATATTACGAGAAGGCAGTATTTGAAAGTTGAAAATAAGAGTAAAAATACGTTCATTCTAATTTGGTTAACCTGAAAATCGTTACAACCTTAATCAAGCCGCAAAAGGAGACCAAAATACTTGCTCATAGTCTTGAATGAAGAGCTGTAAAGATAACAAGTTGTTGTAGGAAGACATCAGAAAAGAAAAAAAATTGAATAAGGAAAAGCGAAGCCCTATGATGTTTGGTTTTGAATAAAAAGTGTTAAGCTAAAAGGTTTGAAGAACGGGGGGCAATATTTTCCAAGAGGACCAATTTAAATGTCAAATAGAGGCCTGATGTAGTTTTATAAAACAAGGAAACCTCGCAAAGCAACTGCTAATCTTTCTGTGTTTACGATCTTATTAAAACCAGTTCAGTATACTCTAAAAATTGAAGTTAAAGTCAACTATAATGCCTTTTACATAGCTGTTGTTTTCACTAATTTAGCAATATTTCGAAATTTAATTCAACTTATCGTAATGTCTACTGTACGCTATTGAACTCTGCTGAACTCCAATCCTCAAAACCAATACAAGTATTTAAGGGTAACAGGAATAGAGTGACATTCTATTAAGATTAACAGATCGCAAGGTCATGATCAGTTGTAAAATTAAAAATGATGATTTAGATAATGTTAATAAATATAACAAGGATGGTTGTGACCGGCTACTGCACATTGATATACTTCTGAAATAGCAACAAGCCAGTCATTAGCAAGTAGGCCTTCTTCGATTCTCCGGTCGTTATATTGCGATACGCTTTTTCTTAACTGCAAGTGCTTATGTTTGACATAATCATTCTAAATTAAAACTAAACTTTAAGTAAAAAAAGCTTACCAGATGCCAAGTCTTCCAAATTTATACAGGAATACTGTAGAAAGCAAGACGTGGTGCCTTCAAAACTCACTACATAGAGGAGAAAGTTTACCAGTTCTCAAGTTTGTAACATGGGCTTTTCAAATTCTTTGTATGAGACAAGTTCCTCATCTTTTAGAATATGTTGCTGTGAGATTACCAACCAGCACGTATGCATAATTTAGCATGTACCAGTTTCATGAATAGTGTAGCTAAGAGGTGTCAAAGAAGCTATTCATTTGTAGTTCATACTCAAATACCATACAACATATAACAAAGACCTGTTCCTGTGCCAGCATTCAATAGCTCTAATTAAGCACAACAAATAAGTAACTGGCGAAAGAGTATGTCAATAGAAACTTTGAAAGCTTAAAAAGTAGGGAGTCCATTTCGATATGTGTGAGATTTTCTAATCAAGTAGGTACCACTAGCCTATTTCCTCAATCGCACTTTTACTATGTTAAACTACTTTACTTTTTTGAGCTTCATGTGTTTTGTAGGCCTCTTAAGGTTTTTTATTTTTTGCAGAATGTTATTCATTTAAATGAACTTTGGTTTCAAATATGTTTATAGGAGATTAATTAGAGAAAAACACAAAACAAAAGTAATTTAACTCAAAGGTTGGCTTCACAACCGTTAGTCCCCAGTCTCTACATCTTGTCCACTTGCTGTTCCTATGTGTTGAGATAAAGAAGAAAGTTCTATCTATTTAGACACGGACATTTTTTTGAACCAGGGTCAGCGTTCGCAAATCCTATTTAGCAATATTTTTGACATAGCTATTCTGGAGGGAAGGGGAAGGATTCAAACCCCCTCCCCTTCGAGAAAATATTTTTAATCTCAAACAAACATTAATCACTCCCTCCGTTTACATCTTTTCAAATCAGTTCTACAGTTTTAGCGTTTTCTCTCTCCCTCCTTTCCCTCTAGTAATTTACACTCCTTTTTATAGTACTTTTATTACTTAACATGTATAAATTTTCTTGACCTTCGTTGTACTTGCCTAGTTTCAATGTCCTCGACGTAGCATTCCATCGTGGTTATTTCCTACAATGCATCTCGCGATTAGTGACAGATATTCTTTGTATGCTTGTGCCAGAGTTCATTCACGTTAATACCTCCAATGTACAAGGACCTGACGAAGTCTTTACGAAGAGACGAAACGTTGTCACAATTATAGTTTCCTTCTTGGCGTTCTCCCTACAATATTAAATATTAAGAACGCGCGTTTTTGTGACCCAGAGATGGAAGTCGGGTCGAGTTTTTCGGGTCGAGTTCGGGCCGGGTTTCGGGCCTAACTTTCCAAAGAGAAATCGGGCTCAATCGAGGACACACTAGCTAATAATTATTTTCCATTCGGACATATTTCTCAAAACTAGATTTTTCTGTGCCGAACGGCCGAAGTGACGCGTGAAACTATCACTTCATGCTTATTTGGTGATGTGATTAGTAAGTCTCTTGCGCGTGAGAAATTCGACGTTTGATTGTGATTGTTAGAAATGGCTGTAAAAACTATAACAGATTAGAAGCACACTGAGTCATCTTTCATAACACACTCTTACGCCGCAGTTTCGATGAATGCACATTTGCGAGGTTTCACACATTTGCTAATAGCGTGTTATAAACTGCCAATCCAAATCAAACATCCATTTTCTTTGCGTTGAGTTCGTCTCCATCTACAAAGAGAGCCTACATATATATAATGCTATTAATCAAAAAATGAGCAACTGGGCATAATGATGTACTTACAGCGCTTATTAATCCTTGTAACAAAAATAAAATGCAGTAGTCTGTTGAGTGATAATACTCTAAAAGGAAAAACAAAAGGTAAACCTTGGTAACAACAACCAATTAAGGAAGTAAGTGCAATGACCCAAGCATAATTCTTAAATCTGAGAATGAATTTTGTTATGAAACGTTATTCCATAAAATTGATAATGTGTTTCATTCCATGCTTATCATCTGTTTGAATACGCGAATGCTTGGATTCTCACCCATTTCATCTCATGGGTTATCTATCACCAAGAAACAAACTCATTACTAAGTCCTTACCTGAAGTCCCAATTTCAGCCAAGCAAATCCAGATTTGGGGGGACTGTTTGTGATCATAATTAAATTGGACTACCTTCTGATAGACATAACAAAACAGTTAATTAATCCTCACTATGTACTGTCACACTGATGTCATTAATTCTATCCTCTCCATATAAAAAGCACTCACACAGCAAAGAATCTCAGTTTAGGTTTAATTGAATTTGTTTAAAGGAACACATTTCATCATATAGCAAATGCAATAAAATAATAATCTTAAGGTGGCATATGGGAAGGCAAGAAATCCATGGCAATCTCTCAATCAAAGACCCCTGGTGAGCAGTGGGCCCAACATTGAAACTTCCCTAAATAAACAGAAAAACCACCAAACAGGCTAACTAATAAATAAAGGGCAGCTGGGGCATCCAAGGGTGACACCCTCAATTTGGGCTACCGGGCAGAGAAGCAAGCAGTGAAGCAGGCTCAGCTGCCCAGTTGGACCGCCTCTCGCAGATTATGGAAAGCATCCATCATCAATGAGAACAGACACTACATCCATTCCTTGCCAAAAGGCGAGATATCCATGGCTCCCATTTTCTTTATTTCTGTTCACTTTCCAAAACAACTGAAAGGGAATTTTTTTCACTTCTACACTTTTATCTTGGACAAAGGATGTGCTACCTTTACTCGTCAAATTGGCAGCCTGATAAGGCAGGAAAGATGCCAAAGGTGAGAATTTCAGCAGGATCATCAAGATGAAGCTAACAACAGTATTCTTGCTTAAAGTTTTAAACATTTCTGTAAAAGTCCTCAAGCACAAAAAAGCAAAGAGGCTTCCCTGAATCCCATTCAATGTGTTTAGTATTTTAGTTTCTTATGTGGAATAACAAATCACATACACACATTTATTAAAAAATTTTTCTTGAATGATTTTACTTAGGAAGCTGCATATTTCACAAGAACAGTAATACTGCCATGGCAGGCATTACATGAGTAGCACATGGAACAAAGTCTAACAAAGTTCTATCGAAATTCTTCTTATCAGAGCATAGTTGAACCAAAAGTAGTTACAGGATTACCAAGCTCACAGCTCTTATGGTGTATACAAAGAAAAGTCTTTTAGCAGACATTTATACATGTACTTGTTCAAGATACTGTGTGATGGATGCTAGGTGGTGGATACTATGTTTGGCCCAGTAAAATTAAATGTAAATTATCTGCTGAAATCAACACCATGAATTTTTATCTTTATCTTTGAAATAGTGACTTTGATGAAACTGACTTTCGCTATATGTCTTCACTATGTACCTTATATTCAAATCTGGCACACATCCAGTGAATTGCAATTTCAGAAGCTAAACTTATCTGCTTCTATGTCAATTTTGTGAGAAATATACACCATGTGTTACGGGGAAGATTAATGCCAAAAGTGAATACATCATTTCATTTATTAAGTATAAACAGTTAATTTAATTGATGTATGCATAAGTGAAAAGAGTAAGGCCACTTGTTTGTTGGATGAAAGAGACTTATAAATGGCTTTTTCACTATCTTCCTGTTTTCATGAAATTGCCCATATATATCCATACATTGTTTAATGTTTAAATAACATTTCAAACAAATGTTTCTTACTGTTTTTAATCCTCCAAATGTAAAGGAATGTGGCTATATAGTTGCCAGAACAAGTGCTAGTATCTGGAAAGTTTGCCTTAAAAAAGAGCCTGAAAGTATCTTTTGAATAATTATAGTAGGCAATATATATATATATATATATATATATATATATATATATATGGAAAATTGATACATCCATAACGTTTCATGAAATCACAATTGGTTTAAACTATATTTAAAAATTAAATAGAGATATAGAAAGAGGGGTCTGTGCAAACTATAAAATGTACTTACATGAAAGGGAAAAACAAAAATGCAAGGATCCATAATAGAAGATTTGACCAATCGTCTGACATAAACCATAGATAAAAAACTACCACAGCCACAAAATAAACACTGATTGACAGTACAACCAAAATTCCTAGAGTCCTTTTCTGGAGCTCTCTACTTCTGCGTAATGTCGATTCTAACTTCTGAATATCCTAAAAACAAAGTTAAAGACAGATGATAAAAGTAATAACAAACTGACAGGAAATTCTTTAAAACTGTTACTTCAATGTGTAGAAATTACTTTCTAAAAGAACTAACGGCAAGCCAAAAAAATATGTTATTCAAAGTACAGGGAATTTCATAAAAATGCATCCACCACTAAGAATTGGATATCATTTGGCAAATCAAACAATTTTGCTGTAAAAATACATTTCTATCTAAACAAAGTCCATGGTCCATGTGCTCAGTCTTTAAATACACAAATGTAAAGGTATATTGTATCTGATTTACATAAGTCTCTACACAATGTATATAGACAGTCAAAATTTTTGTTTCCTTGTTTGCTTTAAAGTATTATTAGTGGAATACAATAAGATATAACACAGCAAATATACAGCATTCAAATTGAAATTCAATCCAGCAAAATGTGAAGAAGAAAGAGTACAAAAGGGGGTCACAGGAAAAAGAAGCACTACCAGAAATCAGAAAGATAATAAACTAAACTTGGTTTAAGAAGTACTTGACTTCCTAAACCATAAGACATTCCATTAATCTTCTTAGACAATTGTACAATATTTAGGGATAGTAATTTGATGTGGGTCTCTTTTCTTGTTTTCCTTAGTATTTCCTTTGTTCACTTTGCTAGAGCAAAATAGTATTTGGCACTAATAAGGGGTCAAGGCCCCAAGCCACCCTCTCGGTGCACCTACTGAGTAAATGTGCTTAATTTCATTACTTCTGTTATTCTTAAAATGTAAGCAATAAACAGCTGAATGTTAACATGAGGGTAACCAAGGTATGGTGTCATCCCAGAATCAAAAGTACTACACAACCAATAACAGAACATCATCTACTGTTTGCCTACAATAATATATACATGGTATCTGCAATGTGTTGGGAGGACATCACTCATTGGATATCAGAACAGTACATACATTTGCTTGAGTTCAACATTCCCCTTGACCAATAAAGGCATTTCAATGCTTACAATATCCAAAATTTTAGGAGCTAATTTAAACTGCTTCTTTCCACTTTGCAACTTTGCTTCTCCTTTCAAGCAGTTTCTTGACTATTTCAATGTGAGACTTCCACTTATGACATGAGTTTCTTTCCTCGTTTCTTTTCCATCTCTCTTTGGATTTCCCTTTCTTCCTCCTGCTTCCCAATTGAATATGATCTTGATCGCTTCAAGATTCTCAGTAACAGGTTTTTTAAGATATTACGGGGTGATTTGTGACTGAGCACAACAAGTGGACATTTAATAACTCAGCCTTCAAATTGAGTGCTAGACTACTAAGAGATTAAACATTTCAGAAAATAATTATAAATAATCTTCATCCCATAAAATTGTTTTAAAAGTGTTTGATGTAAATATTCTGGGCAAGAGAGCCGTAGAACTGTGTATGTTTCTATCAATGTAATATCTTAATAGACAACATCAAGTAAGACATGAGGGATCTGCATCTCATCTTAAACCTCTACAATGACTGTAACACATGGAGGTAAATAACAAAGTAGTGTCATGATCCTGGAGGCATCCAAACAGTTGGCACGTATGAGTAGCAAATGATACACTTGACAAAAATATCATTTAAAAAATAATGTCAGATTTTTAAAAGAGCAAAGCTATTACATATATATAATGCCTTTTCCTTGTGTATTATTACATACAAGCCCAAACAACAAATGAATAAATGCTTTTAAAACCAACATCAAATTAGTATACAACAATTTTGTTCACATCATACTCAGAACAGATCATGAAATAAAAAACCTTCTTGCTCCTTGTACACTGAGGGCACCGTTCCCTTTGTTCTATTACAATTGAACTGAACTGTTTTCAGTGGACACAAAAGCCAGATGTTTTATCACTTAAGTTCTACTTAAAAGTGACAGGTTCTATTTAAGAAAGTGATAGGGGAAGAAAGTTTCCGTTTGATTTTCAGAAGATATAAGTTCTATTCCAATGATCAAAGAAATTCCTAGATTAACTAACAATTCATGCATACATCATTCACACATCTGGAAGTTTAAGGTTTCCATACAAATTATACAGATGGGTAAATCTAAGGGGACAGACATGGAGACAGTGTTACTATACAACAATAAGCAAGCTCAGCCATCAATCACATTCACTGTAAATATACTGCTGTCACAAATAAATGAAAGAGGGAAAATGGCTATTACATCATAAAGTAATTTTTACCTCTTCCATGCTTTCCAGCACTTCTTTGGTAGATGTTTTCTTCTAAAAATAGAAGTGCAACAATATTAGCCTTTACAAAACAACTAGAGAGTTGACACAATGTATAGGTCATCTTTCAATGTTGCATTTTTCTTACTATATATTTTCTAAAAACATAATAATACCATCAGAAAGAAACTGATATCAAAAGTTATCAATTATATGTTTCAACTAAAGGCACTGCAGCTATATCCTTAGCCGAGTTTGCTCTAAAAAACAATTTATTTATTCACAATGATAAAATTCATAAGCAGATAAAAGGAACTGCCATTGGAACAAAATTCGTACCTTCTTATGCTACTATCTTCTTGTGAGACTTAGAAGAACAAGTGATAGGGGGTTTTGAGGAAAAGCCAATAATGTGGCTGAGATAAATAGATGTCATATTTATGGTATAGAATCATGGGCGAAGGCCACACTCCTGCACTTCATGTCTTATCTTAACCCCACCCCCACCCCCTATCATAATATTTACTTATGATTACTCTGCTAAAAATATTAGCTTTCTTGACGTCGATTAAGTATTTAATCAAGGGAAGCTAATGAATTATCTTTTTGTAAAACCAATGGACAATCATTAATGCCTGCACTTTAAGTCTTGCCACCGATTTCACATCAAGAAAGTTATACCTTACAGCCAAGCGCTTTGAATGAGGCAAATTTGTCCAGACAACAATTTGTTCAACCAGAGATGTACGGATTAAAAGGGTTGGATGTTGGCTATGGGCTATAATTATAGATTGGTATCTGCGCAATTGGCAAAAGGAAGGGCGGCAGATCATGACGAACTTCTCACACAAAAGAGATGTGTTTACAAAAAGGGATTCCAGAGAGGTCCTAACTTTATGTTACCATCCAGTATCAAGTGGTACGGTAGATAAGATCATTCAAACAATAACAATATCTTAGGATTAGGAACACAGGAGAGTTTTTGCCCCTAAACAACATGGCTCAATGGTTGAGGCATTATTATATTATATGTAATTCTCATCAAGTGGAGCATTACCACAATATGCTGAGAATATGTATATGTCTGGCACTGATGAAGGCTCAAAGCCGAAACACAATAAATATTAATTAATTAATTACTGATATTTTAAATCTTCCCTTCTCTATAATACTTTGTAACAAATGTTTACGGTCAGCAATTATCTCATTAATAACAGTGTTTCACGTTAAATGTTTTGAGGAGATTTTAGTACCATAAGATGACTCTACAAGTATAATTTGTACAAGCACCAGATGTCTTATTAGGTTAGATTTACACAGGAAAAGCTTAACGTGCTGCTAAGAGCAAAATCGTAGGAGAGCAAAAGTCTACATATTACATGCTGTAAAAGGATTGCTAATTGTATTTGAGTTGTTTTTCTTGAAAAAGATGTAGGCTGAAAGGTAACCAAGCGAAAGAAGGTTCTAAGGCTGATGTCCTTTAAACTCTTAACATTTTTTATCACAATCGAATGCAACACTATCACTTGAGCAACTGCTTCTATAGTCACCTACCTGAGGAATACACACCAGAAAGATTTTTAATTGCTCACTTTCTAAGTTTTACTATGATCAGTGTCTGCCGTATTATGATCCTTCTGTAAGTGCTTGATTTGAGTTTTCAATCTAAGAGGTATCGCCATTGTAAAAGTTCTCCCCTAAATTTGATGCATTTTGGAATCATCTTATTTTCCAAAGTAATATGCGTTAAAATCGATATCCTGCTTCAATTTAGTGACCCCAATCACAATTGGCCCAAATTGCCTAAACAAAGGCTGGGCAACGAGGGCGGTACCATCCAACATTGAAAATTTTGAGGTTTTTTGGTGGGTAGTGGAAAATTTTGAGAATTCAATAGGACACTAGTTAATTTTATTCGGTAACTGTAAATGTAGAGTCGTCGTATCTTATTGGGAAAACATCTCAACGCAAAACCTCGCGATTTATTGAGCATATTATTAAAATAGAAATTGAAGCACTGTTTATCCTGGGAAATCAACAGACATTTAATTAAACAGAAAATATGGGTTATGGTAAACACACTTTGCAGTTTGTTCACCGATAAGGAAATTTGAATACACTAAATTTGTATTAAAAGTAGACGGTAATGAAGGAAGATCACCCATCACCGGTATAAGCGGATTCTTGTCCTCTGAGGGCTTTAGCACTAAAAGTGAGAGCCATTGCATAGAGAAATGGTATTGGGTTTTTGCACAATAATTCTGGCATTTGCTACTACTATTTTAAAGTCAATACCAAACTAAGGTTAAGAAGAACGCTTCTGAATAGTTGTTTTATAAAACACCTACGTGTATATTCCAAAAAATTATGATGTTTGAAACAGCGTTGCATGTGTAAGGAATGGCTTGCGACAGGGGCGCTCGGCACAGACTGCAAATCATTGACGACACTTGGTTTACTACATTCAGCATCAGGAGCACGAATTTATTCCACCAAACAGCAAAGCAACGTATCTGATGATAATCAGAATATTCAACTAACTGAAACTTGGCAAAACACGATGATATATACCAAGTTACAATTATTACAATATTGGATTAAGATAGGATAGTTATGTGCAAGTAGAGGCCGAGTTGTAAATAATACGTCAAGGTGGATCACGATATCGCCAGTAAACAACTTACTTACACTCACAGGGAATTTACCACAATGGAAGCGAATCTGCACTATACACAAACAAGTGTAGAATGATGCCTGAAATCGATATGCATAACAATCTTGACGATGATATCAAAGCGGCAGTATGACGTGAGTAGGATACAGATAGAATACACGAAATTATTGAGTAAGCTAAAGCTAGGTCAAGCGGGGTAACATCAGGGTAGCAGGGGCCATACCGTGCGTAAAGAGACAGGGTCACACATGGAATGTTATAGTGTAACATAAACAAAGTGAACTAATTTGTTCAGAATTGGAAAGGATAAGTATTGATTGGGTACAGGTGGAGATGAAAGGAGAATAAAATATCTGGGGTGCAAAGGGGGTACACACTTTTTGATAATATAAGTAATTAAGTCACGAAAATATAGCACAGGAAGACTGCCCCCATTAATGCCATCTGTTCCTTCAGTGCCATTGACATACTTGAATGGATGTTAGGACTAAGCATCAATCTCTTGAAAAATCAGAAATTATCACTTGCTCTTAATCCCTAAAACTATTGATCCCTGCCATAAAAACACCCCCACCCAACTCATCACCCATGACAAACAGAACCCAATTTAACAATGGCAGTGTACCGCACTTATGCCAAGTGCTGTTAATACATACCAATCACCGTTAATGGACATTTCCTTTTTAAAAAACTTATATTAAGTAAACTAGTTATGTCCACAGATCTCTAATTTGGCATATAGGAGTTTACAAGATTGAGCTGTAGTGAGGCGAAGCTGAGAGATTGACTTACGTTAAAGTATATCTAAGTAAATTGGGATGACTTAGTACAAACAAACTAGTGGCAATCCAGTTAAGAACCTTTTCATGATAAGTGGACATTCCGGCACTAGATCATAATATTTGTTAGAATTGCTGAATGCGATTGTCATGGTATAACTACTGACTGTACATTAAATAGCAAATAAAAGGAATAATATATGACAGCTCAGAAAGAACATTTAATTTATTTGAGATCAAGAAAATGTAGCATCATGTACATTACCACTAATGAAGCATAACATCGCATAGTTACAAAATCTGATTTCTTATTTCAGTAGACAATTGTGGGTTGAATTTTTTTTGAGCTTGTACCAGGCTACCAGCATTTAATCAAATGCGTACCTAAGGAAGGAGGATAATGGTGTCATGGGCTCCCTTAGCAACCTTGACCTACAAAATGAACTTTAAAGTTTGCAACCAAATCTGATAAAATGCGCCGCGAAAGACCCTGAGTACATAGCTTTGCAATATTCCGCGTAGCCACTGCATACAGTGATTTGCTTCCTATTCCTGTATTGAAGAAGGATCTGTTTGGTGAACATACGAAACATACAAATATGACGTATAGATATTATGCTAATGAGTACTATTGATACCTTTGCAATAGTACTCAGTGCAGCAGGGTAAGGCCTAATACCAGCAGAGGGCAATAATAAAGCTTCGCTAATTTTATTTTTCTTTTATTAACTTTGTTTATCAGTAGTGATAGATATTTTATATCTTTAGTCAAGATCCAAAATATATATTAATAGAGAGTATTTAACTTTGATTAAATTTTATGATCAAACTTTGTTTAGAAGGTATAAAGTACTGAGAAGTATCATTCAATCTACTTCTCTGATTCTAAACCTACTTTTAACTTTTAAAGAATTTTATTTCAAAGACGCTGCCTTTTTTATTCATTAAGAGAACTTTGATATTGAATTTATTAATTTAATTTTATTTTAAATAATTTAAAAACATGAAAATTGAAAATATATAGGAAGCTACAATACCGCTATTGTTGTTTATCAACCAAGATATGATATCAGTCTTGCGAAAAGTACAAATAATAATGATAAATTACTATATTATGGAATATGAGGACTTTTATAGTATCTGTGGTAATAGGAGCTTAAGGAATGACAAAAAAGGGACAGAAAATTATCTGAAAAAGAATATCAGGAAGGAGTCAACCTTCACCAAATTCCAAAAGTAACTTCAATGAGTACAGCTTACAGAAGAACTTGCTTCCTCTTCTACGCCTTTCTTTAATTGAAATATTGATTGGAAATAATTTGTAAAAAGCAAGGAGAAAAGCATGAGTCAATACAAGTCACAAATAGGTCTCGGTAAGAGATCCGGTTACTTACTGAGACAAATACAGAAATGTAAGAAATATTTACATTATACATTTATATTATACGGTATTATAAGATAAAAGAGATTAAAAATAAAAGGTATTGAAAAGACACCAGAGAAATATATTACCATGGCAATATGAAAATAGTTTTTGTATTGAAGTATTATAATAATAATTATTATCTTATTGGTCAAAATAACTATAGCTAAATAACTATGCAAAAAAGGGCGTCATTTTTTTTGTACTTTTCAGGCAAATTATGGTGTTTAAGAAGACTTATTTTCACCTTTGTACAATATTCTTCATGTTTTGTAAACAATGGAGTGTAAATTGTAACAAGTGAAATGCCAGGCGGAAAACGCAATCTGTCTATAAAATGTACAGCCAAGCTAAGTACCTTAAACGAAAGAGACATATTGATATATTTTTTCTTACATTTAAGCAATGTTAACTTTAGATAATTTTTCTCTCCATCGTACAGATCGTACAGATTATTCTTCCACTTAGTAGCATACAGTTTATATTAACTCTGAAGATGTCAACAGTTCTGTTTGGCGAAACGTTAGTTTAGTTTTTAATCAAAGGAAAAATATATCAATATGTCTCTTTGGTTAAAGATACTTAGCCTGGCTGTAATTTTTATAAGCGAGTGTAAATTGTTGTTTCTGTTCATTGGCAAAAACACAACATTACAAATAAGTTTCCTTTCAAGTCGGTTTTTCCAGACACTTACTACTTAAAATTTCAAGCAAGAAATTACTACCTCTTAAATTATACCTTTCATCCCCGTACTTGTATTAAACTAGAGGCATTTTCCATCAATTGCTAAATTACCTTGTCTAAGTAAGCCTCCGAAGTGAGTGCGTCTCCGAAATTCAAAGCGTTCAGTAACTACAATACAACAACCTACCAACGTTTTCAAATTAATGTTACGGACCTACATTTATGTAGCCGAAATACTAAAGCACATAGAAATAAGATGTTGTTTGACTTCAATAGAAATGAATTTACTACAGAATTCGATACCATTTCACATGGCTAGAGTATTGTTTACCAATGAGAATATGACACTCATTGTTGTAACATGCTGTCATTTCTGATTCCATCTTTTAAAATGTTCCACGTTTTAGTTATATGTATTATCACACCAAATTAATTTAATGTTTAAACCACTTGGTGTCACAAGGAATTTACACTAAAAGCTCTTTTCTTCATCTGAACAATACTCTTCCATGTTTCTGCCCTCCAGCTGACTCGCGAAGAAAAAGGTTAAACAATATATGCATTCTTAAAAAATTCCCCGATGTTCCCTTTAGCTTTGTACCAAGTGGTTGTCGTTTGACATGGTACGATGCAAGTTTTATTAAACAAACTTTGAGCGTAACTGGAGAGTAGTTTGTATTTACTTTGATAAACTAGAGACTAGATTCTTCCGGCAACAAAGAAGACCCTTGTTTGAAAGTGATCCATCGGAGCAGTTATGGTATTGAGCTACTAACCTTCGAACATTATACGAAACATACTTGTTTGTGGCCAAATGCAGAAAGTGAGACTTGATTTCATATTTAGATCTAAATCTATAATTTAATGATCTTTAAAAAAATGGCCATTTCAACCTAAACTAACATGAGATTATAAAGAATCAGTTTATAATTTAAGAAAATGAGATTTGATTAAATTACAAATGGTCGCTTTGATCAACTTGGCGTTGAAGCCTCTTGAGCCAATTTTATAACCCACTACAGGTTATCAAAGAAACCTATTCTCTACTCGACCGTCCCTTATGTGCGCTGGGAGGGGGAAGCAAATTTAAATACTGTGAGTTATTTTGCTGAAAAATCCAAACCCCTCCGTTTATTGAGCCACCCTTTTTATTTGCGTTGAAAAAGTGCTCCCTGTGCCTTTAAAAATGGCAACATAGCACCTCAGAATTGTAGAATTCACAACAAGTTGAAATATTGTTGGCGTGTAAGGACGGGTGCAACAAATTAGTTGATAGGTATTGGCAACTTCCATTATCTATCACTCATCATTATTGTGGACCCAGTATGATAATGTATAAGAATGTTTAATAAAGTAACTGACATATTAATGACATGAGCTGACAATAGACATTTAATCGTCATAGCAAGTGTTTTACCAATATTTAAACAGGAGGGAAGTGGAGTTTTTTGCTTTTTCTTTTGTTACATTTCTTTGAAAAATATGATTATTATATCTTTAAACTTAGATTTTCATTCCTGAATTTGTACTGATAATTTCGTATTCTCAAATTTGAAGTGGCAAATGCAAAATTTTTTGAAATTCCGCAAAAAATGAAAAAATATGTTGTGCAATAAGGTGAATTTCGCAAGAGAACTTTATATAACAATATATGCAAAATGGTTAAAAGAAAATCACCTCTTTAGATGAATTTTGCACCAACCGTGAATTAAGAGTTATATTTTTGATCTTTCGAGAATATTTTTAGTCATAATGCTCAAAATAAATAAAAACCGTTTGATTATAAGTAAGCAACCATTTCGGTCGTTTCAAATCTCATACATTTTGGAAAATAATTTTCTTAAAATCTAAAATATCTTGCCTAAATACAACGTATACATGTAAAAATTCTTTCGAGATACTGAAAGCTCATAAAAAAACAAAATGTAATTCAAAAAGTATGTTTTAAGGCCTTTTTACAAAATTTTTGAAATTTTTGAATATTGCGCAACATTTCTTGGCCATAGATGACGTCATTCACACCAAATTAATTTTTTTTCCCAATTTGTTGGAAAAGAGTTACACAATAAACGTGCTAAATATCTTTGTAATAGCATTGGCCGATATAAAGTTATAGTGTGTCAAAGTGTCGCGGGCCTACTAACTCTAAGCATATATCTTCATAATTAACATTATATAGTGTCAAACAAACAATGACAAAAAACTAATCATTGCCATCAAATACACATCGTGCCAAAGAATTATACCTCTATTCGAAGCGTCTTATTGTCAGCAATTTCTTTTATACACTTATACGTCAATTTCCCAACGTCAAAAGGTCACGTAGACATAAATATGTGAGGAAATCATCATTCCTCACAAATTAGATTTATTGCCATATTATTCTAAACAAAAGAACATTTGCCGTTTTTTTGTTAGTACAGCTCGTTTAAATTGTTCTGCAAAAGGCCTTATATTGTTCATATGCAACAAATTAAAGGACTTACTCCGGCAAAATAACCATATCCCTTGACAGCAACGGAAGTATCTCTTGATGATGATGCATCAGTACTCAATATCTTGTGAAATTCCATCAGAAATTCCTACAATAGAGAGAAAATTGAATCGCTAGTTAGACTTAGAGACTCGGGAGTCATCCTTCCAGAAATCAAACCCACAACCCTTAAGTCATGACTGCGACGCGCTAACTACCTGACCCGGTGTCTGAAATAAAGTACGTCTCCGTTAGAATTCGAACTCGTGACCGTTACTGCTACCAGTGGGCCGAATGCAGCATAACACAAATATAGGTCTGCCAATGCATCAATCCAATCGATTTATGAAGGTCTGTTAAACAACCAAACCAATCAATTTATGAACGCCAGCTTATCAATCAAACCAATCGATTTATAGAAGTCAACTAATCAATCAAACCAATCGATTTATGAACGTAGGACAATTAATCAATTTATGAACGCCAGCTTATCAATCACACCAATCGATTTATGAAAGTCAACTAATCAATCACACCGATGGATTTATGAAAGTAAGCCAATCAATCAAACCAATCAATTTATGAACGCCAGCTTATCAATCAAACCAATCAATTTATGAAAGTCAACTAATCAATCAAACCAATCGATTTATGAATGTAGGCCAATCAATCTAACCAATCGATTTATGAAAGTCAGTCAATCAGTCAAACCGATCAATTTATGAAGGCCAGCCAAACAATCATACAAATCGATTAATCAATCAAAGAAGATGAAATTTTCGTATACAGGGGCGGATATCGTGCTTAGTATATATTACTAAGAAACGCGTCTATTGCGCGCAAGTATACAATTACCTTTAAAACCTCCATGCAGAATCCCTTTTTGTCAGTATTTGCTTTCTCTTTAACATATTCTGCAACCTACAGTGAGATGTGTATTACGTAATAAAAAAGTACATTGCAGATGACATCATATGGCTTTCCAAACTACAAAAACAAGTATGTGGAGTCATTTGTTTTTTGAGATTACACTGCTATAGTTAGCAACTACAAGCCATCACCTCTCAAAAAAAAATTGTTCTAATTTGTTTAGAGTATCGTTAGTAATCTTCAATCTTTAACTGAGATCAAAAGTCGTATCGTTGTAGCAACATTGGCTTTACTAAAGCTAAGTATCATCTGGAAGAGCAACGCAACCACACTCAAAACAAAAAACCGCTTTATAAAGGCATAGCGTTAGCTACAATAACTTATGGCTGTGAATCATGAACATTAAATGCAGAGTCCGATAAGAGAATCAATGCTGTTGAGATGAAGTACTACCGTAAAATTCTGAGAATTCCATACACAGTACACAGAACTAACGAGAGTGTTTAAGCCGAAATTGTTCAGAGACGCGGGAACCAAGAATGTAGTGGTTTAAACATGTCACTCGTAACTGCGATTCTCTCACTTTAACCTAAGCCATAATGCATGAAAGAGTATTAGGAAAGAGGGAGAGAGGAAGACCTCGAAAAAACTGGTTGCATAACATCATCGAATGGACAAACCTTTCAATGGTCGATGCTACAAGGAGAGTAGCGGACAGACAGTCATGTAAACGTACTGTTGAAAACGTGAAAGTGCACATACGGCCGAATGGCTACGGAGCAGGATGATGATGATAATCGTTTACAAATTTGGACAAACAGGTACGGTCAGGTGCTAAAGCCAACCATACTGTCATATAATATAACCCTCTGTTTCTATCACCCAACAATGATATTAAAATAAGACATGCGATGTTAGTTGCTTTAAAATAGAAGCGGTTTTGAAAGTATAATGCGTCGTTAAAGTGGAAATAACGACATTTACTGTTGGCACGCTACACCAAATTAATGTTGTAGAATTGATCAATTTTTGATAGCTGCTTCCCATGGAGAGTATTACATGTTGATAGCACGACACCACACTGCTAAACTAACTTCTCGGCGTTCAACTGGCAACTTTATTGTAATAACGTTTGTTCTCAATTAAAAATTCAAACCAGGTAACTCGAAACACGAGTGGAAACTTAACAAAAGAAAAGGAAAGGATAGGAAAGAAAAGAAAGGAAAAGGAAAAGGAAAAGGAAAAGAAAGGAAAGCAAAGAAAAGAAAAGAAAGGGAAAGGAAAGAAAAAAGGAAGGAAAGACAAGGAGAGAATAGGAGAAGAAAGGAAATGGAAAGGAAAGAAAAAGAAAGGAAAGGAAAGAGAATCAAAGACAACAAAAGGAAAGGAATGAAAACGAAACGAAACGAAACGAAAGTTTTGTTTCGAGTTATCCCGGGTTCGGTATCAACGGTCTGATCGCGAAATGCAAAACTAAGTTGATGTAAGTGTAACTGTGCCCTCCTGTAAAAATGTGGATGAAGATAGAGGGGTTTGTACCTGGACTATATTCTTACCGTATATGAGACTATAGGATAGGCCAGTTGATCACACGATGTAGAATTTTGTTACGGGTTAATCTATTTAAAAACAATCCAACCTTCTGAGAATCTGGCACGTACGGAGCCATCTTTAACTGTCTGATAATTTACTTACCTGCTCAAGAAAAGCCTGCAGAGCATCCAAACCAGCATATCTAAGTTCCCTGCTAGTGCTCTTTCCCCACTGCAGCAGACTTGAGTACTGTAACTGGATTATAGGTATGAATTACGTATAAAACTAACGCACATCAAATCATTTTACCGTTAAAGCTTATAATTAACAACGCACATATCTTTCAATGGAACCGAAGTCAATGAGTCATAGATTGATTAATACCCATCAAATAAAAATCAGGTAGAGTTGCAGATAATGCACACATTTTAAGTATGGAAATCACATCCGCCACGATTTTCTGCGGCGGTCGCCTGGGAGCTTTAAATCCCACTAAAAGCCAAAGTTTCATTAATTCAAGAGAAAATCTAACCTGTTTCAGCACATTTTGCTCCCTGCTGATCTTACTGGTTAATGCTAAATTTAAGTTAGAAGTATAATCCGCTGCTTTTTAAATGACAAGATTAAAGCATTCACAAATGATACTGACGCTCATGTATGCATAGAAATGTAACAACATCAACTGATATTTCTTTGTCATTCGACATATCTGAAAGTCACATAAGTTCATCTTTATACCATATTTTATGCTACTTGCAATACTATATTACATAACAATCCCTCTGAGCCTTCGTCATACTATTGCAGAAATAACTATTCCCAAACGAATTCTTAATCGATCCGTTTATCTATAACAAAATAAGCATCAACTGATTGCCCCTTGGGGATCCGCAAAGAACATTTTAAGGCCCGCATCTTATATCGATTTATATAAAATAAACGTCAATATCTGCTACTTTAGACCTTGATTCTTAACTAGAATTAACCAACATAAGTGCCATTCGCATCGGTAAGATTAAAAATCAAACGTTATTAGGTGCCAATTGCTGTTATAAAAGATGTTCAAATTCGCAAAGGAGTCCACAATCAATATTTCTTACACACATAGTAGTCCACAGGTAAGCGAAAGGTTGCGGACCATTGGACTGAGTATTTGCCTTAAATAACAATACGTTTATAAACTAAATATAGATAACAATGGGTTTATAGACAACATACATATAACAATGTGTTAATAGATCAAATGTACATAACAACAAATTTATAAACCACATACAGACAACAATACGTTTATAGACCACACATAGACAACTATAAATTTATACACCACATAACGATAACAATACGTTTATGGACAACATATACATTACATTACGTTTATGGACTACATACACATAAAAATAAATTATAGACAACATACACATGACAATGCGTTAATAGACCACATATAGATAGCAATAAGTCTAAAGATCAAATGTACATAACAATAAATTTATAGACCACATAAAGATAAAAGTAACTTTGTTTTGAAAAGAACAATAGAGAAATAGAAAAGCATTTCTTTAAGTTGAACAATAAATTTATAGACCACATATACATAACAATAAGTTTATAAACAACAGATAGTTAACAATACGTTTATAGACAACATAAAGTTAACAATAAGTTTATAAACAATATATAGTTAAGAATAAATTTATACACCACATAACGATAACAATACGTTTATGGACAACATATACATTACATTACGTTTATGGACTACATACACATAAAAATAAATTATAGACAACATACACATGACAATGCGTTAATAGACCACATATAGATAGCAATAAGTCTAAAGATCAAATGTACATAACAATAAATTTATAGACCACATAAAGATAAAAGTAACTTTGTTTTGAAAAGAACAATAGAGAAATAGAAAAGCATTTCTTTAAGTTGAACAATAAATTTATAGACCACATATACATAACAATAAGTTTATAAACAACAGATAGTTAACAATACGTTTATAGACAACATAAAGTTAACAATAAGTTTATAAACAATATATAGTTAAGAATAAGTTTATAGACCACATATACATAGCAATAAGTCTACTGATAACATATACATAATGATAAATTTATAAACAACAGATAGTTAACAATACGTTTATAGACAACATAAAGTTAACAATAAGTTCATAACAACATATAGTTAAGAATAAGTTTATAGACCACATATACATAGCAATAAGTCTACTGATAACATAATATTATACATAATGATAAATTTATAGACCACATATAGATTACAATACGTTCATAGACAACATAAAGTTAACAATAAGTTTATAAACAACATATAGTTAAGAATAAGTTTATAGACCACATATAGATAGCAATAAGTCTATTGATCACATATACATAATCTCTCCTGTAATCCCTGCAACTTCAAATGATTAGGAAAATCGTTAGCCTTGGTTGCTGCCGGTGTCCGGGTGCCCGCCCATTTCTTTGATTCGGAGATTTAAGCTACCGGTACCTCTGTAGGTTTAGCCTTGTATTTCTTGTTCCTATACTTTATGTAATCTTTGCTTTGTGAATACAACGTTCTACGTTCCATTGGCAGAATGAACTCTATGTCGTATCCGACTTTTAAAAGTTGGGTTGCCAACCGTTCTAGCTTTCTGAACCTTTGTCTTTCACTAGGAAGATTTCGTAAATCCATAAACAATAACCACTTCTTTGCATAGTAGTCTATTGTTTCTTTACTCGACGTGTCCATAGTCCTTGTGGCCATTTTAAACATACGTTCCGCATACGTTATCACCGTAGCCATTATGGGTATTATAGTATAGAGATTCCTTTACTTGGATGTTGCTAAACGGATACTTGCGTTGCTGCTTGCGGCGGAAATTGTTTTCTTAGGAATATGGAGTGAATAATTTTTTCCATCGTAAATAAAAGCAGCAGGACGAAACGCGAAGTTGAAACTTATTGAATTGGGTATTACAGATTATGATCTTCTGTGTGTGATAATACATTGTTCCTTGCCTATTAGAAATGAAGCTCTGATGCTAGCTGCCCATAAAAAGCACCCCGCTTCGTCTGCAGCCGCAAGAAGAGCAGTGTCCAAAGATCCAGATATACCTGAAGACAGACCACCGTCTCCAAGGAAACCAGATATTATTAAAGAGGAAGCGAGCCCAACTAAAGATCCATTTAGTCCGAGAACAGCAAAGGTAAGTTACTTGACTCTTTCTGACAACTGACCCTCCAAGTTTGAAAGCTTGTGTACGTGTGTGCACGTGCGATAAAGCACCCTTACGTTCGTTTAGTTGACAAGTTAAGTGACCTCGTATGTGAGTAAAGATATGATGGTTACGATCGTTTTTGTAGGATCGAGGCAGAATAAAGGAGGACAAGGCTTACTCATGGTGCAGGACAAAGCCCCCAAAGTGATCACTCGACTTGTGACAGAATCTCCAGTAACGTTGGTGGACGGGGCCTAGTTATTTTTTAACTATAGTTGGAAATTCGTCATCTATTTGAGGAGCGTTTTACGTCGGTGTTTGGTCTTCTTTTACAGGTATAAAAGCCGGTGGGCAACGTAGTACTTTTCCGTCTATTTTTTATTGAGTTTCTCAAACCTGTTACTTATTTAAACTTATATCAGCACCGTATTTTACGTCCTCGAAAAGATGCTACACTTTAAGAGTTCTCTTGGCAGCGTTTGTGTATGAGTCTAGCTACAACTACTCACTTCTTTCCTTCCTTCCTCTAAGCAATTAGTTTTCCGACCAAACTGTATGAGTCTTACAAGTAAGAGCGTATATACACGGCTGAGGCGTATTTCAAGGGCTTCTGACTTACTAGCAATTAAGTTACACGTTACGTTGTAAGTTGATATAAAGATAGTTACTGCTATCAACAAAACGGTCTAGGTTGATTCGGGGATATGAAAGGAAAGTGTGGTTTTTAAAATCAAGGGACATCGGATGGACGAGTTAATACCGCATCAAGACAAAGCATGCAATGACTAGTGTGTTTTAAGTAAGAAGGAAGGATTAATGTCTTTCATGTACTCTAAGCCATTTTTACGAAAACTTAAGTTCTGTTGGCGTGCACGCAAATATTGTCTTTGCAAACGGATTAATGTTAGTTGTGTTTTATGTATTGTACTGACCTATAAGCCTTTGATGGGATGGCGGAGTGTCCTCTAATCTGGACAGATGAAGCTAGAGATGGTGAAAAGACAATAACGACTATCGTCTATGGAGGTACGAGATTTAGACGATAAAATCACTGCGACTTTGGAAGGTCACCCCTTTCTCTTTAGCTTTCGAATCTTTTCTCAAGTTTACAGTTGTACCTATGCATTTTGATTTTCCAAAGGGGTATCACCGAATAGATGTTTTGGCATCACATTCTCGAAAGTAAGTAAAAATGATAAGAAGGGAAGTGCTAGCCGATGTCCGTGTGACTTTCACAAGGTGTGGACCGCTAAAAATGTAAGAAGGTATCTGAAATATGTGAGGGTAGCCTGGTTTATCTGAAGTGTCCCCAGTTTATCCTATCAGGGCACTTATTTGAAACACAGGTTCTCATCTATCTACGAAAGCATGGGTCAATGATATCATCACCACTATGCATAGCTATGATCCATCTGCGACGCATGTCTCAAGCTATACCGGTGATACAGGGATCTCCCATTGACATATTGAAGTCCTATCACCACAATGACCACATGTCTTCAAAGTAGATAAAGCTCTATGAGGAAGGTGATGTAGGGTGTCCTATTTTGTTGATATATTAATTATTATATATATTAAATCCATCAAATTATCGGCCACAGACTGCGTTCTTGTACCTTTTCCGTTGAGCCACTGATCTCAATGTTTCCAGGTCATAATTTCATTAAATCGACTTTTATTTAAGCACGTTTAGTACCTTTAACCGCACTGAACAGTATAATATTGTCTTTAAAGTTTAACGTCTAGACTTTACTAAACCTATTCCTTTGATGTTTCCAGGCAATTACTCCATCTGTGGACAGAGTTCCAGTGATACAACCGTCCGTTGCTATGGGCAAAGAAACTCCGAAAAATCTTGAGAGCGATCTCGTCAAGGTATGTCGCTAATATTGCTGTACCACAGTAACAATGTTATCAAACACATAAATGGATGGGAACTATTTTAATGACAAAGTTCGCTTTGATTCGCTATATTTTTGTGGTTTATTGCTTTCCACAATTTAATTCGTCATTTCAGCCTCATTATATTCAAGAGCCCAACTGGAGTTGATACCAAAACATGAATACAGCGATACTTAGCTTTGAATATCGTGTTGAGTAACGGATTTATTTTGCTAAACTTTTTCGCCATACACTGGTCATAGCAGTCGTATGGAATGAAGTAAGAAGGCTTTTAGCGGATACTTTACAGGGCACAGGAAGAGCAAAACAAGCCGTAGAAAATAGTAGGCATTTGAACTACACATTTCATGTCACTCGTTTTATTGAAAACGTTTTTGCAAATGAATCCGTTACTCAACGCAATATTCAATTTGTGTACTCTAACCAACTTTTAAAGTAATTAGTCCTGTTGTATCTGCACCCATGTCACCGATATTTACATCGATTAGTTTTTTAGCGATCTGTAGTGCAGAGGCCCCTAGTTTGTGATAAGACTGCCTCTTCTCTCTTTGGTATACAAGTATACAAGTCAGGGCTACAAGTATAAAAGTCGATTTTTACTTGGAAGACAAGTTACCAATTTTTCCAAATTGTTGAAGTGCATGTAAAATTGACATTTTGTCTATATAACATGTTAGCTTTTGTGAGCTGAAATCACATGTGAAGTTGATTTCTTATTGATACTCTGACGAGCTCTAGCAACAGCAAACTGTTTTCGTCGGAAACACTGTCAGTAACTAGCCAAGATATCTCTACCAGCATTTTTACGTCCTTCCATCCCCCCCCCTCGTAATTCAATGCGTTATTAATTTCGTACGTTTTTGGTACCATCCCCAATCCACGGACTTATTCCAAGACCTGAGTAAACAATATTTAAAACTTGCATAAAATGCAGTGGGCTCTAATGTATTTGATTCGGTTTGAAGACTGGCCTTCGTGTTGGCTGGGGCTTGTTTGTAATTAGAGAGATAATTTAAGATCCACTTGTTCTATATGGACTGTATATTTTACTTCTATTTGATAACGATACAATTCTTGATACAAATATTAAGACGCCGGTTCTTAGATAAATCCTAATCCGTCTATTGAATAGTTTCTAAAATGAATATGATAAACGAATAAATTCTGCCCTTCCTCGATTCTACTCAATTCTTAATTCTGTTCGATTCTGTTCTGCTGTTATTGTGAGAGTCTAAGTTATTCTGAAGAGTCAAAAACGTGACTTGAACCTTATCTATCCAGATGAATGGCATCAAATTTTCCTTACTAAAAACAGTAGTTTAACCATAGATGGAAACATAAGGTATCCTATCCCACAATTCTCAACAGGGCTTAATGCGATAATCGAAGACGGGAGCTCTTCTAGGGATCATGGAGGGGGAGGTATTGTGTTAGCATTTCCTCCTCTATCTAATGTTTTTTTTCGAACAAAAATAATGTTGTATGCTTTAATTTTACCCTTTTTCTGCTTCTGAAGTGTTGTTTTTAATAACAGATTGTAAGAATTTATTGTTCGTATTTACTTTTGGGAATCCTGATAACCTTTCAATTATTTGCCGCTTGGATTTTTCAATATTGGGATTTTTTTCCATCCAATCGCTGCTTATTTGAAATCCCTTTTATTGGAAGGTTTCGAAGGATTGTTGGTTTTGGCCAAGAAGGATGCTGTTAGCCACTTCACACTTTTAAAAATAAACGATATGAACAAAGCATTTAGATTTTTAGACAAAGCATTTAGATTTTTATTTGGGACATCTTTAGCCCTCATAATGGATCGAATTCACAGCTGAAAAAAAGCAATCTCCCGTTAACACCTATTTAATTGCTCATAAAGTCACATTCCAAATTATCACAAACGAAATAACAGTTTGTGACTCACCAAATGCATACCACCACCCAACTTTGAAGCGTAGGTGATAAATAATTCAAAACATGCGTGAAACCATTTTGAAAGGCTTGTCATTGCTTGTCTAATAGGTTCCTTTGATTTGGATCTTAGGCTGCCTATTTATTTATGTCAGCCTAGATTTTCTGCGGGGTCAGTAAAACCATCTGCCATCGTCTTTACTCAAGAGCGTAGTTGTGGCTTCTTGTGTCCCTTCTATTTCCGCAGTGTTTGTACGTTTTCTTTGAAAAACAACACCATGTAGAGAGGAATTAGACAATTCCTCGAATATGGAAATACTAGCAAACGTTCCTTGCCCAGTATTGAATTTTCCAACTTTAAAATGGTCTACTTTATTCGGCAATTAAATACGCAGCTACACTCATAATCGGAATCGGAACGCACAAATTTAACTGCTATCCGCTTTTAAAAACGTGAACAAGGCGACACATAACCTTGGACTTCATAAGATGTAGTTCTTCATCCAAAATTAAATTTACTTGCCAAGTGATATATCTAATCGCCAGGTGATTAGTCCGTCTTGTGTCTCATTCAGTCAGTCGGTGCCTTCCTTGAAATATTCGCAAGGATTAACAGAGTGACAGATGCTTGCGCGATCACGGAGTCATGACGTTTCACCCGTGCATTGTTGGTTTTTCTGATTCTGCACACTGTCACTCACTTGTTTAACTTCTTATTGGCTACTTATGTACTCTTTGTCTCACTAACTCACACTCTCGCACACCACTCCCACACTCCATAACTCCGTCACACCCAAACTTAGTCAACACCTAAGTTACTAGGCCAGTATACTAAATCACTCACTCACTCGCCTACGCACTCAATCACACACTTCGTAACAGACCTCCTCACTCACTACGCCACTCACTGACCGACTCACACATGCAGTAACCGGATTACGCACTCTCTCATTTGGTAATTGACTCACACACTCGCTCGGTAACTGACTCACGCACTCACTCATTCGGTAACTGACTATCGCACTCACTCACTCTGCAACTGACTCACACACTTACTCTCTCGGTAACTGACTAACACTCACTCACTCGGTAACTGACTAACACTCACTCACTCGGTGACTGACTAACACACACACATACACACGCACGCATACATACATACATACATACATACATACATACATACATACATACATACATACATACATACATACATACATACATACACTGAGTGAGGGAGCAGATTATGTGACGTAACAGTTATGCAATCTGCACTGTAGAGGTCTGCAATCCGAACCGAAATCCGAATCCGATCCGAGCCGAAAGTCAGGTTTCGGTCGGATTATGTTTGCCATAAAGAGTTCGGATACGGGTCGGATTTAAGTATATTTATGCATTCGTATGCGGATCGGATTTCGGTTTAGCTTTAACAAGTTCGGTCGGATTGAACATTTGGTTCTAAACCGATGCAGACCTCCAATTCATACAAATACAAATCAAAAATAAAAAAATTGAGTATAGGCCCATTGGAGATGATTTCCTATACTTTTCGAAAAATATAGACCGTTACTTAGACACATATTACAAAATGAAAAATGTTATCGATCAAGTAAAATTTTATGCAAAAATCCTACATGGTGCGTTGTTGAAGCAAAAAAAGCAATATTTGTTTTTATCTTTAGTTGCGGAAGAATTTTGTGAATATAAACCAAGTAAAATGTATAAAATATTTGCCATTTCTTGCTTGGTCTGTTTTCTCACAAAAGTCGCTTTTCAAAATGCGGCGTTTATTACAAATGTTCGGCTAGACTGATTGATTGATTGATTGAGGGTGTCGCTTATCAGCGGGCAGCGTTTATTGGAGGAAATAGGGTAATGTATCTATGACAACAAGGAAAGTAGTCCGTAATGCAAATATACGCAACTCACTTTCTTGGCGGATAGTCCCTCCGAGGTTCATCTCGTCGGTTAATCTGTGGCGAACGCTCGCCATAGCTTGGCGGCCCGGGTCGATAATCACGTGACGACGTTCTTGGTGGCGGTCGTTCTTCTTCTCTTGGTGCTCGGTTGACTGGTTTCCTAGCAACCGGTGGCGGAATTCTCTCCTCTCTTGGCGGAGGTGGGTACTCGTTAGGCGACGACTGTCTGACTCCTCTTGGAGGTGGCGGGTACTCTGATGGTGATGGTGGGCGTGGGTCCCTTGGGGGTGGAGGATAATCATCCCTAGCTAGGTTCCTACGTGGCGGGGCATAGTCCTGGGGTGGTGGTGGGCGAGACTCTCTAGAGCTTGGTTGATAGTTATAGCTAGGAGGAGGTGGTCTTGATTCACGCTGGGGTGGCGGCGGGTAGTTTTCTCTTGGTGGGGGTGGGCGTGATTGCCTTGGTGGAGGTGGGGGATATTGATCAGCTGCTGGACGGCCTCTTGAGGATTTCGGCGCCGGAGGTGCCATAGCGATGTCCATCAAATCATCTAATGCTGCTTCTACGTCTTCTTGCGTTGTAGCCTTGATTGGTTCTGGTGACGGCGGTCTAACATTCACACGCTCCACTTCTCCTCGACTAGGCTTGATGTAAGTGCTTTGCGCAACCATCTCTTTACCGCTTCCATTTTTGCGGACATCGACGATGTAATTACGAGGTGCTGGTGGTCTCATCGGAGGTGCCTCTGCGGGAGATGCGCTACGCAACTGCGGAGATGCGCCACGCAGTTGTGGAGAGGCGGACGCCACACGTGGTGGAATCGGTGATGCCGAAACAGGGGGAGCCGCTTCAACTGGCGCTACATCCACAGGTGTTATGGCAGCAGGTGGTACTGGTGTATTGTCTGCTTTGAAGATCTCAGAAACCTGGCAAATAAATTGAAGAAAAGAGTTGTTAGTTCCTCTAACGGATGGCCAATGAAGAAGACGTTTCCAAACATTTTATGCCATCGTCCCTTTGACTCCCTAGACACATCCGTAACTCACCCAATACATACGTTTAAAACTATCGTACTGCTTATGCTTGATATTGACTTTCTGCTCCCTGAATATAGTTACCGAATTAACACTGTATGCAAGAGACTACTAATATAAACAAGTTTAAACATACGATCTGCAATAAACACCTTATCTGCAATTCAATTCAAACCAAGGAATCGAGCCGCATCCTTTGCTGTTGCAAAGCTGATGTGCTATCCATTATAAAATGGTTTCATGCCACGGTTCCTAGCCTCACCTTGGGGAAAAAATTCCCTGATAATTCTCTGATTTCCCGGACGATATTTCGAAAAAATTGCCTGACAGTTCTATACAGGGGTATTGCCATACATGCCTCATGCGAATCTAGCATTCTATTATATAAAGCGTCGTATATTGTATGAAGGCCTGGTACACCAAGGTCATAACCATCACAGTGTCATTTCAATGATGTTCAAAATAATTTTAAGGAAAAGGCACATTTCTAGAAAATAGATATAAAATCAAGTAAAAAACACGAACAACTCAATTAAGGTTTTTCCTATTTTCCCTGAATTTTTCCAAAATTCACTGACAATGCCCTGATTTTACTCATAAAACGAGTTCAGTTTGAAATTCCCTGATAATTCCCTGATTTCCAGGTTGGCTGC
>JAAAKM020006971.1:148435581-148449189 GCA_010016025.2 Alatinidae sp. Z8VKAUB7J3 | reverse complement strand
ACAATGCCCTGATTTTACTCATAAAACGAGTTCAGTTTGAAATTCCCTGATAATTCCCTGATTTCCAGGTTGGCTGCAAACCCTTGCATACCATTGCGGCAGAGAAACCCGGGATATCATTTGTTTCGTCACATCAGGAAAGAAAGGGCAAGAAAGGGAAAGAAAGGGAAGGAGAGGGACAGAAAGGGAAAGAAAGGGACAGAAAGGGAAAGAAAGAGACAAAAAGGGCAAGAAAGGGCAAGAAAAGGAAAGAAAGGGACAGAAAGGGAAAGAAATGGACAGAAAGGGAAGGAGAGGGACAGAAATGGAAAGAAATGGAAAGAAAGGGAAAGAAAGGAAAAGAAAGCGAAAGAAAGGGAAGGAAAGGGAAGGAAAGGGAAATATTTGGAAAGAAATGGAAAGAATGGAGCAGTAAGAGAGGGCCACTGACACGACATCGTATTAAATCTGTTAAAAGCATACCGACCTTCACACCAGCTCTCTCGTCGAGGTCCCTCAATGCCGGATCTTCGTCGTCTGGTACCCTACGCAAGGCTTCAGCTTGTCTTTTTAACTGTTGTTCATAGTCCTCTGACTCTGAGGTCGTTTTGACGCGTTGAACCTCTGTTCTCTTCAGTGATTGACGTGCCTCTCTGGCTGAGTACTGGGACGGGTAAACCCTACAAATGGACGAAAATAATCACATTAGACGACGCAGTAAGTCTACTCGTTTTGGTGAAATGGCAAAAGAACATCTGGCAAGACGAGCTGCCATATAAGAGCCAACAAGGGCAATAACGGAGCGGGGGGTGTTAATCTGATGCTTACAGGGGGGCGTTAGGCACAATCGTTTGGATAAATACAGTAATTCTTCGATTATACGTTCCTCGATTATCTGGTCTACGACTATCTGGTCTCGCCCAATACAGCAGGTATTGCTTTTATCTTCAATATGACATGAAAGAATTAGATTACTTATCTCATCAGCCCCTAGTTTTATATTTAGTGTGTGGATATGGGCTGTACTAACCGCAGATCCACTTGTGCTGACCACAAGACAGGAGGCTGATTAATATCACGAATTTCTCAATTGAATACCATACAAGTACGCTTAAGAACGAATATAAGCTCAGGGCCTGAATCTAGGGGTCTTTAGGTATGCAATTTGTAAAAACTGTAAAAAAGATTTTGCTTCATAATGTTATAAACGCACAGGCGATTATTCCGACTTACTTTACTGCCCCTGGCTTTCTCCTCTCTTCCTCCTCTTCCGGTAACACTTCTTAATATATACTCGCCTAACCAAGAGCCTAGCCCAAGACGCTTAAGAACGAATACAAGCCCAGGGCCTGAATCTAGGGATATTTAGGTATGCAATTTGTAAAAACCGTGAAAAAGATTTGCTTGGTGATTTTATAAACGCACAGGTGATTATTCCGACTTACTTTACTGCCCCTGGCTTTCTCCTGTCTTCCTCCTCTTCTGGTAGCACTTCCGGAAGTGGCACGCTTGGATCTTGCAATGCCGGTACATCTTCAACATTTTCCGGTCCTTGTCCATAAACATAACCGGTGGTATCGTCGGGTCCTTCTTCAGGAGCCACGTACTGCACTGTTTCTTCTGTTGTAACTGTGATTGATTCCGTGACGGTTCGACGAACCTCGTGACTTTCGGGCTCCGGTGGCTGTGACTCTACAGCTACCACTTCTCGTGCCACTGGCACTGCCTCCACCACTGGTGCTGGCTCTTGTACTGGTGGAGCTGGGGATGGCTCACGAAGTGGTGGGCGGTACGGTGGGGGCTCGACCACCGGAGTTCTTGGTGGTGATTCTGTTTGACTAAAGAAAGGTTAAAATTCAATAATTGAGACTTTATTATCAACAGAATAATTGACCCTAAACGTCTATTAAGGTTTAAAAGGTGAGAATATAGCATCCAGTAACTGAAATATAACACTACAACTTATCGTCAGACACTGCTGGCAACAACTTATTGTCAGACATTGCTTACAACAACTGATCGTCAGACGCTGTTTATAAATAACTTATTGTCAAGACACTGATCACAACAACTTATTGTCAGACAACAACTGATCGTCAGACGCTATTTATAACAACTTATCGTCAAGACACTGATCACAACAACTTATTGCCAGACACTGCTTACAGCAACATTTTGTCTCACACTGATCACAACAACTTATTGTCAGACACTGATCACAACAAAGTATCCTCAGACACTGATCACAACAACGTATCGTCAGACACTGGTCACAACAACGTATTGTCAGACACTGGTCACAAAATTGTCTGGGATGAAGAAGGAAAATATATCGTGACACAATTATATCATAAGAGCGGACTGAAACTTGTGGGTGAAAAAGAGAGTAACAGGTACCTTCGGGAAGAATCAACATGCATCACAACATACCCTGGTGTTGTGTTAGGGGACTGCAAGTAGAGTACGTCCCTCAAAGGAACAAAGAACACCCGCCACACTTTCATCGAACCCCAGAGCTACCGCAGAACATAAAGATATCTTTACTATCGAAACTCAAAAGTAATTGCGAGGCCTGAACATTACATCTAATTACCGTAAATTACCGAATAAGCGCCAATGCTCAAATAAGCGCCCAATTTGGGAAAAATATTTTTAACAAGCGCCCAGGTCCGAATAAGCGCCCAGGTCTGGACAGCGAAGACGTGGATGCAGCAACTCCAGAGTTTTATAAAGATGTATTGATTGATTGATTGATTGATCGATTGATTGATTGATTGAACGTTATGTTTCAATCTATTCTATAGAAAGATCATGTATGTTTAGTTATCTGTTTTTCCTTTTCTTAATAAGCGCCCAGGTCCGAACAAGCGCCCACCCAAAAACTTTTTATTTTTAAATAAGCGCCCAGGGAGCTTAATCGGTCATTTACGGTATATTAGAAATATCTGATCTCTGTTAAATCTAATTGCATGGCTTGGTATGGCTCACCTGTCCTCGAATGCTCTGCGACGAAGTGCGGGTGATTCGGACTTCGTACTTTCTCCTTCTGTGTCACTCTCTCCTCCAGAAACGTAGGACATGTAATTTGGAGGACGGAATACCATGTCGTCCATGATTGTTTCTTCAGGCTGTAACAAAATAAATCAGAGAGTGCAAAATTATTCTTTCGTCTCTAATAAACGGGGGGCTGTGAATAAAAAGGGGGCTGAAATAAACGGGGTGAGAATTAGAAATAATTTCAAATATCAATAACGTGGGGTTGCAATAAACAGGGGGGGCTGAAATAAGCGGGGAAGAGTTCAAAAAAATTTAATATTAATAACGTGGGGGCTGTAATAAACGGGGGTTGTAATAAACGGGGGGCTGAAATAAACGGGGGTTGTAAAATGAAAATAAAATCCTTGGCAGTTCTTTCAATTGAAAGTCAGTTGTTGAGAACCATTGATTTCTCCTCTGTCATTAAAACTTTTGCACAGCACAAAGCAAGACGCAAGTGCATTTAACATAGCAATGGATCTAATTATCAGATTATTTCATTAGCGATATGTAAAGACAGGGTGTCTGCCATGTCAGGGAAATCAGGGAAATGTTAGGGAAATCTATACCCTCATAAATATGTAAGGGAAATGTCAGAAAAATTTGCTACTACTTTGCAGTGTTAGGGAAATGTCAGGAAAATCTGACCCTTTTCACTGACATCCAAGAATGGCGCAACGTACTTAAATCATCATTTTTCATCCTTGTGCCATAATCTAGGAAAAGTTGGAAGGTCAAAGGAGTACCAAAGTTTAAATGTTTCAAACTTGCTTATGTAATCTTTCTTCTTTGCTTGGTTTGATAGTTGGACTTGTAAGTCATTAATTTTTGTTCTAGTGGATGGCTCTTAATGAAATATGTCAGGGATAAAGGGATATTTGTCAAGGAAATTCTGGGAAATCTGTCTTCTAGATTTGGCAGACACCCTGAAAGAGCTTTTCAGCGTAAAATAGTTTGTTTTTAAAAGGGCTGCATGGAGCGTACTTTCTGCGAGGCATACCGGCATCTACCTTCGAGGTTTATTTTATTAAACAACTCTGTTTTCTGATTCATTGACCATAACTTCAGAATAAACTGCGACACTCATATCAAACGAAATGAAAATAAAGATTTGCGGCATTCTTATATGAAAAACATTGAGCCAGTCACACGCACAGATTGTACCACTTATTTACATTGTTCATAAAGATCTTTTACATCTCCTTTAATGGAAAAACCTGCTGCAAACGAATACTAACCGAAGTGCTTTCAATGAGGAAAAAGAGCGCTACAGAACTCTATTGAAAAACGACTTTTCCAAAAAGGGCCCCGCGATGCTTTCGGCCCCCGTCCCTGCAGTCTCTATAGCTGCCACTGCATCGATACCCTACTAGGCACACCCTTGAAAGCAAATCTAAAGTAAAAAAGGAATAAGGCATACACAACCACCGAAGCAGGATATGTTCCAGGGGAAATAGATAAAGTTGCACGATTTCTAGTTGCCAAACAACACTCAGGCTCCTGGAAAGTAATAAAAGACTTGGCTTGAAGTAAAGAAAACCCCTCCATCAGAATAAAGATGAAACACCGTCTTAGCAAAGAGAATATTGGCATTTAATGATTGCTGGGTAGCCCTCTCAAATCTAATAACAAGCTTTGTCTAAATCGAAACTGGCACAAAACCTGGTCATTAACACTGATCCATTTTCATTAGACGAGCGTAGAATCCTCATTCTGGCTTTCCTCAACAACAAATTACCAGGCCTAGATGATGTTCTAGATGTTGTCTGGAAAGACCCAAACGTCCGCAATCTGTTGCGAGAATTATGTAATACCTTCTTGCTCGATTTCATCATGTCCTATATCTTAGTTGAAAGGGGTAACAATATCCACTCCCAAAAGGGGACCTTACATCAGCAACTAACTATCGTTATATTACACTTAATGTGCACTGCTGCAAAATATTCAACAAACTCAAGCTTTCTCATTTCCCCCTCCCCCCACTCCCCCCGGCTCTGGATCACATTTTACGCAATAAACAAAATGGCTTTAACAGTGCACGATGTACAATCTCACAAATAGTATCTCGAAGACGTATCCTAAGAGAACTGAGAAGACTCAACAAAGGGGTGCAGTGCTGGACTAAATGAGTAAACATTTTATCCGGCCGGGGTGGGGGGTGGGGGGCATTCCGCGTCCTGAGGCGCTATAAGCTGAATGTTTTCAATAATTTGCAGTTCAGAACATTCGAAAATGCGTAATTTTGATGTCCGATGAGGCAAAAAATACCTTCTTGAGACGGATGCTATGTTTCTAGAGGAATGACCCATACATTTCCTCACCCCTTTCCCCCCAACTACGGAATTGTGGACCTGGATTTTTCACGAAACTCCTTAAACTTGTCACCTGTGCTAGCATGCAGTATCACGTGATTTCTTTCACTTTTTCTCCTTCCACATATCGATGCTGAGGATTCTGAGAGATCTGGGTCGACTATATGCCAAACCACATCAAGAACTTTTTGACTCACTGTTATGGAAAACCACTTTCATGGAATTGTGAAATCATAAAGGAATTACCTGCCCTGTGTGAACTAGTTTGATTTAGTTGATACAGGGAGATACTAGCGAATCAGGAAAAGCAAGCAGGAGTATCCTCGGCATGGCAGAAAGAAAGATTGTCAAAAAGAAGAAGAAGAAGGTATGATGACGTGAACCGGTGATTTAAATTGAGATGAGTCATGCAATCAGTCCATGTACAATTTTAACTCGGATCCTCTTGATAAAATGATCATGGGGGTTTTGTGAGAGGATGAGCTACGGGATATGCCCTTGATTTAAGTGATACAAAGAATAGACATCATTAATTGTGGTGGTTTTTCGAAATTGTCTACAACGTAACCTTCCCTATTGTCTGGACCACCGTAATGACCATTTGTCGCGTTTGTTTATATCTGAGAATTTCATTGTTTCGCTGGGATAAGGAGTCTAACTGATGATGATGGCTATACAAGTTTGGCAAGATTATGAGGCTTCCAGATTTTGAGATCAAGAAATCTGGAGCTAGGAAGGGTTTAATAAAGAGATGCATTTCATGTTTCGCTTGCGGTACTTCGATTCGGCTAGAACCTTGAGTTTCGTACCAGCGTGAACAATATGGTGGTAAACCATCAGTGGCCAGCAGAGTGGTTTGATTGACATTGAGTGCCACTTTTTTGTAATTCGTATTGATAACAACAATCTGTAGCAAAACATTATTTTCTGAAGTGTGGCTTGACATGACTAAGGATGATCAGATGATGATGGGTGACGTGAGAGTATTTGTAACCAAAGCCACAGATGATTGTGTTTAACTTATTTCTCAATGATGTTTGTGTGGTTTTGAAAGCCGGGTGATACTTGATAATAAAAAACATTAAAAAATTCAACTGTTAGGCAGATGCCTAATAACAGTTAGTTTTATAATGACTCAAAATTGCCAATACGATTAAAATCTAGAGTGGAAACCATGTTATAGGTCTAAAATATTAAGGTACCGGTATGTGATGTAAGAAAGCAAACTTGACATTATCGCTTAATACCAGTGCTTTGGAAGGATACACGCGAATGATGTAAATAAGCTCGTAAGAATTATTATCCTGTAGGACTGAGTATTACTACGCAAGCAGTTCCTAACATACTTAGCTTTGTGATGATTGTAGTTCAGAACGTCTGAAGGAAGGCTGTCCAAGATTGTTGCAAAACGTATATAATGAAGAATTGTTTTTAGCCAATGCATGCGTGCGTGTTTAGTATTGTACTGCTACTGAAAATATAATGCTGGAAATGAAAAACAAAATATTTTTGTGTATGTTGTAAACTGCTGGTACTTTTATATCACAAGGCAAGCAGCATAGAGTAAGATAAAGAGTGGTAAAGAGTGCTATTTAAAATTCTTGAAACTGCATAATACTGGCCATGCAGGTAAGATTTCATCCCTGTATTCACATTCCCATATAGAAGGTAATTTTAAAGCTTTAAGATTGCCATAACCATGAAAGCTTTTTAGGGGTATATATATACTATTCAAATTTAAAAGCCATTGTAAATTACAATAATTTAGCTTCTTTTTGATTATACAAAATAATTCATGATTTCTTTTCAATATGATAAAGACATCTTAACAGTCGTGATTTGGTAGGAGAAGAGGGTAAATTTACATGTAAATTGACTATGCTGAGCTGTACACTTGCACAAAATGAAACAACTTCAAATGTTCTAAAGACAGCTAAAACTTGCGAAAAGCGGTGTAATTTTGAATTCAACCTTATTTGATCATTACGTTATGTTTGGAGATAAATGGCATACTGTCTGTAAGATATCTGCACATGCAACAGAAAAATTATAACATATGAGAATGGTGCTACATGGTAGTACCAAGATGTTGGCACAATAAAATGATCATACAAAAATGATATGGCTGAAAGCAAGTACCCTCTAGGAGGATGCAATTCACATGTATGTGTTTATATATACAGATTAAGTTTGGCTGATAATATTTTATCTATTTTTGCAAAATGGGTTTAATATACTGTTTCAGCTTTATTAGATTTAGATACAACACAGTTTTAACATGTCATATAGTATCAATGTCACTTAAATGTTGATTCACACGTCGCAATAAGTATGAGCAGCATCAAAAGTTTAACATGCATTTTGCATGAGGAGCAGTATGGTTAGGCAGGGATGATGCCTTGTTGTCATATAACGTAATGTAATTTGGTATGGTCATATTTCAAATATGATCCCAAACTGGAGTTCAGACAATGTGTACTCCAAACCCAAAATACTGATGTGCTAGAGCTTGCAAAAGAAACAGCTCCAAGCTTTTTATTTTCAAACATTGTGGTTAGGGTGTAAGCCACAGGTTTAAACTTTTTTATCCTGTGAGCTAACTCTTTTGAAACAGTCCATTGAAATGTAAACATAATTGTTTGTCAACCACTTGGACGAGGTGACAATTGCATGTGCTTTGGTGGTTTTAAAATTTCTGGTTTGGGACCTTTCCCCTTCCGTAATTCTATGGACTCTATAAAGTTTATTTCATGTTGAGCAATGTCTGGTGAAATGCTATACCTCACTTGTCATATTTCTTAACACCAGTTTTTACAACAGTATTATGAAACACTCCTTCTTAGATTCTCATGTATGGTTCATGTGATTTAGTTTTAAAATATGAAATATAGATGCAGTTGCAAATTATTAAGAAACCAGTGCTGCTATTTATTAACCCATTATACATAACTTATTGATACTTTGTATACATGTGTATGGCATATATATTGAGTTATGGCCTACATTTATCATATATATATATAATTATAATTATTCATTGTATTTCCACTTTGAGCCTTTGTCAGTGCCAAAGATTTATAAGTACATGGCAAGATTGACTTGGAAAATTTCAGTGGATTTTGTCTAGATTGCTACAAGTGACTCCTCAGGTGTCAAATGATTTGACGATAATATGTTTCTCGATCTTTTCCATGATTCAACCACCCATTTTACTTGCATTTCGTGACTTGGAGGTCTGATGATCCCACCTTTTGTGTACTCAAAATTGCCTGTACTCTACCATTCGTGAAAGAAAGATTTAAATGGTTTATTTATTGAGACATCAAGTGGCTGTAAGACCTTTGTGCAACCTCCTGGAAGCACATCCATAGTTGTTTTCAATTTATGTAATTGTTCCTCTATATCTTCAGAAATATGACATTCAAATCCCATACTAAAAATCTAACTAACCCATTCAGCTGTATTTTCATCTTTCATCCATCCATTCTTTGAACACTTTACAATGGCTCCATTGATCGCAGCAACTTTTGGTCTGACTTTTAAGTCAGTTAAAACAACAAATGGCTTGATCTTTGTGCCATCTGCTTTAACAGCCAAGCACATGGTGACACGTTGTTTTTCGTGACCAGTAGTTTTGTTGGGTACGACTTTTGAACCTTTCATGTCGACTGTTGTGGCACTTGGAATATCTGCCCATATCTGTGTTTTATCCATGTTAGCAACATGCGGTAGTAAAAATTTAAACCTATGTTGCTGGTTCTCGTAAACTTTATGAAGTTGGCTATTTTTGACAAAGCATCTTTTGGCAACGTTTGACCTGTGGTGGTTCGCCTTCCTTACTTCTAAATGTGTCAGTGTGGAGACCATTGGTACATCCTTTTGTAAACATCATGAAAATTGTTAAAGCGTCAGAATGACCGAAATGGAATGTGTGAAAGAGTATACCCAACTGTATTTTGAAGGAGCCAATCAGAAATTGGACAAAAAACACAAGCCATCAGGTTGTCCAATTTCTGATTGGCTCCTTCAAAATACAATTAATATTTGTAATTCTCAGTTTGATTAGATGATTGACACCCATGCATCAGAATCAAATTTCAAGTCAGGATTTTATTACATTTTTGTGTTGTAGAAATGCTTAAGCGAGACCTACCTGGCATCGCTATTGGTGGATTAAGTGGAGGAGAGGAGAAGGAGCTGTTCTGGAAGACTGTTCATTATTGCACAAGTAGACTACCAAGAGATAAACCACGGTATCTAATGGGTGTTGGGTATGTGTTTAATTTATGCTAACATAAAGATATCAGTTATTTGAAACCCAATTGAGGAAAAGGAAGGAGTGGGCAGCGGAAAATATTGTGGGGTACCAATGAGGCTGCAGACTTAAGTATTGTGAAGTTCACGAAGGCCAGACACAGAAAAATGCATTATAGAAGTAGTTGGGAGAAGAGCAGGTGGAAAATTGTCTTGTTGAGACATTTTCTTAAACAGTGCCAGCCATGTGATTATCCAGACTTTTGAATGATTATACGCAGTCTTTTCCTCTAACTTTCACGGTCAAGTGGGCTGTCATTTAGCATCAAGGTATGTGGTGTGGTGTCCATAGGACACAGGGCTTGTTAGTCTGTGGCTGTTGATCATCTAGTTTTAAAGGAGCAAAAAGGAGGACCAAGTGTGTAGGCCCCTTCCTGATGGCTCTACAGACCTACTTGTCAAGACCCTCACAGTGCCTCCTTGTGGTACACCATGGGCAACTGGGTACCTTTGCAACTGCAGGCCAAACTGTGAGGAATCGTGGAGCAGATTCGAACCCTAGAGGTACGGTGGAGTTACTCTTTAACCAACTGCTGTCTTGAAGGTTGTGCCTCTTAGGCAAAGTGCTAGGAGAAGGACACTCCAAATTAAAACCAGGTATTCAGCCATACAAACCTTGGCACACAAGAATTTATGACAACACAAAGACAAAGAATAATTTTGTTGACTCAACTCAGATTCACGATCAATTCACAGCTCTTTTTATCTAAGTCTACATGTGTACCTGGACCATACGACTACATTTTTCCTCTGTATAAATCTCCCCCAGTATCATCACTAAACGACTGGATTAAGTGGTATTTATGAGTTTTCATTCGGTTGAGCTAGTTGTTATTGGTAGCCAAAAATGAAACGTAAGTATGATAGGCAAATTTCATTATTATTTCAATCCAAACTGTTATCTGTTATTGATCATGCTTGCCATTAGTTGCATCCATTATGATGCAGTTTTGGGAGTTTATTAATCATTTTGTAAGATTTATGCTGACCTTTCATGAATTGTACGTATACTGCATTGGCTCGGAATACTGTTGGGTGTAATGTTTCGTGCGTTTCATTTTGATAAATTCTGACGATTGCAGTCTGAGGAGTGTCAGACAGAAAAAGTACACAAAGTTTTGTCTATTTTGTGCTGTATTCTCGTTTGTACCACAAACAAACTATTTGAATTGTACGTAGATGTTCAAGATTGTTTTGATTGGGGATGGTGTACTGTTTTGTACTTATTACGAAACAATTTCATAAAGCTTATGCTCTTACTGTGATTTTAGCTATGCTGTGGACCTTGTTGTTTGCTGTGCACTTGGAGTAGATATGTTTGATTGTGTCTATCCCACAAGGACTGCTGTACGTATTTTGGCATTTAGTTACTTAACCTAAGACGTAACATGTATCTTGCACTTAATTATACAAACAAGTTAAAAGGATTCCATCTCCACAGTTTTGTCTTTGTTTCGTTTATTTTGCTACAATCATTTGTTGACAATGCTATGAAGGAACTTAAGTGAAAATGTAGTTAATGCCACACTTTTAGTGTTATGCCTTCCATCTGAACTTCTTGGATGCTTACAATGTATCACGTATGTAAATGTGAAAAGTAGATAAATATGATAATTGGATCTTCTTATATGTTTTTATTCTATTTAAGTTTTAATGCGAATGTATTTATACCCTATATTTATATCTAGTTTATACTGGCGGTTCCCCGTGGGGAGGGGGCTTCACTTTTGCAGAGCATGTTATTTACTAGTAAAGAAAACGAAAACAACACTGATCGAAGGAAGAAGAGAGGAAAGGAGAGTGCCCCTTGCCCAATTGTGTCAAAAGATGAAAAATCTTCTTAGTTTATCGATTGTTGTACAAAAGCAAAACATTATACTTTCATTATAGTTTAGCCCCTCTCCTCACTATTGATTTAGGGGTGCAGCCTCTGGTGTAGTGTCTTATTTTACGGTTAAATAAATACATATAACACAGACATGCAATTCTTAAATACGCAAAGGTGTCTTATATGATGGAGCCAACTTTCAAAGTACAAAAATTGTCGCCATTTTTCCTTAAATGTCTAGACATCATGTAAATGGTAAAAGTAGTTGTTTCCCAACCTTCAATACCACCTCCTCTAGCTGCTAAGACACATTGTTGGTTACCTTCCCCCCCCCCTCTCCTTCGTTAAGTTCAATCCATCTATTTTGATGCCCGATTATTTTAAAACACTGAAGACCAGTTACTGGTATCCGGGACCGTGGACACCCCATTTTTTCATTTTTTATGCGATGTAAATCAGTGTTGTTTGATAGTTTTATCTCTGTTTCAATTCTATTTGTGAATTTTACTCCACGTGTAGTCTCAGGACATAGATACTTTGCTATAGTTTTTGTGTATCCCTAATGAATTATTTTCAAATGAAAGTTAAAAAATATCCTGCTTCTATATCAGGTTTTCTACTTGACCAGATTTTCAGCGCACTTTCAATCTTTCAAAACCCTTTTATAATACACAGATTTTAGTTATATTTGGGAGTGCACAAAATGAGTACGGAGATTTTTAGAATAGGCATAGAAGTGGTTTATGATCTTCAACTGCTCATACTTCTGATATCTTTTTAAAAACACCCTGAAATTGAAATTTTCAGTGGATGAATCTTGTCGCTCAAACTTTGTAGCTAGTTATTTAATACAAACTAAGAAGTACCCACAACCCATAAAACAAAAGTTGTACCCAATACATTTTTTAGCCTTCAAGTCCTAACTTTATCAAAAGTGAAGAATTCACTGTCAATGGTAAAATTTGAAGAGATCTTAGTGCATCCTAGTGCAAAATGTCTTGCGGCCCCGCTTCACTCCACTGCTCATAAATCTGGACCACTGGTCAGAAAATCTAACTAACTAAAGAAAGAACTGTTTGGAAATTGAGTTTGACGTCGTGTGTAGTTAGTTTGGTGAAGAAAGTGGACAAGAACGTAGCTTTAATCCGGATCATTGACTCGTAAGTTGCCAGTTGTGTAAAACTGAATTAAAGAAGAGATTGATCAAAGCTTGCCATCTTAAGTACTAAAGTCGTCTCTCCGTGCTCGGTAACATAGAGTAGTAAAACACCCCCAATGCACGTCAGTGTTAGATGGTTTTCATTGTGTAAATCTCGGCAACTAATGTAAAATTTTCCATCATTTTTCAGAGGTTTGGGACTGCTCTTGTGCCTTGGGGACAGCTGCAACTCAAGAATAAACAGTTTGCAAACGACTTTTCACCAATCGACAAAGATTGCCAATGTATGACATGCCAAAATCATACCAGGGCATATATTCATTCTCTCATACTTCGGGAAACTGTAGGAAGTCACTTACTGACGGTGCATAACATTGCCCATCAGGTAAGGCAGGTTTTGAAAGTTGCCTTGTACCTCCTTCATAGATTCTGAATGAACGCACAAGGAAGAACAGAGATAAGCACTTGAGACCTACTTTGCTGTAGCGTATACTGCTGCTCTTTGCCTTCCCCTCACTCATTCCATTTTAAGACTAAAAACATGATAAATGTTAATCGAGATTCACAATTGAGGAAACCAGCTACTATCTTTTCCTTTTTCTTTTCGCACAAAGCCACTTTAGGAGCTTGGTATCAATGGCCGCCACAATCCGTAGGAAAATTGATAACTACTGTATACCAGGTTTTTTTGCTGCAAAGTCCATATCCGCCCTGCTAATGGTGACACGTCTGCTGGAATTTGCACGGAAGTTGTCTGGTATTCGTAGTCAATGGTCTTGTTTTCTTCTCGATTGTTACTCCACCGACCTAACATAAACTAGTCACGAAAAAAGTTAGTTTATACTCCACCGACCTGACATAAACTAGTCACGAAAAAAAGTTAGTTTATACTCCACCGACCTGACATAAACTAGTCGCGAAAAAAGTTAGTTTATGCTCCACCGACCTAACATAAACTAGTCGCGAAAAAAGTTAGTTTA
>JAAAKM020006971.1:148420907-148435481 GCA_010016025.2 Alatinidae sp. Z8VKAUB7J3 | reverse complement strand
AAACTAGTCGCGAAAAAAGTTAGTTTATGCTCCACCGACCTAACATAAACTAGTCGCGAAAAAAGTTAGTTTATACTTAGCAGATACATTGTTTTGAAGACCAATGATGCAATCACGGGCAGTATGTTTAAAGTACTTCATCCTTGTAGTCGATGGTATAGTGACGTGTTCACGATATTCATCTCGAGTGTAGCATCTTGCAATAATATGTAACGAAGTTTGTGTGTTGTTGTGTTCTAGATGAGTCTCATGAAGTCGATTCGGGAGAGCGTTAAAAGGGGCACTTTCGTCTCCTTCGTTCATTGCTTCTTTCAAGATTATTTTCCTGATAATAAGTATCCACCCTGGGCCGTTGATGCCCTGAAAGCTGTCAATATCGACCTAGAAACGGCGTGAAGATCACGGGCAAGGGCTATCCACGGTAGTTAATCCTCGAAGAGGATTTTCTGGTCGTTGAAAACTTCCGGGATATTTGAGGACACCGAGAAATAATACATGAGAATGGAACGCTACAAAACTATCATCCAACGAGGTAGTCCTCCATTGAAGAATATAGGACATGTATAAAGAGTATGGTCTCCATCTGCCTTAATCAGCAACATACTTACAATGTAATACAACTACATTTGTGGATATCAGCAAGTTCTGATTCGACTGGAAGACACGTTGCACGTCAACGCCTCAATGGCATTCCGTTGAAGGCAAGTGTTGATAAACGTCGATCTAGAACGGTTTAGATTCATTTGACATACAAGGCGTCAAATACAAGAGTGAACCCCGTAAAATATTTTGGAGGCACAAAGGGGCCATAGGATGCTATAGGAATTAGAGGGGCACTAAAGTTTAGTTCTTGGCGGCATTATTTTGTTGACTACTGTAGTGATCGTTTTGTAACGGGTTTCATTTTCTTATGCGCTACAGTAGGAAAATAGCGACTCACGCGTGGCTTCTTATAGTTAGTGAATAAAATTTGAAGATAGATGGCAATATGAAATGATTGACAGTTTTTTGTTTACAACACTTGCCCTGTGTTTAACGCTTTCATAGACCCCAAGTAGGACAAGGGACTTACATTCAAAGACTGTACTGTACTCGATAAGGAATAATGAACAGGAGTAACAATTTGCAACGTCTAGCAGATTCATCCGGTCGAGATCAAGATCGGTATGATCAATTGGAGAAGCTGCTACTAAATTGTCTTTTTCTGTAAGTTAAAAGTTCCTGATGGAGCAATTTGCTTCAGGGACGCCCAAGACTCGTGAATTTCTAGCAATAGACCACAGTCCTCAGATAACGAGATGCTACTTCAGTGGCAGTCTCTCAATCAAAGACCCCTGATGAGCAGTGGGCCCGACATTGAAACTACCCTAAATAAACAGAAAAAGTATGCCTTGTTACTAATGTCCTGTGTGAGTTCAGTTGTATCAGAGAATTTTAACGTTTGGCAATAATCTCTGGTTGCCAGGCATGGCTACGCTCCAGTTTTGGTTGATCGGGTTCGGGGACATAAAGATGGGGCGCCGCCTCGAATACCTCGCGGCATTCGCGTGAGCAGAAATAGTAGACACGGCCGGCATGAACGCTCGGTTTGGCTAACTTTGTCGAAATCTCTTTCTCGCAGACGGGATCTATGTCCTTTACTGGGGGCGTCCATCGGACTTTGTCGGCATGATCAGGGCTTGCATTGGTTTCTGATCTTCGGTGGTTGTGTCCGTGGCCCATAACATGGGCACTACAACCAAAACGCATCATCAGGAATATTAGGGCACCCCAAAAAACGAAATAGAGCAGCGCTTCCATCATTCCCTCCTGTTGCAGTGGCAATTGCAACTCCGGAGCATCAGAGTTTCGTGTTCCGATATCGGGTTGGTCGGTCCATTAAGTTCCATGCCGAGCCGAAGAAGAATTTCGATGTTGTGTGTTTGCCAGTCGCTGCCCCTGTTTCTTGAACAACAGGCACTCGGCTCGATAGCGGAGTTTGGCCGTCTCGAGACCGGCTCCAAATCCCTATTCGCTATGTTCTGCATTTTCTCTTCCTCAGGTTCGCCAATTACTCTGCCAAAGTTTGATTGTCCGGCGGATGCGCCGACGCAAGATCAAACAACGTTCGACTTGTCGCATTGGAAAGCAGGTGAAGGTGCTTAAATGCTTCCTGTCTTTTTCGGTCACCCTGGCCCGGTGCAGCGCGCGCCGAGGCCAGGGGTTCCAACTTGCGCTGTGGCGATCGCGGAGGTGCCCGCCGAACCCTGCGGTTCGGAACTGGGTTCACCGGAAGGGGGAAACGGTCAAACCCTACGGGTACAATTTCCGACATGACCTCACTCCACCACGCAAGTACAATCGCGACGGCAACCTGAACCGCCGCGCCTTATTCCACGCGTTGCACACTTCCATTGTGCCGATCGACTTTGAGACGCTCGACGAGCGAGTCGTCGAGAGTGACGATCTCCGCTACGATCGTGTTGTCATCGGTTGCTTCCACATTGCCGACTTTGAGCCTTTTGTTGCCGCGCCATTCCAGGCGATGCTCCAAAGCATGCCGGACATCTTCGACCGACAGATGAACGACCGGCTTGATCGGCATTCCGAATTCATGACCGCCACGACGCATCTTCATGCCGGTGCCCATCATACCTTCGCGTTGCATACCTTGATGCATCATCTCCGGACGCATCATTCCTTGATGCTGCATACCGCCCTGCATCATTCCGGGGGCCATTTGTCCATGCGGACCGCCGCCCTGGGACACATGGGCGTGCCCCAAACTACCTTCTGTTTTCGCGGGACCATGGTCGCCTGCGGCCAACCCTTGCCCGGCAAAAATTACAAGCCCAGCCATCCCGACGATCGCGAGGACTGGTGATTTCCATTGCTGCTTCATTTCCGTTCCCTCTGGTACAACTTTGATCGCGGCTTACGTCTGATAAGTAGTCGCGTTATGTAACGATGGGATACCGGGTAGAGAGGCGTTTGGTAACGGCCTGTAACAGGACGGGAGGCCGTTACATTTGGTTACAATTTTCTTCGAGAACGCAGCGCCGTAACATCTAATCTTGAGGCATGGCTCACATAGACATGGAGCAAACAGCACATTTGCTGATCGTGGACGATGATCGAGAGATTCGCGATTTGGTGTCGCGTTTTCTCAAACGTCACGGCTATCGCGTGACTGTTGCGCGAGATGGCCGGGAGATGAAACAGGCGCTATCGGACTGGCGAATCGACCTTGTCGTGCTCGACCTGATGCTACCTGGCGACGACGGGCTAACGCTTTGCCGGGAACTGCGGGCAAGTTCCGAAATTCCGATCATCATGCTGACATCGATGGGAGAGGAAACAGACCGTATTGTCGGCCTGGAAATGGGCGCGGACGATTACGTGCCAAAGCCATTTAACTCGCGCGAATTGCTCGCGCGTATTAAGGCAGTCCTGCGGCGCGCAAAACATCTACCGGCACGGGAGAGAAGCAACGGCGAGAACGAACTTCACTTCGGCGGCTGGAAACTCGACCCCACCCGAAGGCGGCTCAAGTCGCCCCAGCAAGTTGTCGTCGATTTAAGTGCGGGTGAATTCGATCTTTTGACGGCGTTCGCGGAACATCCGCAACGTGTGTTGAATCGAGACCAACTGCTCGACTTGACGCGCGGCCGTTCGGCGATCCCGTTCGATCGGAGCATCGACAACCAGGTGCTTCGCTTGCGCCGCAAGATTGAATCGGATCCGAAAAACCCCGAACACATAAAAACAGTCCGCGGGGGCGGCTACATGTTCGCGACCCCAGTCGAACGCAAATGAAATGGCTCGTAGGAGACAGTATAGCCGCGCGGACCATCCTGGTGTTGTTGGTTGGTTTGACAGTGTCCCATGTGCTCAGCGTCACGCTCTATTTTATGGATCGCGCCGACGCGCTGACTACGTCCGGTGAAGCGCATGTGGGTGAGCGCATTGCAACGATCGTTCAATTAATCGAGAACGCACAAGAGCAGGAACGACAGCGTATCCTAGAGTACGTGAAATCGCCGAATATGGAAATTACACGGTCTCAGGAAAACACCATTCAGTCTGATGGCAATTGGAGCTCAAGCGCATTGCGCAAATCACTGGACGCCCACTTGGAACAGATCGGCGGACGAAATTCCACCATCAGATATGCCGACGATCACGAGGGTGACAGAACAGACAATCGAAATCAGCATGATGATGCGAGAGCAATATACGCGTCGGTTCAACTTAAGAATGGCAATTGGCTGAAATTTTCATCGTTCGTTGAGGCGCCTCAACCCTTCTGGTCGGTACGCTTTGCGCTTTCGATTGTCGTGATGGTGGTTGCCGTTCTGGTTCTCTCAGGGGTAGTCGTCCATCATTTGACCGCACCGCTCCGAATTTTCAGCCAAGCGGCGGAACAGCTCGGACTCGACATACGCGCGCCGTCGCTATCAGAAATTGGCCCTAGAGAAGTACGACACGCGACGCGGGCGTTTAACGAAATGCAGAACCGCATAACCAAGCTGATCGACGACAGAACTCGGATGTTGGCGGCCATTTCGCACGATTTGCGAACGCCGATTACCAGGCTCCGTTTGCGTGCGGATTTCATCGACGACGACGAGCAGAGTGAAAAAGCGCTGCACGATCTCGACGAAATGGAGGAAATGATTTCGTCCCTGCTGTCCTTCGCACGAGAAGATGTCGACGAAGAACCCCGCGAAATCGTAGACCTGAGCACCCTTGTCGGGAGCGTTTGTGACGATCTGATGGACACAGGTAGCGAAATTACCTTCGCTGGCGAAGGGGCGCTTCCATATTCCTGTAGCCGTCTTGCACTACGCCGCGCCTTCACGAACCTGCTTGAAAACGCGGTTCGCTATGGCGAACGCGCCAGCGTAACACTTTCCGATTTGGGAGAATGGGTCGTCGTGCGCATTGACGACGACGGGCCCGGAATACCTGAGTCGGAAAGGGAAAAGGCTTTCGATCCGTTTTACCGCATTGAGCCCTCGCGCAACCGGGAAACAGGTGGCACGGGCGTCGGGTTGTATGTCGCACGGACGATCGTTCGCAGTCACGGCGGCGATGTGGAGCTCGAAAACCGAAAAGGGGGAGGCCTTAGAGTTTCGGTCACGCTGCCTCAAATTTCTAGATCAATCAGTGAGATCCGCACATGAATATAAAGGAACGTCTCCCTGCGATTTTTGTGATTGGTTTTCTACTTGTCGGCAGCGTTCTCCTTGCCACCCGGTACTTTTCTTCCTCCTCGACGGATTCGTCCGTCGACGTGAAGGTTCCCCAGCTCTCTAAGGTCGCGCGGCGCGGTGAAATATCTTTCACGGAAAACTGTGCAATCTGCCATGGCGTTAATGCCGCCGGAACGGATCAGGGGCCACCATTGGTACACGACATCTACAATCCGGGGCATCACGCGGACGCGGCATTCCTGCTCGCTGGCCGGCGCGGTGTGCGACGACACCACTGGCCTTTCGGCGACATGCCGCCACAGCCGCAAGTTAGCGAACGGGAGATTCAAGAAATCATCAAATATGTTCGCGAACTCCAAGCTGCTAACGGCATATTCTATCGCCCTCACAAAATGTAACCCACAAGAAACGCCCGATGGTCGAACTTACTCGCCAACTTCACCAAGCCAGCGTGCAAGTATCGATCTGCTTCAGCATTGTTGAGAGTAACTTGGTCAAAAAGACTTATGAAAACCTCCTAGCCGCTCGTGTCGTTACCTGCAACGCGGCTAAACATCCGTCGTGCTGGATCGGCGTGATGAATTTGCTTGCCGGTAGTATCCATTCCATTTTCGGTCCGCAAAGATGACTGCATCAGGTCGCCACAGACTGATCGCCGGCTGTACATTGCTCGGCATCCTGGCCGTGGGATATTGGCTCCTGCGCGACAGCACCTTTGTAGCCGCACTGTTAGACGACACATTGCTACGAGAACGCATTTCCGCGCTCGGTTTGTGGGGACCGGCAACGATTATCGCGTTGATGGCTTTGGCAATTTTGGTCAGCCCGCTGCCCAGTGCGCCGATCGCTGTGGCTGCCGGCGCCGTGTACGGTCACTTTTGGGGCACAGTATATGTGTTTTTCGGTGCCGAGGTCGGCGCCGTCGCGGCTTTCTCGTTAGCGCGGTTTGTCGGCTATGACGTCCTGCATCGGTGGTTGGGGGATCGTCTCTCGGTGGGATGGCTGGGATCGCAAAATAAGCTTATGGGAGTTGTCCTCGTTAGCCGATTGATCCCGTTCATCTCATTCGACCTCATCAGCTACGCAGCCGGCTTGACGGTCCTGTCCTTCTGGCGCTTTGCGATTGCCACCGCCATCGGCATCGTCCCCGCGAGCTTTCTCCTGGCCCATTTCGGTGACGAGATGGCGACAGGCGAGACGGAGAAAATCTTGCTGGCGATTTTTGCCTTGGGTGTCCTTACATTATTGCCAATTCTGGTAAAATTCATCCGGGAACGAAACGAAAGGCGAATTCAAGATGGCTAGCATCAAACGCTTTTCTCGCGGCTTCCCATTCCGTCAAGAGACTCAGGCATGCTACCAATCAGCTGAAGAATGTGCGGAATTCTCGATTGACCTTCCTGTTATGACTACACATATTAGAAACACATGAATGCGCGTAATTGCATATCCGTTTTCATACGGTGCCTTATCGGCCTCACCTTAGCGTGGGTTGTATTCGCTTATGTGTCACCAGTAAACGCGCATCAGCTGATCGACGATTGGCCCTACGAGACCTTCTCCGGTGGCGCGAATGTCGATTTGATGTCGGAACATGCACCCAACGACCAAGAAACCGACCACCGGCACTGTCACAGTGCTGGGCCCATTTGCCACGCCTTCGCCGCGATTTCTCTTGGATATGACCAAATAGAACAGCAGCAGGGTGGACTTGTGTACAGGCGAGCAACAAGATTGCAGCGGAACCGGTCGATTCCCCCATTACATAGGCCGCCAATCTCCACCTAGCGCGCCCTTTTTGAGGCAGAGTTCACTGTTATGTCGGCATTAGCCGTCTAGACGTCATTGGTGAATCGTCCGCCTCGCACCTTTCAAGTCAAAAATCAACGAACTGCAATGACACCGCGTCATGGTGCACACGATAGCTCATCGTGACGCGAAACCCATAGCTACAAATAGGAACTCTCACGATGACAAATATTCGTTCGGCCAAACTGGTCGCTATTTCTGCTTTCGTCTTGGCCGCTGTATCGCTCGGTATCAACTCCATGCATTGCTTTTGTTGATTCTTAATGGTGTATGCAGTTAGACTGATGAAGTTAATCTTTCATGGTAAATTTCCATAAGTTGCGCAGTATTGAAACTTACTGCCTCTTGTGCTGTTTAGATTTTCTAGATTTATATTTTTTTCGATACTTGGTGTGTCTCGCTTTGTGTAAAATTGTAACATGGATTGATAGCCACTTTAAGTTGCCATCCAGTTTTAATGGCTTCTATGACCCAGGGGTAATGAGGAAAAGATATCTGTATCCCGTGTAGTGTTCATTTACCTGATCAATGCTATAAATAAAACATTTTTAGTATTTTTAGTATGGATGCGAAGCATGGACCCTGATCAATCAAATGAAGAAGAGATTAGAAGTAACAGAAATGTGGTTTTACAGAAGAATGTTGCGCATACCCTGGACGGACCAAAAAACCAATGTGGAAGTTTTGAAAGAAGCGGACACAAAAAGGCTGCTGGTTGACAAAATTCGAAAAAGACAGGCAACATTTTTTGGCCATTTTATGAGAAAAGGAAGTCTCGAAAATCGTGTAACAACAGCAAAAATTGATGGAAAAAGAAACCGCGGTAGACACAGAGAGAGAAAATCACCGATAGTCTGGCTGCCTGGATGGATGTGAGGTCAACAACGGAACTGATACAAATCACTCAAAATAGAGATGTGTGGAAAGACATGATCGCCAACGCTATAAAGTAGGGCACCGGATGATGATGATGATGGTCATGATAAAATTCAGTAAGAGAAATGCCACTAAGTCTTGAAGTTGGTATAAACTCTCCAAGATCAAGATATTTAAATTTTAGCTGATCAAACATTTTGCTTCTGGTCCCCACGCTGGAGCGATTTCCTCTCTGTACTTATTCTACAACTGCATTTGTAACTCGTACAATACTATTGCATTTACATTTTGGTGCTTGTACTTAAAATATTTTATGTTCATGTTGATTTTTACGAATATAACACTTGGGGTGTTTGCATCATAATCGAAGTTGCGATAATTAGACGAGGACTCATGGTACATTAGGCCTATTGAATTGTGTACTGTTGTTATTGGGCCGCCATTGTGATTTCGAGATCCGTAGACGTTTTTTTTGTTTTACACCCCCAGGGAAGCGATAGAAAAGGAAGAAGCTAGACTTAGATATGAGCGATTGCATGCTCAAGGAAAAACAGACGAAGCTCGACAAGACTTAGCAAGATTAGCAATAATTAAAAAACAGAGGGAGGAGGCAGCGAAAAAGAGAGAGGAGGAGAAAAAAGGTATCACTTTTGTGCAGAAACTGTGATACTCTGTATTTGTATCGTGATGTTCTTTATGTGACATCAATTTGTTCATATCAGGTTTAGTTGATTTTACATAGAATCTTTGGTGTTTCTTTGGTCATGTATGAATACATCTTAAAATATTTGCCATGGAACAGACCGATATATGTACCAGTGTTAGTTACTAAGTGTGTTAAATTATAAAAGAAAAAATGTAGGAAACGTGATAAGCTACTCTAGAATGATGCCGCTTCTAGGATGCTTTGTTAGATGAACAGAATTGATACTGGCTTCAGACAATGACACTGCAGGCTCTAGCCGACCGTTTTGAGTATCTATCGGCGCAGTGTGGCATTTTTCTAGTCCAAAGAACCAACCGTCGATAAGATACGGTACTATAGTAAGGAATACATATTCATAGTTTTCTAAAATGCAACAATATGTTGTACGTTTTTTGATAGTGTTGACAGTTGCAAGGAAATTTGGAGTGCCCTGTTGATGTCATGATTTTTCTCATAATTGCCTTTGGTCCGGGACAATCTTTTCCGGTATACTGATATGTGTTTGTGGAAGATACAGTAAAGTAGTCGTTTCATTTAAACTCAATATTCACTACCTTATAAAGGATGTTTCGTGGGAATCTCGTACATCCGTACAGGTGGGAGTTTTTACAGTAGGTGAAAACATGACGTAATGTTTCCCATTGTCTTGTATTACGTGTGTCTCTCAGAGACGGCATGTTTATCTTTCCTGTCGTTCCATAGTATAAAATGACATTGTTTTTATATATGTTGAAAGTCACTAAGTCTGAATTAATTTGTCGTCACTATAAATTACTTGTTATAATTAAAAGAGGGTATTGCATGAGTGTTATTATGTTCTCCATAGTCCAATAGTTGGTTCATTTTCAGACGAATAATACATGCTCTAAGCGTAGACATTGGTTTCGCAAACTTAGAACATGTTGTTATTTTTTTGTGTGTATATATTTGCCGTTCTTTAGCCAAAGATGCAGCTGCATCCGCTGCTAATGCAGCAGCAAGATCCGCAGCACAGTCAGCACAAGTAGAAGGGAAACCAAGTTCTAAAGCAGCAAGAAAGAAGAAAAAGTAAAAACACAGTATCTACATGGAATCCTTTATCTCGTTTATTGTCAATGGCAAATTCGAGCTAGCGCCAGTGCTAGAGAGGTTTGCTATTCCGTACAAGGGAAGAAAGATCACTGGGTTGAGGCATGGGACTTATAGGTTGTTTAATCAATTTGTACACAAACAAAACAACTTTCTGAAAGGAGTGTACTGGGCTATCCGTGAGAGTTGTCGGATATTGTAGGAACAACCATGTTAATCTAGTGCGATGCGTGTAGCATATGCTTTTATAGGGCCTTAAGTTGAACCAAAGAAACGTAGAAATGAAGTAAAATTGTTGAATTGAGGTATAAAGAAGGAAGGTTGGGTCGTAAGGCAATTTAATTGGTGCCCCAGGGTGTGGATTAGTGAATATATCCATTGAAGGAGTGTATTAAGAGGGAGCTTCCTAAGACATTACTCAGTGACCCTGAAACATTGCTGCTTGAGTTTGATTTATTCAGGAAAGAAATTAGAGCACTTTCAGTGGAATTGGGACGCATGTTAAGAGTTTATAGAGTTTTCTTCGTCCATCTAAAGTAGCACCAGAATCTCCTTATCATTACAGCTCTTATGAGCACTACTCTTTCAGGGAACTGATTGTTTGTGTCCTAGCCATGAAAGCCGAAACAACAACTCCGAAGGCCCGTAGCATATGCTAATTTTTCAACTAGGTTAATACGGTACTCGTTTTAGCCGTACGCTTGCAGATGTGGTTAAATATTTGTAGATGCTGTTACTATTTTCTTAGCATAATTATTCTGTGTTGTAATAGCACTCCGACTTTCGCTTCTTGTCAAGACAGATTAGGGCCTTTTTCTTGTAACAATGTCATTTTGTGTCCCACTCGTTTGTGAAAATCTTATAGATTAGATAAGATTAGACTTTCGAATAACATGACCGCTTTGATATCGCATAGAGAGGAACGTTACTGCATCTACTAGTTTTAGAGCATGAAATGTAAACTACTTGGCAGATAGTATAATAGAATCTGCCCTTACTATGGTTAAAGACTGACTGAAGATGGAAATGTAGCCTATGTTCGCTCACCGATAGACATTTGAACGAGCAATTAGATTGAAGTCTGTTTGATATTTTCTCTTGAAAACCTTTTAATTGTTAAAAGCCGCGGTTTTAACGGCAAGAGCACTTATGGTAGGTGCTCGCACTCGTGAGAAAGGAAGGGATACTCCACAGGTTATCAGATACGAACAAGGGCAGAATGTTTACAGGCCAATCAGGACATTAATGCGCAGGGAGCCGACATTTGATAGATTATTGACAGAGCTTTCTACTCCAAGACAATCATAATGTCCTGTTTTATCCTCTTAGTCAATAAACAAAATCGTCTGCACTATTGTGGATGAACATAGCGAGCTTTGTAGAAGTTCGTTTTAAGATGTAGCTACACATTTTTATATGAAAATAATCTATTGCTGTTTCAAATTCTCCTTGCTCAGTGCTTGAAATCAGCTTAAAATGTTATTGTCACTGTCTTAAAAATAGTCATCTCCAATGTCTTTGCAATGACTTTGCAGAAATTTGTAATGAACTACCAAAACTAAAACACCTTAAATTTAACACAACAACGGAAACTAACGAATTGACTTACTGTAATGATTATGAAACAAAAATTCATACATTGCACGAAATAGTTAAATAGGCTTTTATTCGCCAAACATCAACTCCTAAAAGGAAACAACCACCTCGGGTTTCAAGCACCAAAAACACCTAAGCAATGTAACTCTGTCATAGGGCAGCACTTGCTTGAGAACCCAGACTGTGCCTAAGTGTACACTGGACGATTGCTTACGTATCATAGGAAAGGCCAGGTCTGCATTTCATTTGACCGTGCTGGAGTCAGGAAATTTGTCCGGCTTAGTGAATGTCCGAGATATCCGAAGTCATGATAACTCGGACTTTCTTGAAAAGTACGACATGTCAGGATTTTCTTGATTTTAAAGATTTTTAGTGAAAATTTAAGAATCGTCTCTCTTCCGATTTTCTGTAGGTGAGTGGTTTACGAAACAGATGGAATACTAATTAATCACTCATATGATCTAACAATCATCAAATATAAAAAGTTACACAGTTACACAACTTTTAAATAGCTACGGTTTCTTGAAGAAGTCTGTTTTTGTCACTTGTTTTAAGCTGGAGTGAGCTCTTACTCGACAACAGAGGAAACTTTCGTAGCCATTGCTCCTACTTCCCCACTTTCTGTAAAGAGTGAATACTTAAAAAGCGTTTCAATAGCTTGCCGCACTTCTCCATGGGAAGGTTTCACGGGGGATTCATCCTTAGCAGTGCCTTCTTCTTCTTCTTCTTCTTCTTCTTCATCATCATCATCATCATCATCATCATCATCATCATCATCATCTTCATCATCTTCTTCCACTTCCACCGTATCGCCTCGTATCTCTTCAAGAATTTCTACATCGGTTGGCGCTTGGGCTGTTACCGCAGCGTCATCATCAACTGATTACAGATCATCGGTGCTGTATGCTTCGGGCACAGCACTCCCATCACGTTGTTTCAGTTGAGCCAGCGCTTTTTTTAGGTTTGTGAACGGATCATCATCCTCGGGAACAGTGGTTTCTGAGAATCGTCTTTTCTTGAAACAGTTAAGAATTGTAGTTGAAGCGACGTCACCCCATGAAATCATAAGAATTTTCATTGCATCAAGAAGAGAAATGGGCTTGCCTTGCTTCCCCTGATCAATTGCTGCAATGATCTTGATGACGCGAGTGCGATATTTAGCCTTTAAACATCGGATCACCCCTTGGTCCACCGGCTGCAAAGATGATGTTGTGTTAGGTGGTAGAAAATAAAGCTAGATTGATTTAATATTCTTAGTTGAAGGGTGAGCAGGGCAGTTGTCAATAACTAACGCCACTTTTCTGCCTTCTTTTTCAAATTTCTTGCCCTACGCTCTTACCCATTCTTCAACAAGTCCGGAGTTCATCCAACTTTTATTTTGACCACGGTAGCGTCAAGATAGGCTTTTATGCGCTTAAAACAACGAGGCTTGTTTGATTTTCCTATCACGAACATAGGACGTTTTTCTTCAGCCATGTTGGCAGCTGCAAGAACAGCTAATCGAATCTTACGGTGTTTTCCTCCGCTACATTTTTCCTTTTTCAAGTACAGTGTCTTTTTAGGAAGAGCTCTGTAAAACAGCTCATCTGTGCTGAAGATATCACGGGAATAGTAATGCAACAAAATTGTTGACAGGGTTGTTTCTTTCCATGGTGCAGTCATCTCGGTACTGACATAACGCCCTTCTCTTAAACATTAACATAGTCTAGAGTGTAACATCGGATTTTACTTATTGCGAAGACGGAAAAATTAAACACGCAATGGATCTGCGATTGATTTAGACCCTGTTTACACGGGTACGGATCCAAACTGGTACGGATCCAAACTGGTACGGATCCAAACTGGTACGGATAATAATCATGTTTTTCAAAGAAAAATAACAAAACAGAAAGGCAAAAAACTCCACTATAGGTCAACAAAACGCCAATATCGCAAAATTTCCAAAAAATATCCAAAATATTTATTCATCATAAGACTTCTCAGTAAATTTTATGAAACGTCACCAAATTTCGTGTCAATCGGCTGAGGTTATGAGCTGAAATGTGTAGCTGAAATGTGTACTAGGTCCCCCCCATGTAAGATAGGGTTAAGCAACTCCAGGCCTGATTTGGGAAAACTGCGAAGCAACCCGAGGCCTGACCCCGAAAATGGAGTTGCTTATAAAAAACGTGTATTGTTTAAAGTTCCTTGATATCTATATTGCGTTGAAACGGGTTGACTCTACGTATATCTGCTTTTCAAGTCAGGTATTTAAATGTGCCTTAAGGTCAGCAAAACAATATTTCTAGCACCGCATGAATAGTTCATATAGGACACTCAGGTTCTGATTTCGATTAACGGAACATAAGTAAGTACATCATGGTACTAGTAAATAAGTGAAAATACAAATCGAATAGGTATCGTTACCTACTATGTTTATATGGAAGTATCCAAACACTTCATGGATGAGCAGTTTACTTAGAATGTAGTTAATTTTAAGATAAGGGTGCTATTTCTGGATTAGAAACTAAGAGAGTGCGTAGTACAATGTTTGATGTCCTCGACAGAAAATGAAAGAAAAGTCTCTTCTCAAGCAAAAACAGTGTTCCCTTCATTTTTCAAGTTAACAAAAGGATCAAGTATCATGTCGTCTTTAATTTAGTCTGCAACTTAGGATCATTCAGAATTAAGATGCATGATCGTATAATATTATCATGTACATTTACTTTAGCCACGTCTTTACTCATAGTACACGACTAATGGCAAATGTCTGTGCTTCGTTGAGCACAAAGTCTGTTAAAGTAGTTTATCTGTTGGTATTTGACCCGGCGCTCATCTGCCACTCTGTTTGTCTCTGCGTAAACACTCCACATATTCTGACCACTCTCCATACGACTTGCAGGCCGCTGTTGTTATAACGGTGTGGGCTCTCATTAAGGACAAAGAGACAAAATCGCTTCTTTAGACCAAAGATTGCAAAGTACAATTTTGACTCGGCCCATACCACTTTACTTTGAAACTATGATCCTAAGCATCAATTAGTTTACATTTGATATCGGAAGTCTGAAAACTGTAGACCCTGTTCCTGGACAAAGAAACAGAGAGACAGATGGCATTAATTTTATCATTATAAATTCACTTTCAAAATTTAAAGCATCCTATTCGTCTTTATATTGTTATAAAACCTTTTATACTGTTACTTAGCCTTTGTCCTTTCCCCATCTTTTGTATCTTCCCCATCTTTTGTACCTTCTTTATCTGTTGTACATTCCCCATCTTTTGTATTTTCCCCATCTTTTGTACCTTCTTTATCTGTTGTACATTCCCCATCTTTTGTACATTCCC
>JAAAKM020006971.1:148403685-148420807 GCA_010016025.2 Alatinidae sp. Z8VKAUB7J3 | reverse complement strand
TTCCCCATCTTTTGTATTTTCCCCATCTTTTGTACCTTCTTTATCTGTTGTACATTCCCCATCTTTTGTACATTCCCAATCTTTTGTATCTTCCCCATCTTTTGTATCTTCCCCATCTTTTGTACCTTCTCCATCTTTTGTACATTCCCAATCTTTTGTATCTTCCCCATCTTTTTGTACCTTCTCCATCTTTTCTACATTCCCCATCTTTTGTATTTATAACGTAGTAAGCCGTCGCAATTGAAGTTAGTTGTTATGGTTTATTACTGTGTTGTGTTAAAAATGTGTTTGGTGAAATTGCCTTTCGCTTTACATTAAACCATCCGTAGCAGTTTATTCTATAAAATGGGTTTCCATGCAAATTTACAACTTATTCTACTTCTCGAAACAAGCCTGTTTTTACACTTTACGCCAGCATGCTCCTTTGCGAATTACACACTAGCAAGGAGTATTTAGGAGTACAAAATCTATTTAGTATTTTTTGACAATTTCTTTTTGCAGAGTTACAATTGTGACAGAGCTACTTCCTTCAAAAACAAGAGGAAAAGCAATAATATTACTAGAGGTTAGTAAATTTGCAACTTTGCTATGAAGGTGAAATTGAGTCCAGGGCATTTTCACACAGGGGGGAATTTTCCAGAATTAGCCCAAATTCCCCCGCCAAGTTGCCCATCCATAACACCGTCAGTCATAATAAGGGCAACAACTACAGCTTGCAATTCGATTCGTACAAATGGTCATTGCTTTTCTTGCTGACTTGATCTCCTAACCATTACCCTTGGTATGGTACTGATTTATATCAGACAGGATCAAGGCCTTAGTTAATTTATAATTGCTTCTTAGATGGAATTGGAAAAAATATTACGTGTTCAAGGATTAAAGTAGGCTGTATATGATTATATGTTCTTTACATCCATCATGAGGTTTAAATTATTACTTGTTCAAGGATTAAACTAGATTGTATATGATTATATGTTCTTTACAGTTAGCAAAAGGGATGAACAGAGGTTGAAAACATTCGAAATAAAAACTTACAGAAGACTGTTGGGCATCTCGTGGAAGGAGAAGAAGACAAAGGAGTATGTTAAGATCAAGATTCGAGAAGTTTGCGGATTCGAGCCAGAGGGAGTTGTTGAGGTGGTAAAGAAAAGGAAGTTTAAGTACTTTGGTCATCACATACGTGCAGGAGGAACAGCAAGAGCAGCAATAGAAGGAAGAATGGAGGGAAGACGTGGGAGAGGCCGACCTCAGAATAATTAGATGTGAAATTTGAAAGAATGGAGTGGCGGTAAAGGAAAAGTCGAGCTGAGCAGGCTTACAAAGGATCGGGATGCATGGATAAAGGCTGTCAACGAATGGGTTGACCCACGGCCGCTTCGGCTAAGGAAAAGATGATGATGAACATCCTTCATGGGGTTTAAATTTCCTTAACTCGGCAAATCAAAAAATGTGTCAAAGGGTCACTTTGTTTTAATGAAACTGGTCTTATAGGTTAAACATTGAGCATCCATTAAATCTAATTTTGACTTTTGTTCTTGATTTTTCTAAACACTGCTACGTTCTAACATTTGTTACAGTCTTTCTTATTTGCTTTGCTTTAGGTATTTTTTGCAACAGGGTCATGTTTTGCAGCCTTGATTGCACTATTCACCATGGGTTCCTTAGGATGGAGATGGCTCTTGGGACTTGCTACAATACCATCTTTTATCTTTTTAATTCTAGGTTTGGTAAGTATTGACATCGGTTGTCATAGTTTTAAATGAATAAATATATAGCTAGACAACTAAAAAGTAAAAGGTGAACGGTCCTCGTCCGGATCATTGCAGTTCTTTGAGTTGTTGTAAGCTGCTCTCTCGCATTCATGGTATGGACAAACGGTACCTTAATCCCTGATCAAATTTAACCCCCCTTTTAAATTTGAATTAAATTTAAGCATCCAATGGCACTGAAAAGGTTAGTGAATCTTAATAGTACAATCACCGTTCTATAGTTTTGTCTATTACCAAGACTACTGTAAGGACAATACTACAAAGTACTAGTAGCTAGTAAATTGTGTTATATTTTACCATATGAGAATAAGCATGTCTAGTATTGCATCGTCCGAAATTTGATGGAATAGGAGGGTGGGAGGATGTAAAGATGCTTAACTTCCTCTGCTAAAAGAAAGTTGTTGGCTACCCTACCTCAATAATTTCCATACAATTTAATAATCTTTGTGTCTGTTGATGATGAAGTAAGATTTTGTATAAATGGAAAAGTGAATCATTAACACAAAGTAATAATCTTAGTAGCAGAAATTGTATGGGTCTTTTGTATCACAGCAGTGTGACGTAATATTTCCGTTTAATTTGACTGAAACAGCGTAATGGCTGTCCATCTCTGCGCATGACAACATGGGGATATCTATAAAAGCATATCTGTACGGTCATTGGGTTTTTATACTTTCTCATAGAGTAATGGATACCATTTTCATTTCATTTTCAATTTAAAAACAACGTATATTTTAGTTATTGAAGAAAATAAAATATTTGATAAAAAATAAAAACTATCTTAATAGAACAAGCTTTCAGGATTGTCATCGCAAATAAATAGAAATAAATTTCCTCTAACCATACGTTTCTTGATGTAGCCAATTTGCACATTATGAATAGAAGGAAACAAAATGGTAGTGCTAAATGAATTGCCTCTTTCAAAATGGTACCGTAGAACGCCTGTTTTATCAGTGTGACTATGATAACGATGATGGTAAAAATGATGATGATAATGACGATGATGATGACGATAAGGATGACGGTGATGATGATGATGATTATGATGATGATTATGATGATAATAATAATGGATAATGATGATGATGATGATGATAATGATGATGATGATGATGATAATGATAACGATAACGATAACGATAACGATAATGATAGTGATAATGATGACGATGATGATGATGACGATGGTTATGATATTGTTGTTGTTGATGATGATGATGATGATGATGATGATGATGATGATGATGGTAATGATAATGATCTATCGCCCCCATAGCATTATGAGACGATCGGCATAATCTTACATGCAAAGGGATAATAACTGCTAGTGGTTGTGCAATTTTACTCGTTATATGTGGATGTTATGTTGAGGGCAGATATGATATTTTCTATATGTATTATACTATAATTTAAAATACCGTCAAGGTTGACATTTCTTTTATATTATTTACTTCCTGCAGTGGATGCCTGAATCGCCACGTTATTTATTAACCGCTGGGCGGTACAATGATGCAATTAAAGTACTTAATAGAATAGCAAAAGAAAACAATTCTCAGGTTCCAAATGGGAAATTAATAGAAACTGATGTTCATGTAAGTATAAACCAGCAATTGTAATTCTACATAAGAAGCATAACAGTTTGATGTGCTTGTGTTTGTATGATAGAGAACTCGACAGTGTTTCGTAACCTGTTTAGTATCATGATACTGACAAGTACTTCGACAATAATGTTATCTTTGAAATCTCAATTTGATGTAAGTGTGAGTGTTCACTGGTTTTGCCAAATTCTTCTTGTGTTTATTAAGCCCAAAAATTGTAGCCGATAAATGGTGCCGAAGTTTTGTTCTCAAAATTATATGTGAACTGATATCGAAATAATTATACTTACTAAAAGATGGCAAATATTCATTTGGATACGTTTAGGTGTTTCAACATGTTCTTTCATTTACATGTCTGCGCAATTTATGTCGCAAATCATTTGTATATTTACAGTTAGTTGGCAAGAACACTTTACGGACTTTTCCTTTGACTATGGCCTTTTGTAGCCTGCAAATTACATCTCACAAAATAATGTCTTTGCGGGTCTTCCAATCACAATATGTCTGAAGATGTGCTACAATACTGTCCTTCTGTGTTAATTTTGAGCAAAAGTACTACTTTCTGAGCGTTCTTCCAGTGGTATTTGCTCCTAACATGGCCCGTAGCTGTTCTGCCACATTAAGGGCATCAGATTATGCCCATCCTGCGCTTTTTAAGTGGAAAGAATTCATCGAGTAAAGAAATAGAGCATGTTAAGTTTTTTGTTTTTATTGCTTAGGTAGTACAGCGCACGCTTACTGTTGTGAACAACAATTAGTCTTTATTGTGATTGATTAGTTTAGTAAAGGCTCAATGAAGAGCGACTTCTTTAAAGAGCCTCGTTCTGATAGTGTTTGAACTTGAAAAATTTCTGCCACAATGTCTAGACTTAGACAAGATGGCGATTGGAGTAAGCAAGTTGTTTTAATAAGAGTTAGTGCGCTGCTGACATGGCTAGAGAAAGCAGCTGAAGTTTCATCCCTTCTCAGTATTAGACAAATCCATGGACTTTCAAATTATAGTATAACACAATTATTTACATAACTCACACACTTGGTTTCTTTTTATGATAATGATGACAATTTTTGCGTATAGGAAGCTGCAAATTGATACTTGCTTTCCATGGTTACAGTTTCATTTTACTAAGAATTGTTCATGACATCAGAGAGGGTATTGTCAAGGCCCTAGTAAACTTGGTCACTTATGAATGTTAAGGGTTTTCCTGGTCTCTGCAGACGTTTTTAAGATCACCATTGAATCTTATATTTTGTTGTTGGTAAAATATGAAACCAAAACAGAAACGTTTATCCACAACACCAAACGTTTTGATTAACTTTGAATTAGTTGTGTAGTTGCCATTTGTGAACTTGGTCATGGTCATGTTAAAAATGATCACTGATACACTTTTAGGTAGCTACGGATCCACAACAATCAGTAAAAATTTACCTCGTCTGATGTAACACTGAGAGGTGCTGGTCGACGTTTTCCATAAATCATCAGGCAAATCATGTAGAAAAACAGCAAACCAATGCTAACCATGACGAAGATGACAATAATCTAAAGGAAATAACCGATATTTTTAATAGTGACTGATGAATTATGTCAGTTTTATTAGCAACATATAACTATGCATGGATCATGCAAAAGCAAAAAAGCATTGTTTTAAAAGCAATACACTAAAACAAGTGGTAAATTAGCTCAATCGGCCAGGTGCTGGTGTTAATAGGTGTGACTGGCTATGGGTCTGGAATACTAAAGTTTAACTGGATATCAGTTCTTGATTGTTAGATGTAGAATTTAGATGCAAATATAATTAAACCCAAAATTCAACCTCCAATTTCTTCAAAAAGTACCATAAATATATACTACAAGGACTGTAAATATATACTCCTTTTGTCTCAAAAACAGATTTTGAACTGTAGAATTAACAGTATACTTCAATATTTACCTGAAATGAACTACATGACATCTAGCTCTTCAATTTGTTAACATCATGTTTTGATGATCACCCAGTGTTAAAATCATGCATGAGTTTATAAGCTTGTAATAACAACAAACTTAAAAAGTATGGACCATGTGAGACAGCTTTAGTCAGTTAACTCTGGAGATACTGTATCACATGGAATATATAAGGAGGTAAAAGAATAATTATTTGGCTTGGGATTATAAGCTGTTGCACTTATGAATGAAGGCCCTGCCGGAGAAAACTCAAAGTGGAACATTCTTTGCACAAAGATCAACACCTGTACATAGTACTTCAAATACCTGGCATGCATGTGTGCAGAGTAAAAAAACCCACATATAACCTACATTCCTTGATCCATTGATCTACTTGTTGGGTATTTGCCAGAAGCATGTGTAATGCCTTCAATGGTCTAATTAAGGGGGAAAGTATGATCACGAAAAATTCGAGGTTGTATCATTTGCCTTTACCTTGGGCAATTAAATTCGAGGTGGTATCATTTGCCTTGACCTTGGAGAATTTTCAGCCACACTTTTGCCAGGTCAACAAATATTCTGATTACACTTTCCAAAAAATCCCTGCAAATAGCAATCAATAATTCGTTAATTCAATCCTTGGCCTTTATGCCTCATTTAATTCTAAACCCTTTCCATTTGCTTAAAAGTGTGTGTCTATCCGTATTGTACAGGCATGGGTCTATTGTCTCACACATCTACCCCAACAGGTTATCTGTATTTTGGGGGATTTGCCTATAGTCCACCACTTTTGATGCACAGACAAAGCAGCATCATAAGCATTTTGAAAGAAACTGCTAGGGTGGGAATTGGACACGGCATAGCACACAGCAAAGCACAATTGGATCACAACTAATTGCTGTTGTAATGAAGTGCTTCAAAGTGTCTTTGAACTGACCTCCAAATATTGTAACCACAGCCATCTACCATTTATGCTCTGCCTAGGAAATGCTATGGATACCCTGCTTCCCTAAAGAGTTAAAAAAAAATTAAAAATGGACTTGTTCTACTAAATTGCCAATATACTTTACTTGGAATGTCAACCAAACATATTAAGAAATATAATATATCTCAGTTTTCCACATGCACAGTTCAATTGTAGAAGTTGTTGTACCATGAACTTTTGGTAATTTCTTAGTGTAGTAAAACTGTGTGTGGTTTTATTTCCTCGTACCATTTTATGTAAGTTAAGACAAAACATGGAGCATGCAGACAAATATAAGTTGCTCCATGACATTTAGAGATGTCAAAAACTTATTAAGTGTTCCTTAGTCACAAACTTCTTGCGATTGTGACTTGTTAATCAATTATCTCTGTCTTACAGAGTAATCTAGTATTGATGGAGTGTACACAACTGCTTTGTGTGTGTAAAAGCCAATGAAAAGAAAGGGGCAAAATAAAAATAAAACCAATCTGCTAGTTGCTTCATGTAGCAATCTCTTAAAATGACATTTTAACCACTGAGATTTAAATCTACTTTCATCATGCAATTTACCTTGATCAATAATGTATTCCTTGCCTCATACAGGCATTCACATCTTAAGCAGAAATTTTCTTCTCTGCCAACAACAAATTCACATTTGCTATAATCAAAACAGAATATAAAAACAAGTCATATCAAACTTACAAAGCTACTTATTCTGGTGCACTGCTAAAATCCACAAGTACTGAGTGATATATAAACATTTTGAAAGGTAGTGGGTTGCAATATTGTCTCAGGGCATGAAGTGCCTGTCGAGTCATGGGTATTGGTGATTACATCATCCCTCCAGTATAGGCCTTTACTTGCCTTAATTTTCTGATCATCAATCAATTATGAATAAACAAGAAATCAATAATCAGCATAAATTCTTTGATAGAAATGATGCACCAAATAATGGACAAGTTGCACATTATAAAATTAAGAATGATTTAAAATGATATCAAAATATCATAGAAGGCATGTATTAGGCATTATGAGCCTTAAAATCTTAGGACTGCTTCTATTAGATGAAAAATAATCTAGGGTGGTAGTTCTTACTAGGGATGTATTACTGCTTTCAAGGGGGCGAGGTGTTCAGACAGTTGAGCAGTGGTTGTTAACCACCTTGGGGTGCAATAATGCTAGAAGTTCTTTCAATGGCCAATTTCAAAGTACATAATCTTAATACTTTTATGCACATCAGCCTTTCGTAAGTTATATATATATATAAATGATATAGAATGAATGATAAAAGAAACACTACAGTATTGAGTAAGCTTGTGGCAAACAAATAATAATAACAATAAACAATGATATTGTTACTCACATGCAAGATAAGTACAGTTTTTAAGTGTAAAAAGGGGTAGGAGAGCTAGTTATGTAGTGACTTAAAATGGATGTTCAACAAGGTCAATTACCTAGGGTCTAATGGGGCAGCTACGTCTAATGTCAAGAGCCCTTTCAGGAGGTATCCCTATGACAACAATACTTTATTTCAAGAGCTGAGGATTTAATAAGAAAATTAGGGTTCCATTTGGGTCTCAACTCAAATGAATTTGCTATCCGTAACAGATTTAGTCCACTTTTGAAATCAGACCAGTTTAGATCCACTCTCAAAAAGGTCTTGTGTAAACATTAGGGATCGAATCCAAACTGGTATGGATTGGAAATTAGACTAAAAACTACCACATGAGAAGAGGTAAATGTGATGTGATCTCTGTTGAAATTCTATATTTGTACTTATAATGGCACATTAGCGATAATCACCTACTATTCGTATTATTGAATGTTGCACTTTACCACAGCTTGTATTACAATACCAGTAAGCTGACTGGATTAGCACACAGATTTCTTGATCCAAATGGATTCAATCCCCATTCTAGGCTGTTCATACAGGATTGGTTCTACTTGGGACCATATAAACCAGGTTAGAAACGTAGCAGTGTAAACTGGGTCTAAAAATACAGAATCTTTTCCTAGGATTGAGTATGGGAAACAAGCCTTATCAGGTCACTGCATAACCCAGTGTGTACAGCAATACTTATAAATTTGTGAGTTCAAAATCTGATTCCCCTTTTGTGTTAATATACTTAACTTCACTGGCCATTTTCAGATATTGATTCATTTAATCCCCTATTCTGAACCTTCAAATCTTACAAACTCTACATGGCTAATCCTTATATAGTGTTACGCTTACTGGCTGCATTCCTACAGCATAGGCAGTCCGATCTTCAAATCTGCTACATATGGTAAGTAGAGGATTATAGAATATTTGCATTCGCATATCTATATACATGCAACAACATACCATGAATAAATGAATCCCTTTATTTGAATACCCACACTTACTAAACCATTCACTACAGGACTTTTTCCAGTACTTTCCCAAATATGTATAAATCCTAAGACTTTCCTGAGATTTTCTTAAAGAGTAATTAATATCGGTACAGAACTAATTATAGTATCAAACTCCAAACCAAATAAATTTTCACACATCTTAGATGATAAGTAACTATCGGAAGTGCATGACATACTAACTTTCAAGGTGATTCTCAAGGTAATTTTTAAGGAGGGCAATTTCTATTCTTGGAATTTCTGATTTTTTCCCCCATGAGATTACCTTTTTCTCCTCAAATTAAAGTTCCCTTAGTTAACTATATACCTCCTGGACATTCAACTATGGTTGGTACTTTTTGGGGCAAAATTTAGCAATTTTGTTCTTTCGAATGCTGTATAATGCACTTCCCAGTGGTCCCAAGAGTATAAAGAACCTTCCTTCACATGTTTCCAATGCTCTTACGTCACGTTTATGGACCTGTACCATATTCAGTTCAAATGGGCTTAGCAAATTTCTAAAGCTTAAAAACCCCATGTTTAGTCTTATTACTAAACTTGCAATTTAGCATTGATTACCATAAGCCTATAGTCACTTTGATATTAGAAGGAATTTCTTGTATATACCTTAATCCTAGCCACGGGTAAATAGATAAAGAAATGAATCTTTGAATATTTGACATGGCATTGAAATACCTGGAAAAGACCCTTTATGGGACAATAGTGTAAAATTCCAGGCACTTTCCAGATTTTTTTAGAAGGAATTAACAACAAATCCCAAGACTACTAAAGACTTTGCAGGACCTGTAGTAACCATAAGAAAACTACACTTTAAAGACTCCATGAAAATTATGGAGAAACAATGAATTACTGAAACACATACCAGAAAGTATACATTACTGATCACCTTGCAAAATGCAAGAACTTGATTGCAATTGGAATAAGGCTAATCATATTATAGTCTTCAATTATTAAATTTAAATCCACTTCAACATTATCTCTGAGAGAGGGTTAAACAGGTATTCCTTACCACATATCAGCTTCAACTGTCTTGATAACTACATTGCTTGTGTTGCTGCCACTTTCCTTAGGGCACACACATTTGCATCTAACATTATCATATGTGGCCTATAACAAAAAAAGTGTGTAAAAAAATTACAACAAGAAATCTGAGTGGGTGTACAATTTGTTCAACAAGTATTTAGGATATAATGACAACAAACTTTACAATTCTTCGTCTGTAAATCGTTCGTCCAAAATTAGCTATATTCTCACATTATTACAGTAGGTCTATAAATGATAACATTTTCAAAATTGTATTGAAGTCTTGAGATGAAATGCAAATATACGTAACATAATAATGCTACGTTCAACGGATGTTAACCATTATGTAGGTAACAAAACCTACTATCGTTATCTCCCTTCCTGCACATGTACACGCATGGGCCTGAGTAACTGACTTGCAGAATAACAACATTTCAATCCAAGTTTAAACTTTAATCCATTCTGAGTTGTCCCGTAATCTCTATTGTTTGGCGCGAAATTCAATTGTTGGCATCTTTCGTAGCCTCGTTTCCATTCTAGTGTATTATATTAATTCTATGCACACAGGTCTTATTAAGGAATGTATATAGTTATTTCTTAGGATATAAGTATGACTTACTATTTTGTGCTAGAAGCTTCTTATATGGCTTCATAGAAGGAAAGAGGTAGATAGGGATATTGGAACCAAATAGTAGAATTATCTTTTAACTGCTATTAAATTTTATAATTTGTACAGAATGTTTGACAAATGTATCTTATAGAGATTGGGAGTGGGTCTCTTTAATTGGATAGTTTCAGGCTTCCATAAAAAACCTTGACTGATTTTGAATGCTTTTACACAGGCCCCTTGTATTGAAAAATATGAAATTCCTTGATTTAGGTTCTCTGATTGTAGCCTTAAGGTGGCACTATTATGCAAAGTACCAATATGTTTGTTTCTCTCAATTTTTAAAAATTAGGCTGAGACCAACAGCATTTTGGTTAGGCAGGACCTGTAATCCTCAGAAACACTATACTGAGCAGAGTGTGATTAAAAGGAAGAGTAGGAAATCATTTTAGAATACATTTTTTATTCCAATAATTACAGATAAGGTGCAGATCCAGAAATTAAGAGAAGCAACTTATTTTGTTACCACAACAATACTCTAGGCAGCAATAATTATCAAGTTTGTGCCTCTTTAAAACATAGTATTACCCAAGCAAAAATTTAGTTTTGCCCTATGTAAGCTAAAGTTGTCTTCAAGCTCCATTGCTTTGGCTACAAACAGAAGATGTTAGAGAGACTTGTTTTCTCAGATATGGACAGTTTAATTACAGTTAGATCATTTGTTGCATGGAAAATAAGAACTAAAATTGAAAGAGTGTTGAGATTATTATTATTACAGTCACATGTGATCACATTTATACTGAGGACATCACTTGCCTGAGTGGAAAGCCACTCCCTTAATTTTGCTTACATGGCTTTCTTCCTCCAGATTTTATTTGCTTTTTGCTTTTGTAATTTCAACTTTTCTTTTGGTTAACATGTTGACTCTTTAGCCCCTTTTTACTTTTAAACCCCCAAACTGGTGTCAGCCTGACTTGAAAATGAGCAGACAGAACTACAGTAATTCTCCATAAAGGGATCTGGGAGATGTCCCAATGCACTGTTAATAATATATGTAGTCACTGCTGCATAATTATCTGCCAAATCCTCACCTTATATGGAGTTTTGGTCCATAAACTCTCCAAGGAGTTTATTTAAATTCAGGTCCCATCACTTTTTGAAACATATGTATCTCCAAAAATTTCTACTAGTTGCTAAGAAGAAAAAGTAGCAAAAAAGACCGCCTGACCAAGGTGCTTTCATGGGAGCTTAGCTTAAGCCCGAGGAGTACTGTGATATTCAAGATTACTTTGAGAACTTGGTGAAAGTGTATACGGAACCGTTTTGCAGATGATCAAACTATTATTTTATGTGAATGGCTATAATGAAGCAACCATCATACATCAACCACAATATACAGGGGCTTCTAAGGAGAGATATTTCACTGAATATTGACAGACTAACTGACAAGCTTTTTAACAGGCCTCAAATGTATTGACATAACCTTGTAATTCATGATTTCTTGTAAAGGTTGTACCTTAAGGGCACCAGTCAAAATGGTTGGGAATCCATTACCGTAGGTTTTTGCCCTGAGAAACCCCATTTTGGGAACAAAGCATGCAATTTGACGAAAATAAAGGGGACTTAAAGAGAATGCTAATAGCAGATGTATTGGGTGCCAGAGAGCTCCTTTTGTAAGATGTACCACTATATTTTCTCAGTCAATGTTTCCAGGATATCAACTCTCCTATCAAGTCATCAGAGATTGGAATCGCCCCTTTAAAAATGTGTATATCATTACAGTAAATACTCCGAAAAAGAACTCTCATAATGTTAGTGAAGCGTTTAGCCGATTCTCTTCAGACTAAGTACATCTGTACATAATACATTGTTACAACAGAATTTATACACATTGAAAGGATTGAAATTTATAAAAGGTGAGACATGATTGATGGAAAAGATGCGGACGTCACGGAAAACAAGTACAACATTTTAGTGCAGATAACCTTAACGAAAAACAGCTAGTCTAAATACAAAATCCTTCTGCTTACAAAGAGATGGTTTGTGCAAAGTTATATGCACAGCCTCCAAAGCAGACAGATGCAGCTTCGATCTCACTCTCCCCAGTATTTTCAATTGTTCATCACTGTCCTCGGACAGACAATGTTCACTCTTCAATAAATGTTCTAAAATGGTGGACTTTGCTCCGCGCTCCAAACAAGCCTTCTGCAATACCAAAGGGATACAGTGTATCTTCTTAGGTACATGCTGATGGATCCTCTCTTCCAGTCTTTAAGTCGTACAGCCTACATACCGTGCTCTGCAAAAGGGGAGTAATCATCAACCCATCAATAGTCACATCACAATTTTATTGTAATTTTCAATTTTAAAGTAGCTGTGTTTTTTCTCTCCTAGCTGTTTCAGTTTTTTGCCCATGACATCAGGATATTGATTTCTTTCATAAAACACCCTGAAAGGAGTAAAAGCATGATTCTCAAAAAAGAGCTCACTTCAGTGTTGTACCTACAAGAATTTACAAAATTTCAAATTCATAGTAGGAACTCACCAGCATGGATGTTTAACTGTTACCTGGTAGCACTCCATCTCACTGACCAACCTAAGTGGCAATGCCACCCTCTCTATATAGCAGCAAATGAAGTTAACATTTTCCGAAATACATAGGCAAATAGGTTGAATTCTGGAGGGTTAATCCATAACTTACCAATATCCTTTGTTCTGATGTTTCATTACTTAAATTGAGCAGTGGAAAACCTTGCCATTGATTGAGGATGAAACTTTACAGCAGTAAACAATATGATTATCATGTGGGTCTGGAAGCTGATATTCTGCCTGGGCCACTGCAGATGCAAAGACATACACAAAAACGTAAACTTTAGCAAAAGGATTTTCAAGTCATGCATATACAAGTAACTTAATATTAATGCTGTTGTAAATTGGATGGAAATTGAGACAATCATCTTTCGATAGTTGTTGCAGTACTGTGTATACTAACATTACCATATAGAGGGCTTTTTACAGCATACTGGGTGGTTGGTAAGGCACTAAGGTCTTACTACTGACAGTACTAAAAATATATAGTACCGTACAACCTGGCTTAGGAGGAACCTTTATAGAATTGCCACCAGTTGGTAGTGCTCATCAATGAACCAGCTGTTACAGCTACTAATCTATCTTTATAGATAGGTAATCTCCCTAGTGCAAAGTTGCAGCTACTGCATTATGGACCAGGTTAATATTTCCTCACTATATATAGAATCAATTATTCAATTCAGTTCTTCAAAGGTAGTAATTGAAAGCTCACTGCAAGCAAGTTCCTTAAAATGAATTAATTACACAGGTCTGTGCTTGCAAATTTCCGAAAGGGAACACAGTGGTACATTACAATCACCTGGTGTGTAGTTGGACGTCCCCATACATATAGTGCAAAATATTTAAATTTAGTTTCTTTGCATGCCTAACCTTGATAGAGCAGCCATTAATACATCATGGTATTAATTTGATATAAGAAAGGACCTTAGGACCAATTTAGGTGTGTACGTACCTGCTAGTACATGACATTCTGATATGCAAAATTTAATACAATTGTATTGACTGTATCTCCAGTAGAACAGGTATATGTTGAGGGGTTTGAATAAGTACTGATTCCCTAACAAGCATTGATGTTCTGTGTACTCTGCCATACTTGAGCAATAGGATTGTTCAACAAAAATCATTAAACAAATGCCAGCTTATTTGAAAGTACCATAAATGCTTCATTTCTCAAACTGTTTTCGTTTAAGACCAAATGTAAACAAGCAACTATTGTTAACATATAAATATCCAAGGCAGTTCCAAGCAGGGCTAAAAATTGACAGTCTTGTTGAAAACCTGCAATGTAATTACATTTTAAGCAAATTTAACCTTTTTGGTTTTTATTTTTCATTATGTATGTAAATCAGCAAAGATAAGGATATATTATAAAAGATGTATTGGTAGTAAATAGGACACTCAAGGGAAGTTACTTGGTTGCAAGTTTTGATAATTATCTACATCATTTTGAAACAACATACTTGGTACAGTTTTTAAGTGTTGAGTAGTAATTGTTTTATGTGCACATCTAACAGTTGTCTCTGTGTGCCCATTATATGTTGCTATATTTTGCAAATCTTACTAAGAGATCTGAGAGGATAGACATTGAAAACATACCACTGTACATTTTTGATGTTTTGAAAAGATTGATGCATATGAGGCATGATAAGTAATAAAAAGTTTCTAACATTAAGTTATGAGACACAGAGGGGGGAAAAGCATGGATATTTGATTTAAACAACCAGTTTGACTTTTCTGCAACCTTTTGCCTGTTGTGACATTTGTAATCAACTTTGTGATAATAAATAATATGAAATGAAAATAACTATGTTAGATAAAATGCCAAATAAGGAATCTTTATTGACAATGTTTGATCAGACAAGATTTCTTTAGGTCACCTACAGATTGGTACTGAAAATTGGCTAAACTGAACTCGAAGACCTATAGTATAGATGTTAAACCTAAACTCGAATTGTAATCTGTTACATTCCAATGAAATGATTTCTTTTGCCATACAATGTAAGTTATCTACAAAGCTAGAGAAAACCAAATGCAACAATACAGGAAGCTGAAGTAGGAAAGTGTAAACCCAATTGAATGCATGGGTAAGGATAATTATCCAAAATACACAGATAAGTCTTATCTAACACCTTTAAACACTAAACCACTAAGATCAGCTAGACAAACTTGAGATGAACAGTTATCTGGGCAAAGGGCAATTGATAATCATTTTGTTAATAAATGGCTTAGGGTCAAAATTCAAAACCACCTTAGGTTATGCCCCTGGTTGCGCTTGGGAACATGCAGCACTCTCTAACCCCAGATTTCAGACTCATGGGATGTGCTCGCAAACTCTGTTTCTTCAGTCGTGTTTTTAACTTACAGTTTTAACTGTTTGATTTCAGTGTCAAACTTCAACCCATGGATGGGACGTAACTTAGAGGAATCAATTTGAGGTCAATTAAATAAGTTCTGCTAGCCCAGACATGCCAAGAGTTTTGTAGTAGTAGCAGAAAGAGATAAGTAGCAGTAGCAAGGACAAATTGAGGAGAGATGGCAAGGTCTTATACTTCGTGCAATGTTTGCATAGTATTCTGAGCCATACATGAGTTTTGATCAAACTGTTGAGACGGTGGTCAAAATTTCACACGTACAAATCACCTATAAATCCTCAGGAATTTATTAAATAGGTCATTCATAATTTGGCATATCCAGTTGGCAAACCATGTGTATTTTTCAAAACTAAACACCAAGAAATCTTCTTACTGCTATGCAATCAATTGGGTTTGTTCACTTTTAGATGGGTTGTTTTGTTATCTGATATGATGCAGTGCAATTTCTGTCTGTACATGGAGGCTCCAACAGAGTAAAGAAAATTTTGGAATATATGTATGTATATAATTCTCAAAGAGTGGAACATTACCACAATAGCTTGCAATTAAACGGCGCTGACCAGATTCGAACCCGGGACCTCATGATTACTAAAACAACGCCTTAACCATTGAGCCATCAATTTCCGCAAATTCTCCTCCAGTCAGTGGGTACGGGGAAATTCATCAATTAATATTTATTGTGTTTCGACTTTGAGCCTTCGCGAAAGATTGACACTAAAATCTTCACCTTAGCTTTTGAGCCTTGATGGCTCAATGGTTAAGGTGTTGGTTTAGTATTTTAGATAGAGCAGAGTCATAATTATATTATCATCAAGATCATACCTTCAACAAGCTGTGAGAAGACTGATTTATCTCCCATAGGGTTCTTCGAGGGTGGGGGCTCATTTGCATGGGAAATTTTTACATTAGGGGTTATCTGTATGGGGGGTTCTTTTAGGCCTGGGGTACTTCAAGGGCTTGTGATGCAATGGTAATGGATTGTGAATTATGGTTGGGCTATTAGACTCGTGAATCAATGATCTTAGGTTTAAATACCAGTAAGTTGGTAGGACTCTTTATCGACAGTTGTCAGTCATGTTGCCCACTCAAAATTACCATGGTGTTGTGCCCTTGAAAAAGGTATATACTTTATTCCACACATTTTCTGGGCTCTTTCAAGGTTAAGACAGGCGCCAGTGTACAGAAAAACACCCAAACACACAATATATATATATATATATATCTATTTTTTAAACCAATTTCACTATGTTTATATTTTCAGGTATTGTTCTAATTGCAGCAGCAACCATGTTTAACAGTTTAACATACATATGTAGAAATATGAATCCTTTGTCTACATGTAACTATAAATATCTTTCATATGGTAACTTTAAGTTGAAATAAGTAAAGATAATGCTTAAAGAACAAAGCAACTATCGTAGCAAGAGAGGGGGCGAGGGTTGATGACTAGCATTTGAATGGGGGTTAATTTTAGGTTTTGTAGGCCTACGGCACATTCTCAATTAGAAACTTTGTCCATTAAGCCGACTGGCGTAATCTATTGAACCCCCGTCCAATGCCTGTCATCAGCTCTTGCCATGGTGAACAGTGCTATCACACTTAGCATATGAACATAGAAACACTTGCACTTGTGCTTGAATCGGTAATTGCAACAAGGGCATCTGTAACCCTCTGTATTTGGAATTAAACGTACGTAACAACTTCCAATTAGCTTTAATTAAATTGTCCACAGATTAAACTACTTCTCGTAAAAATTTGGTTTAAATCCGATACACTGCCGATGATTTTTCTTTTTGGGGGGGGGGGGGGGGACTTTAAAAACCAAGTTTTCAAACCCCCCTGCCAAAGCGAAAAGAGGCCCCCAACCCGGAGGACCAAAAGTTTCCATTTA
>JAAAKM020006971.1:148366988-148394860 GCA_010016025.2 Alatinidae sp. Z8VKAUB7J3 | reverse complement strand
AAAGAGCCTCCAAAACCCTTGAAATGTAGTACCGATCTCCAATGGTAAATGTCGAGAAAACAATCATTGGTAATCCCCTCACTCCATTTAGGATTCAACAGCAAAAGTTGACTAATGGCAGAGTCGATCGTGAAGTCCGTTGTCTACAACCGTCAACGTCCTCTTTTCAAACACAAATTTCTGACTGGATCTAATAAAAATTCTTTGATCAGTAAAAGTTTGATAAATCTGCAACTATGTACTGATAGACATAATGAAAGTGGAGGCCAGAAAATTTCAGCCCTTACAAACGTAAGGCTGAGAAATGGCAGGCAAAGTTTGGTAAGGGTGACTAAAAGAGCCCACTGTCTCCGAGAAGAAAAGAGTTGAGACTCGGTAGATTAAGCTTTTGTAACAACCTAACCTGTATTTTGGTTTCCGCAGTATTTCATTCGAGGCGCTAGAGGTTGCAAAGGTGGCACTCATTAAATTAGGCATTACAATCAAGCCCTAAACGAGACAAAATGCATCGAAAACAAGAATCACGGTTACAGATAGTTCCATGCAAGCCTGCTTAAGTCTATCAAAGAGTCAGAGCTGAAAGAATTTGAAAACAAATCTAATATGTTTGTACGTTGCCTCTTTCCCAAAGTGATCAGGTAAGATAAAACTATTGCACACACATGATTGTAGTTTTGCATGGGTAAGGAAAATAATGCTGAATACTGTTAAACAGTATGAAAGAAATTCATGTTACCTTTAATAGTGTATACAATGAATTTATTAATTGCTTAATAAGTTTGAAAAAAATGTAAGTTCTTTTAATCAGTGTGCAACAGATCCATTTTGTTACTTAGTAATACAATTTTGAAAACTTTCAAATGTTAGGATGCATAATGTGATGTTCACAGTAGTCTTCGGGTGAAATTCGAAGATTTCCTTTAACACTTATTTGTTCCTGTAAATTTTATTAGAAATATTTTCACTCCAGTCATGGCAATCAGCAAAGGAACCACAGAGTGTTAATGTATGGTTCTGAAGGCAACTAACATATATCATTAATTGAAATGGGCAATGGGAAACAAGTTATTAAATTGCAAACGATGGTTAGAGGCCCACATTGTAAGATTAGTACATGGAGACACGTCATGGATAATGTTCATATAAATAAGGCCATTGGAATATTTATGAAACGAAAGTATCGCTTGATGTCATACGGTACCTCTTCTGAAAGTGTTTTTTATAAAAATATTAACAATGGCGTGAACCTTATTAGATCAAAATCGCGTTTATGACACCCCTGGCCGCCTGATTCATTCTAAGATAAAAAATCCTCCTTTTTCTTTTCAATGTTATAGTTAATTGTGTTACACTTAAAAGCACAATTTACGTAAACGTGTAGCTAACGAGAAAGCATTAATGAATTTTTCTCAGTGTATTGTATTGTCCCGCAATCATTTTTTGTGCAAATTGTTACTAGAAAACCACTGTACTAGTACAAAGACACCAAACTAACATAATATGGAATATATTTATACCTTTAAATTTACTGTTATCAATGAAGCTATGTATAAAATTGGCAAGAACAAATTCTTGTGTGTACTTACAAGCACTAATAATATTTGTAAATCTTGTTATGATACGAAGAATAGATAATGATAACTCGATAATTTGAAACTGATCATAAGGATTGACATGAATCCGTCGATAGATCGCATAATCACTTTAATATAGTTAACTTTGTCATAGGGGAACTCCTCCTTTGCTTCTAAAACTTTGTCACTCGGCAAAATAACTTTGTCAGTAGGCATGGCACTGTTGTCATTTACATGAAGAGTTGACAAAATTGAGGCAAATCTATTCCGTGGCATTGTGTCGGCCACTACAGGAACATTTAAGTCACTGTCAAATCTCCAGTAATGGGTCCACGAGGGCAGCTTGTGATATCCCATCATAAAATTAATAACTTTAAAACCAAAAAGTTCCCTTTCGTTGAGTGGGGAGAATTGTTTTCCTTTCTGGTTTCCATATAAATTGGTTTGATATATGATGTTTTCTCTAATATTTTGATCAAAGAATTTCAGAAAGTAGTCCCCAGGAGTTTCACAGTCTTCAAAAAGATGTGTCACAGGACCTATGAATGAAAACAGAAGTTCAAAAATATGTTGAGATACAATTAAAATACAGAATGAAAACAGTATGTCACAAAAATACAATGTCATGTAGCTGAGAGAAAGGACAGTACCATATATTTTCTAAGGCGTGAAAAATATTCTAACAATAAAACTGGCACACAGAAAGAACACAAACATTGCAAATTCTCAGGAGACCCACAATCATACCCTTGTTGATTATGCAACTTCTTAGCTCCACAATAGGGATTGAGTGCAAATAGTTGAATACAGGAAGGTTTGAGAAGGTAACCATTAGTGATGATTTACCTATTTTCAATACAGCTTATAGGGTTTTTTAACATGAAGGGATGGGGGTGGAGGGGGAGAAGAAAGGTAACACCAAATATCAGAATATCTTCCATAAACACACTTATGCATATACAATCAGATAGGCATTTACTTTTATTGAGAGGAAAACAAATAAAATTTTAAACATACCTTCAGGTTGGCAAAATTCATTTGTCACCATAGCAACCTCTTTCTTCCTCCACTTTCTGTTGACTTCGACTCTCATCTTTCGCTTTGCTGAATGTTGTATCCCATGGCAAGTCACAGTGCCCTCTGTGAATGTCTTCCTCAGAACTATTCTCGATGGTATCCTCTGCCTCGTCAAGTTCTTGAAACAGCGGAGATTTAAATGTTGGATATACCAAATCCTCATCACTACTCTCCTCCTCAGTTATCTCACTTAGATCACGTGGAATTTCATCAAGTAATACTTGAGCTTCATGAACATTGTAAACCCATGCACTTTTTCGTTGTGTTGTTCTTTCAATGTTTCTACGAATAGTAATTTGAACAAAATTAGATTGTTCCTAGATACAGGGCATGCTTGCAAGAACGTAATATCATCAGCCTCGGGAGGCAATAAATACCGGTACTTCAGCAGAGAAAGCAATTGAAATACACATTTAATCGTTTTAAACACGTCCTTTCGTTAACTAATGTTCACAAGGATACTTTGAAATGTCAGAAAGAGCGTCAAGTCCCATCCGTGCCACGTGGAGTTGATTTGTTTACTATACTGGTCAAAGGTCGCAACATACTTTTCGCAACATGGGAATGTTAATTAGCATTCTGCAGCTATATAACACTTTTAATCGATGGTTTCATGAATAAGGAACAATATAAAAAAATATTCATTGGAATACGGTCAATCAAATAGAAAATCGTACGACAGAAAGTTACGCACCTTGCGATGATCTCGTCAGCAGCCATAGACTTACTTCAGGTTGTTGTTGTCAGCAGCAATGAAGGCTTGAAAACCTAGTCTCGTTTTGAAACTATCGTTAAACATAACATAAGTGATCCCCATGGAAATATCAGGAGATATTCCCAATGGTATCGTTTGGGTAATGAAAATTACGTAATGGTACTCTAAAGTTCCGTCGGTAAACAAAGGGTTTAAGTTCCACATTTTCCTTAGTTTACAATGTGTATGAGTATCATCTTTTAGTAACAATAAACTTACAATTACATACTACCAGAGTAAACGATCCAGGTTCTCTTTACAAGTAATGTTAGTGTTCTTTTCTCTATCTTAAGTGGTTATATGAGGCTTTGATCCGTTGTATGCAATTGTCGCACATTAGATCTGTATGGCAATGATGATAAGGCGTAGTAGCTTGACTTGATGGTAGCAATAGAGAGGCAGGTTTACACAATACTTTGGCATGCCTTAGCTTCGAGGACTGACCATAATTTTTATGCCCTGAAAAGGTCGGGTTTCGTAGCTCTTCTTTAAAAGTGAGCGTATTCTTCTGAACACGCTTTTAGGAACTGTTTGTGGCATTACATTTCTGGTTATAGCTAATGCAAATACGATGCCTCCTACGCGGGTATCTTTGCTTTTTTAAAGTCTGAGACACGTCCTTTACATCAACATACAAAGTATTAGAGTTGCAAGCTATGTCATCCAATTTGAGTCAATATGGAATTTCTTTAACATTCTGTCAGTAATGTTTGTGCATACCTGAATCATAGTTCGATACCCGGTCTGTACTTAAAAATACATTGGATATAGTTACCCAATGGCAATTAGAAAGGGGCACTATTTGAACAAAAGCACTTTCGTCCCCTTTCAGATGATCAAACGTTTTAACTTTGTTAAAGCTAGAACGACGGTCTTTCAACTTTATTATAGGAAGAGCGGCATTTATCAGTTTGTTGTTCAATTTGTGCCCACTTTCTATAAGCAACCTATCGGGCTCACTTAAATTTAGGTCATCAATCCAACTATTGTCACCATCAAAAGCAGTGCCTGAGACCTTGGTAGCAGTGGTATTTCCTCAAAATCAAAGATTTTGTCAGAAAATTTTTCTTCTGATTTTTCTGTTTTAGGGGGCAACACAGCAGGGGTATACGGTATTTCATTATCAATTAATACATCTCCGTTCTCCAAACTTGAAGTCTCAAATTCAGAACACATAATGTTATCTATATTTTCACTATCTTGACCTTCATCTTCTTCAACTATATGGGCAACGCCCTCATTACATCTGCCACGGTCAGATTCTGCTCCATCGACGTGTGAAACGTCATTTGCATTAAATGTAAGCCTTCCAAATAAGTCAAATGTGGGGAACAAAGAAAATTTTCCCGCCATATCACTATGGATCTTCCTACTTTTGGTTTCATTACGCAAGTCCAAAATGTGTTTAAGAAGAAATATATGGTTAATAATAGTCATTTTCTTCATGAAATGGGGGTCTTGGTTAATGGAAGCATGAAGTTGCTTCTCTACCTGGCTATTTAACTTGATATGCAGTTCTAGTACGCATGGGATTCTCGTAAGCAATTCGACAATATTCTTTGTATTTCCCCAGTGGAATACGTCAAACAGAATTAATTTCCAGTTGCAACCAGTAATGACAGCCCTCTTCAGGCGTAATGCATGTGTTTTCAATTCTAAAACAGGGGAAGGAAACTTTAAAAGCTTCTGCTAGTGCCCCGGTGATGTTCTCAGGCAAATCTTCTGCTACACGACCTTGGTACGGCGAAAATAAATTGATCTTCCGCTTGTTGCCGTGGGCAGCTAATCAATGAGCCATATCATTTATCACTATATTTGGTTGATATTTCATGCTCGGGGCTATATCAATGTAATCTCTTGGGCTTTCAGCTCGAATTAAAAACTTACGAGCATAAACTAAACCATGAGGACAGGAACCCGTAAGCCACCCCCCGACCTTTCAGAAATCGTTCGAATACCTTATCAAACTTTTTACTTTCGTCGCTGAATGCTTTATCAAGATGGTTGATAATATCCAATTTGGACCTGTCAGATTGCACCCTCGCAACTTGGGCGTATTTTCGAATAGTCCTTAGTTTTTCAGATTGAAAAATATCTAATAAGCGCTCTTATGAGAGGGTCCTGAAGTCGTCTTCCAAGTTTTGGTGGGCAAAAATGACTCTTGATGGTATTACTGTTATATAAATTTCCATAACTTCTTGGGAGATCATAATAATGTGCAAAACTATATTTTTTCTGAAGGCTCACATAATAACCTTAAAGATTTTGTAAATTACTTGATAGTTGATAGGATATCCTGATAGGAATGCAGCCTGATCAAAGTATGAGATTTGTTTATCGCAGGTACTTTATGAGTGACTGTTTCAAATTTTAATAAACTTTAAGAGTACTAAAAGATGCTTTACAGACATAATGCTTTGGTATATGACAACCATGGCTACTAGCTACAAAATGGTGTAAAATCTAAATATAGTTCCCATTGCTTACGTCACTAGTACACCAATTTCTGAAGTTGGATTTTCCCGATTTTATCAAAAAAAATTAAGGCACAAAAATCTTATTGATATAAACAAAAAGTCAATTCTTTGTATCAAACCAAATTTTAAATACTATTTTTGAGACTAAAATTGATATTACAAAGAGAGGCAGAAGCTTCCAAACCCTTAATATGTAAGCAACATGTATACTTTTCATTGCGCTACACCATTATCAAAAGTCTCGTACAGCTCCAATATGGTTGGCATATATCAAAACACTGGCTAATGTCAATGGATATGTATATAAGTTAAAAAAACATTACAATCACTAATTTGCTTTTAGAATGGAACCTTTGAAAGCAGTCTGGGCATATTTACTTTTGGCATATATTACAGAAGTTAGTTGTTCTGGTGTTCTTTCTTTTTCCTGTACTTGCCACAATATAATTGGCACAGTAACAGCATTTCCTTCTTGGGTAACTCTTTGTTGGATAATTTTTACCAATCGGGCAGATATCATCAGCAGTATCATCCCTACCCCCTCTTTCAACATATTCACTTGATCTACATAAACCTTGCTGTCAGAACCATCCTTTTCCTTGAGAAACAGTGGACCACAAAAATCTACCCCGCATTTATCAAATGCTGGTGATGGGGTAACCCTAAATTTTGGCAATGGTGCAGGTGGTGGATTGTCATAAGGCTTCCCTTCCATTTTCTTACAAGGAATACACCTGTGCAAGATGCTCTTAACAAACTGCCTCCCCTTGGGAACCCAAAATCTACATCTTAATTCAGCCAGTGTAGCCTTAACTCCACTGTGATAAACAACCTTATGACATTGCTCAACTACTAATTTTGTAAAATGATGGCTGCGAGGTAGTAAAATTGGAAATTTGGTATCATACTCAAGTTCTGAGAATTGAATTCTACCCATACATCTGATAATACCTTCATCTTCAAATAAGCCCAAACTTCTGACCAGAGATGGGTATTCAACAGTGTTGACTAATGAATGCTGAACTGCTTTAATCCAATTGTTCTCTGCCAGGTTAATTTCTTGCACACTTAGACTTCCCTTTACAACATTCATTTTACTTACCTTGGCCTTACGGTTGCTTACAAATCTTAATACCCAAGCTGTCACTCTAAGCAACCTTGTCACCTTGCTAAAGTCCTCTGCATCAATAATGTTTGCAACATTAACAACTTGTGCATGAACATTAACCGCCAGTGCTGATACCTTAGTCTCTGCCACCCCTTCCCTCGTTTCTTGTACTATTGGGTCCTGGGGCCATTCATCCTTTGGCTGAGACAAGAGACTGGGGCCTTGCCACCACAACGTAGAATCCTTCAAATTTGATACCCTCATACCCCTCGAACCAATATCTGCTGGGTTTAAAATCCCTGGACAATAGTACCAATTTTCCCTTGTGGATAACCTTAAAATTTCATCTACCCTGTACCTCACAAATTGCTTCGACTCCCCCCTGTTTTGTATCCAGTACAAGGTTGTCATACTGTCAACCCAGTAATGAATACTATCAATCTTGAGTTGGGGTTGAAGTGCAGATCTTACAGTATCCATTAATTGGGCTAGCACCCAGGCCCCCATTAATTCTAACCTGGGTATACTGTGCTCCTTTACTGGTGCAATTCTAGTCTTTGATGTTATCAGTAGGGCCCGGATAAATATTCTCATAAACCCTCCAAAATATTCTCATAAATATTCTTATGGAACCCCGAAAATATGACCTCCCCTGAAATATCATATCAGAAGGAAATTTCATTATATGAGCGCATGCTAACTGGTATGTCCACTAAAGTGTAATTCCGTTACCCAAAATATTGCATCAATATTTTTGTATTATTCCACTTTAGGAATACCAAAGCCACTGACAAACAGCATACTATCTATGCTTTCCTGTTTTAGTTTAAAATATTTGGGAAATAAACATCAATCAGTGTGCAATATCCCAGATTGTGTATCAAATTTCCTCCCAAATGTAATTCCGTTACCATGGAATTACCCATATAACAAATGTCAGGTGGCTTAAGCATTCTGCAAATACACCAACGGAAAAATGTTCATTTCTGGGGTGTTGAAACCAGTATATATATATTGGGATTGTAAGTTCCGGAGTATCAAAACCCATAACTATGACCATTCTCGCAACCTCTTTTCTGTTAGTATTCTTTGTGCACTTTCAAGTGTACCTATACACCTGGTAATATGACATGGTTTGGGATGATTAAAGAGGCATTGAAAATGGGAAGAAGAAATCCCCTATAGATAAAGTGTGATAAAATTAAATTTTATGTGAAATTAATTTTTTTGAGATACATTAAAAGTGTAGCTAACCGTAGAAGTCTCAAAGGTGAATCTGGAGCATAGTTTAAAACAGAAAAGTTTTGTAATGAGATAAATTATCAATATCACTTATATACACTGCCAAAATTAGACAAAAATTAAAAAGGTTGGCATCTTGTTAGCATTTTTAATCTAATTGGGCATCTGATGATTCATTCAACTTTATAAAGACAGTAATTTCATAGGTAAATGGGTGTTGCTATAGGGTTAGTTTGTCATTTATTTGAACTGACTATGAATTGAGGGATTTTCAAAAATGCTATGAATGTCACTAAATAGATTGCTACATGAACTGCTTAAATAATTATAAATGTAAAGCAAGAGTACATGAGTGAGATAGATGATATTCAAAATGCATCAAAATATGAACAGCTATTGTAGGACTTGTACATTATATCTAGGTTTTCTCAAAGCAATACTGGGAGAATCAGTCAGTTGTATCATGACAATAGTGCAGCATCTGAGTACATTTGCAAACTGATGAAACAATTAGGCCATGCAGAAATAGTAGTAGGTTGCTTGTTATGGAGGTGTTACATTTTGTGTGTAACTGCCCCTGTGGGGAAGGTCAACATTTACCTGCACCTGCCAATAATTCGAGTGTCCACAACTGCTGCCTATAGATTCATCTACCTAACTATATATATATATATATATATATATATATATATATATATTTGTTACTGGAGACTAAATCAACATGAAGTAGCCCTAATTTACCTATAGATGTGTATTAAATCAATCATAAAAATATGTATTTTCTATGTAGTTGTAATGTTATTTTCTTCAGTTTTATATATAAAAAAGTTATGTAAATAGTGTTCCATGTTTTTAGTAATTGATATAGTAAAGCATCATATGTCTCAAAACCAGTGCTACATGAAGTTTGGAGTATGAAGAAGTGTACAATAAGATAGTAATTAGAAGCATGCTCAGACATGGATGTTGTCCTAACAGCATGTTTGGCATGAAGGTATTTCTATTATAGATACCTAATCTATGATCAAAGATCTGAGCAAATGTACTGGTGTTCAGAATTGAGAACTGCATGATGTAAGTTATATATATGCCTTATTGTCCTGAAGCTGATATATTGTGAGCTGAATTAAGAGGACTGATGTAAAGACTTAATACCACATGTATATATACTTTGTTAATCATTATTTCCTTCAAGTTTGAAAACCAGATTAGCTCATGCATGTTTTCGTTATTGTTGTTTTTGAAGAATCTGATTGGCCGCAATTATCGTGGTGATATGGATGTATCAGTTATGGATAAATTTCTTCCCCTGGTATTGGAGAGAGAGGAGGACAGTAACACTACAACACCAATCATTGTCCATGGAGATGTTACATTTGTGTACATTAAATACAATAATTTGTATGGTATCCTTTCACATATAGATCATTGTTATTGTAGAATTTTTAAAAGATGCACCAAAGGTGAATGGAAATGGCTGTATATTTGTTATAAATATTTATTCTTCAAGTTGCTGACTGGTTGAGTTGATTCTTACTGTCGAACGGTTTGAGTTTTTAGCTATTCATTAGATGGCTAAAGGGGCATTTTTAATGCCTGTTCTGAAAGGTATTAAACTGCTCCGCACAACAATGTAATGCATGACTAGTGTAGAAGAAGGGAGGTAAGAGTATATGGAAAAAGCTCTCATATTCCAAAGCAAAACCCTTCAGATTAAACAGAGGAAAGATTTTAATGTTGAATCTTCCCCAGAATAAGAACTGAAAGTTCCACACATGTTATAATCAATATCAAAAACACCAGTAAGTAGCACGCACAGTGGGTAAGACAGTTAAAGTTATATATTTTAAATACCAACTCTTGCACAAGAAAAATTGCAAGAGATATTGATAAGGAAAAGATGCTGAGTAATCAATCAAAGTTGCAGCAGCTTAAAAAGTATGCTAAAAATAAAAATTTCTACCCAGCATACAGGCCGCAAAAGAATCATTGTGCAAACAATAAAATAAAAAAACAACAATAATAATTCTATCCTGAGCTTTCCGTTTCAAGTGTCATGGATGTAATGCCATGTATCTGGGTCAAACGATCCGTCAATTTCATAGACGCCTCTTGGATCATCCGGGTGTTTCAGCCTTGACTGGGAAAAAACTCTCTAACCTTCCTTTCTCTAGTATTTGCTCACGTTGCACTGACTGTAACACACACTTTTCCATTTCAGACTTTACCTTTGTCGCTTCAGCCTCCATTGAATTCGGTCTCCTTCTTAAAGAAAGCCTTGTTTTGTCTAAACTTAACCCAAGCCTCAACCTAACGTCTTCTTCTATAAAACTTTCTCTATTCTAACACCTGATTTCCCCCCTTTTTTCTCCCCTTATCACTTATTTTTCTCCTTAGGGACAATTAGTACTTCATGATTGTTTATTATTAGTTGTTCTAGTTTTACCTTATTAACTCGTTTTTTCACTTTGTAATTTCACTTTGAAAATGATGTGGGGAAACATCGAAAGCTCAGGATCGAATTATTGTTGTATTTTATTGTGTTAGCATAATGATTCTTTTGTGGCCTATATGCCGGGTACTAATTTTTATTTTAAGATTACGTTTTCCGCCTGGCTCATCTATTGCTGATATTCGTAAAAAAGTACCCTTTATACAAATTGAAGGTTTCTTTATTTATGGAGTCCAAAGGTGTGTCCTGGTGTGTGTTGCCTCTGTTGACTCAATACTTAGTAAGTTTTACATCTTCTAAAGATCCATTTGAATACTCTAAATATGGAAAAATGGCAGACAATTAGGTATAAAGAACATGTCACATGAGGACATCATCACTGGGTTATGCAGCTTGCAGCATGTGGCAAGTCAAGTGTTTGTTCATAAAGGAAGTGGTTTTGTCTATGTACGCATATAGGTGCACATATACCAAATTTATATCCTATGTTTTGTTTGTAAGCACGTAGTTCAGAAAAAAAGCCTTAACCTTTGGCAGTTGTTGCAGTCACCAAGACCAATGCAAATGTTGGGCTCATTTTTGTATTCTTACACAGATTAGTTCAGGTATGTTAATTTTTTAATTTGTATTAGTTAAAGTAGTTACATTTAAGGTCAAGGGTGATTGCTTTTAATAGATTTGAGTCTTCAAGTATATATGTAACTTTGTTAAGTTGAATATATATATTGCTTTATATTGTATAATCTTGTCTACTAAAGTGAAATATATATATTTACAACTGCTGCAGGTCCTACTGAAATTTAATATATATACATTTGTATGAATTTGCTATGTAAAATCAGAAAATTCCAGTTTTATCTTCAATCTCCCTCCTACGGCTCTGCTTTCTTTATTCCCCCTTTGAATGTTTCCAGTGTCTCTAAGGGAGTAGCAATGCCTTTAGAAACCACTGCTTCAGAGGATCTATTGCGAGGACTGGGAGACTGTATCTCATGTTCCAAAGAATGTGTGCCACAAAACAGAGGCAGCATTTCATGTTCCAGAGGGTGTGAGCAGCGAAAGAGATGCAACATCTAATGTTTCAAAGGGTGTGAGGCACAAAAGAAAGAAAGCATCTCATGTTCTGAATAGTATGAGCTACAAAAGAAAGACAGTATCTAGTGTTCTTCAGGGTGTAAGACACAAAAGAAAGACAACACCTCATGTTCAGAATGGGTGAGCTTCTTGGCTTTTTGGCTAGGTATATATAGATGTAGCATCTGTTCTCATTGATGACAGATTCTTTCCATAACCTGTGAGAGGGGGACCTGCTTGGCAGTTGGGCCTTAATGCAGCAGCTGCCCTTTATTTACTAGTTAGCCTGTTTGGTGGTTTTTCTCTTTATTTAGGTTAGTTTCAATATGGGGCCCACTGCTCATCATGGGTCTTTAATTGAGAGATTGGCACAAAAGAGAAACATTATCAGATGTGCCAAAGGATGTGAACAACAAAAGAGCGACAGCATCTGGCATTCCAAAGGGTGTGAGGCACAAAAGAAAGACAGCATCTCATGTTGCGAAGGTTGTGAGACACAAAAAAAGGCAGCATCTCATGTTTCGACAGGCGTGAGCCACAATAGAGAGACGGCATCTGATATTCTAGAGGGCACGAGACACAAACAAAAGACAACATGTGATGTTCCAGAGGCACTGAACTGCAAAAGAGAGACAGTATTTCATGTTCCAAAGGGTGCAAGACATAAAAAAGACAGTATCCTATGTCCTGAAGGGTGTGATCCACAAAAGAGAGACAACATCTGATGTTCCAGAGGGACTGAGTCACAAAAGAGAGACAGCAACTGGTTTTCCCGAAGGGTGTGAGACAGGAAAGTTCTTTATTCACATTGCAAATTGTCAGACCTGTTCATATGCCTACAGGATCCTAATTAAGTCTCCCGTCATCCATGTTGTGGTTAATTATAAACCTTTTACGATGTCATCTTTTATCTCCCAAAAGATGCAAGTTAGTGAAATTTTTACTTTAGACTTAGTAGTTATATCTTTCCATTCACTTGCTTTCTTCAAGTAATACTTTATTTTATTGTATTTTAATCATTAAGCATCTTAACTGTGATTTGCAGACAATATCTAAGTTTAATGGAGACATATGGAGACTGAGTGATATAGGAGTATTATTATTATTATTTTGATTATAAAATCATATCTTGTGCAATAAGGAGAACATATTTTCTCTTTTGTAAGAGAAATAATGATTGGCTGAACCCCAAGCTTCTTGTTCAATAGTTTTAAAGGAAAACATACATCTTACATGTCACCATTATGCCTATAAACTGAGTAATGGTTGTTTTACTTGGAATGAAATATTCTTTAGGTCTCATAGAATGTAATTTCATTTATCCAATCTATACAACATAGAACATACCAACACCTTCCAAACTGATTATACTTACTTACTTACTAAACTGATTATCATAACAAAAAACCTGTTTAAGGTGCTGTACTGATTAACGATTTATTGAGTGAATGTTACATATTCACTGCATCATTAAGTATCTCCACCCTTTCTGCACAGGTCTTTATAGAGTACTTTAAAGAAATGGAAGAAGAAAGCATTCGTGATAACTTTGTTTTAATTTATGAGCTTCTTGATGAGCTGATGGATTTTGGATATCCTCAAACTACAGAAACAAAAATTTTGCAAGAGTAAGTGAATATAATGTATTTTTAAGTTAATGGAACATTTTATCTGGCATAAGTTATCGTTCTGAATAATAGATAATCCTGAAGTGATTTTAAGATTGTATTTGAGCCTACGCCTGAAAGACAAATCAAGAAACGTTTTTCATTAAGAATTTATTACAAACTGTTGATATGTAACAAACATCACACTGTTGATAATATGTCAAGCAAAGAGATCAAGGATCCAACCATCATTTAGAATTTCATCATTTACAATAATCTCAGCATCTCTCCCATCTTCGTCTCCTTCGAAATCGTCACAAATTATCTAAGCAACTACTTAAGCAACTCCAGGCCTAATTTTGGAAAATTGCTAAGCAACTCGAGGCCTGAACCTGAAAATGGAGTTGCTTATAAAAACTTTGTGTATAAAAAATTGAAATTGATTGTGACACATTCACAGCAAGATATGCATTTCAACACGAAACACCCCTTTACACGCAAATGACCAATGACACCTTAGTGGAATGTGAAAAAATAATTTTAACCAAACCTACTTTGCCCCCCTCTCCCCCTAATCCGCCTTACTTTCCCCTGTCGCTGATAGACCCGCCTATAATAAATTGAGGTTATAAGGGGGGTCTTTAATTAGAGTGGTGTACAATTAGAGGGGGTCTGCAATAGATGGTGTTATCAAGTTCGATTGCCTGATCAAAGAAATGCTGCACATTCGAAAGCGCAAGCCGGTCCTCAATGTGCAAACCGATCCAATTTGCGCCAAGGTATTTAGGTTATTATTTAGTTTTTTTCACTCCTTACTTGTCGTAAAAATAGAGCTTGATTCATTTTAATACGATTTCCTTGAGAATGGTTTCAAGATGACTCCGAAATGTCGGAAACAAGTTATAACCGTAATTTTTTGAAGTAGTCTTAAACGTACAAAAACCCTCTGCAATAGTAACACGAACCCCTTTAATAGCAGCACGAACCACAATAGAGGAAACCGAACTTCTTTTTGAGGAATACGGATTCCTTTGAGGGAACACGAACCCCTTTCAGAAAAAGCGAACTAGTGTCAAAGATAAGAAAACCCCTGTCAAAGGAACACGAACCTCTTTAAGAGGAACACAAACCCCTTTTAGAAGAAAGCGAACTGCTTGCTTTCAGAGGAACACAGCCACCTTGTGAAGTAGAACGAACCCCTTTCAGAAGAGAGCGATCTCCTTTTAAACCAAAGCGAACTCCTTCGCAAAGAAAACTCCTTTCGGGGAAACACAAGACCCTTGCGGAGAAACAGGAACCCTGCTCATAAGAAAGACCCCTTTCAGAGGAACACATCCTCCTTTAGGAGGAACACGAACACCTTTCTGAAGAAAACCAACACTTTTCACAAAAAAGCGAACTCCTTCAGAGGACCACTAGTCTCCATCAGAAAAAACGAACCGCATTGTGAAGCAAGCGAACTTCTTTCACAAGACCAAGATCTCCTTTTCGTGCCTCGGCCCTTCATAACAAGATCAAGTGGGGAAGAAGTCTAATAGATAAAAGATTAACCCTTTTTAAACAATACTAACACGCGGACAATACAGTTTTTCTGTCTACATGGAGTTTAACAAAGAATCAACTGTGCATGAAAAGAGAAATAGAAGATTAAATTTCTCTTATAATTCAATGAATTAAATATCCTAGTAATGTAGACAAGGTTTTCAATGCCAATGAAGAGTGGATAAGCTTGTTGGAAAGCGATAATTCTACCATGAAGAAGACAGCAGAGTGTATTAACAATGTAGTCTTTAGGCATATCCGTGGTTTTGAATAACGATTGTCAGTTGAGGAGGACGTCTCGGTCTTTTGGCAAGGAATGGATGTGTTGTATCTGTTCTCATTGATAAATTTATCTCCCTCCGGGGAGTCCTCACCCTGTCGAGGTTTCCCACTGTCGGTTCTCATTGATGCCTCCATGATCCGTGAGAGGCGATCCTACTGGGCGGTTGAGCCTGCTTCTCGGCTTTCTTCTCTGCTCGGTAGCCTAACTTGATGGTTGCTGCCCTTGGAGCCACAGCTGCCCTTGATTTCTCAGCTCTCTTCTCTGCTCAGTAGCCTAAATTGAGGTTTGTTGCCCAAGGATCCCTAGCTGCCCTTTATTTATTAGTTAGCTTGTTTGGTGGGTTTTCTGTTTATTTTGAGTAGCTTTCAAAATCGGGGACACTACTCATCGGAGGTGTTAGATTAGGAGATTAGGAGATCTTGACTGTGGAATGGGGATAAATTATAGGGGCCGCTTTAATACTGAGCAAGGTGGATTGCATGGATGATTCCCCTATCATACTAGAGTACATATATTTCGTTTACTACGCCATACTCTCTTAGTTGCACGCGCATGCGTCATAATGGTCGTTATCGAACTTTCTGAAACTAGACAAACTACCCAGTCAGCGTGTCTTTAGTGAAAATGGTGAAGGCCATAGTCATTGGGGATCCTCGTTTGGGGACATTTACTGAGGTGACCCCCTTGCATCCAACACCGACGGTTTGCCTTATGCTGGCCACAGTAGCTCATAGTTGAAATTACCAATGCTTGGTTCTACTCGCAGCTCATGTGAATGGGTTTTGCATTGAAACTCAAATAATTCCGCCATAAAATCAGTCCTAATAAGATAGCTCTTATTTTGGTACTCCTTGGTTGTCAAAAAGTACTCTTGAGTGCCTCATAGAAGGGGGGTTGGAATAAACGGGGGGTTGGAAAAATCCCAAAAACGTAATAAACGAGGGAGTGGAATAGACGGGGGGGGGCTGAAAAATTACCAAAATTGTAATAGGCAAAAAGTGTAAAACATGGAGTCAAGAAATAATGTTTAGAATCAAGTGCAACTTCCTAAACGTAAGGTAATACAACACAAACAATAATCAGTTAATCGAAGTAATGGCAGTCTCCTACATGCCCTCCAAGATCTTAAAAATGTTCCTCTTCGTCCTCCTGCTCAATGATAGTATTACTGCTAACATGTGTAATATGCGTCTTCACACTTCTTCGGGCTCGTAAAAGGCCACCTTCATCTTTTTAAAGTGTGATTTTCGTATTTTAATAAAGATATTTTCTACCTGCCCGCCAAAGTACCTCCTCAAAAATTGTCACTGGTGGGAGATTACGTAAAAATCAATAGGAGGGGGGGGTGGTTGGAATAAGAATATCCTGGGTGGAAAATTTTTGAAAATTAATTAGTGGGGAGGGGGCGTCTATTAGACACCCAAGAGTACTTGGTATGATCGAAAACCCCTTGGTAATTTTGAAAATTGGTAACCAGAGCGGCTTTAAAACCAGTTTTTAAGCGAGTAGATTTAACGCAAGGCAAAAGTTGTGGCCTCACATACTATGGTAGAACGGATTGCAACAGGGAAAAATGATCCATCAGTGCTTCCTCAGTGTCATATGCATGTACACAGTTTTGTTTCCACGTAACATGCCACGTGGCGTACCTCCTACCACGTGTCACCTTGATGTGAATGCTTCCTTCAAGTTTCGCGATTCTACAAAAAAATGACCCTCGTAGATATTTATACCCCTTGAGTAAAATACGTTACAATAGGTGTGCTGCCTAACAACGCATTTGCATTTGCCTGGGATGTTTTTAGCTATCGAGGCGGAGTTGGTTCACAGACATGGTCAAGTCACATGAGGAGGCTGACCTCCGATTGCGTAGACATGGATGTCGATGTCCATCACTGAATAAGTACAGCGATTCAATGTATACCCAGAAACCTAGGAGACACGTTAACATGGGCTAAGGTGTCTTTTCAAATGTTCGAGGATTGAAATCATGATCCCATTTTATTGCCCCGGGGTGACATGTTTTCTATTTCTCTAGTGCAATTTCTAAATTGATCCCCTTTCTGTAGCAACCCTACTTTCAAGTACAAAGACAATTCAAAATTGTTGATCAGCAAGAGAAGCAAATGCAGTAAACAAATAAAAAAGTAGACCTACCTGATATCTTCCCTTTGTCTTTATGCCCATGTCTCCCTTCTCCGTCTTGGTACTGCATTTCACCTGAGTGTTCTCTAGAAGTTTGTCTTTATGACCATTTGTCCTACTTTAGGTATCAACATGCAGCCTTGCTGTACGCCAGAATTTTCTTTTGCACTCTGGCACAGAATCCTCCACGCCCCAGTTTCTGCGCGCATGTGAGGTTCTCCAAGTGATTTCGATGTGCAAGTGTGTTATTTATTAATCATCTGAACGATAAACTGGTTTTATGAAATACACTTCTGATATCAACACTCCGATACCTGTACAATACTTGATTGTGATTCACTGACACGCAGTTGAAGACCTTTCGACCTATGTAATATATGATTGTGATTCACTGACACGCTTCAATGTTCTACTTTAGGTATCAACATGCAGCCTTGCTGTACGCCAGAAAATTTTCTTTTGCATTACAGCACGGAATCCTCCACGCCCCCGTTTCTGAGCGCATTTGAGGTTCTCCAAGTGATTTGGATGTGCAAGTGTGTTATTTATTAATTATCTGAACGATAAACTGGTTTTATGAAATACACTTCTGATATCAACATTCCGATACCGGTACAATACTTGATTGTGATTCACTGACACGCAGTTGAAGACCTGTCGACCAATGTAATATATGATTGTGATTCACTGACACGCTTCAATGTTCTACTTTAGGTATCAACATACAGCCTTGCTGTACGCCAAAACGTTTTATTGTACATTGTAGCACAGAATTCTCCACGCATCAGTTTCTGTGTATCTTGTGGCTTCTCCAAGTGATTCGGAAGTGCGAGTGTATTATTTATCAATTATCTCAACGATATATTCATTTTATGAAATACGCCTAGATCGACCGATAGATCGACCGATAGATCGACCGATAGATCGACCGATAGATCGGCAGATAGATCGACAGATAGATCGACAGATAGATCGACAAACGAATGGATGGATGAGTGAATTAAGTTTAAAACCGACTAATTGAATGACGGATTAAAAGATGGATGGATGATTAATCGATCTAGATTGACAGGTTCGAAATAGTTGTTGGTGTGGGTGGATGATTAGTTGAGAGGTTGTGTAGTTTGTTGGCTGTAAAGATTGCAGATTTGACTGGTTAATGGAACGGTTGGCCTAACCGATCAATCGATCAACCGATTAACCGATCAACTCATAGACATAGAATTCGGTTCAGAACTGTTTAGGCTAGTTAAAATTTTTAACAACTTTATGATGCTTTATTTGATTGGAGCATATAAAACTCATTAATTATTGCTTTCATTAAATCATTCATTCTTGTAACCATTATCTTTGTGTTTATTCATTCATTATGAGTTTTTGTTTATTTATCTATTTATTTATTTATGTATTTATTTATTTATTTGGGTTCCTTTTACTCGCATTTATTGCAAGTTTTACACGTTTCACAACAAGCTTAGACAATATTTGTGGTAGGAAACGCATGGTTATAAAAATCAATACCTCTTCCCAAGTTTTGAATCCAGCCATTCCTACAAGATAAGAAAAGACAAGGAAGTTAAGCTGTGTATGAAGTGTGGGACCATATATTTATGACGTCCTCAAAAATTGCAAATTTTCAGATCCCTCCAGTTCCTTGTTGTCAAAAGGAACATTGGAGTAATTTATGATAATATATGCTATTTTTAGTCCACGGCCATGATCAAATAGGTAAATTCAAGAAATAAGTAAGGAAATACAGCAAAATCCCAAATATAAGCCCCTCGAATATAGCCCCCCCCCTGTAAACTAACCAAAATATCCTTCCTAATGTAAGCCCCCCCCGAATGTAAGCCCAGGGTTTATATTTGGGATTCTCCGCACTGAATCCGAAATCGGTAGTGCAGAAGGCAATGATAGTGAATGAACATGGACAGAGTATCTATAGAGCCTCTGTATTTACTTTCGTTCTTTTCTGAGATTTTACGCATTAAATGTTATTATTAGTCTCTCTGATTGGACAATCAACAGAGTACTAAAGTGTGACGTCACAATTTAATGAATTTCATAAGTTTGATAATTTTTTGCAATTGTTGCATTTTTCTTGTTGATATCGATGGTTTGACCAAATTTGAGAACGATATCTTAAGCAATTATTGCAATAAATCCTTTCGAAGTTCGAATCGTGGCTAAACATTGTCAAGTGAACCCAGTTCATTATATCATGAACTGAGCAAAATTGATAGCGTTTCCTTACAAACTTTAGCAAAGTCGTACAGTCTTTTTGTGCAGTTGATACGAAATATTTTGTATACGGGAATTTGGTGGGAGAGTTAACATTGTGATGTAGTTATAATTAGGATTCCTCAAAAAAAAATTTTTGTGACATAATTAATTTAGGGCTCTACTGTACGCACTTTGAGACAAAGTGCCGGTTATAAGCGTATCTCTTGATGACAATGGAGAACAAACGACATTCTAAAAAAAGCACACTTTTCGCTCTTTTTATAATTTGATGCCTACTAGGCAGGTAATTAAAACAAGTAAAAAATGCACGAAAATTATTATTCACTTTTTCTTGGCAGAAAGTTCAGGATAAGACTCAATGCTTACTTTATGCAAAGCGATGGAAATAAAATATTTGTACTCTCGTGTCCGGAATAAACGTCCCGGGGCGTTTATTAATTTACAAGAACATTTCCATCCAAGACATGCTTATTCCAGCAACCCCGTTTACTTATTTTTGAAACTTTTTTCACCCACACCGTTTATTTTGGACTCCATTTTTCTCTTCCGGAACATAAAATCATAAAGAAATAAAAAAACTTCTCTTAAAATTACAGACTTTAAAGACTTCTTGTATATTACTTAGAAGTAGTTTTATATCTTTTGCCTATGTTTGGTTCGTTTACACACGTGCCCTTACAACAAAAGCCCATAGAAACAATACTGTTACATGGACTTCCACATACTTTTAAAAAAATTTCGAGATAAATTTTTCCACACACCTCGTTTATTTATTTCAAGCAGAATTTCCACCCACTCCGTTTATTTATTTTGAGCAAAATTTCAACCCACCCTGTTTATTCCACCCACCCCGTTTATTCCAGACACAAGAGTACTATTTGCCGCGACAAAAAGTAATCAAGTAAGTTCAAAATATGAACAGAATAAAGAATAGCATTACCTTTGCTGACCCTCCCTTTCCGATACACTTCTGTTTATTGTAAATCTCCCCACGGACAGTCAAAGTCCTGCTTTTCGACTTTGAACGCAACAATAACTGTTCAAGACTTTCTTCCTGCTTTGATTTTATTGGGGATACAAATGTAGCATTCCTGTCACTGAGTATTGAAGGCTTAATGGGAAGACGATCTATATTCTGAGCTTTAACTTCCATCTGTTTTGCAATTTCCTTAGGACATTCTGCTTTAATTCCTTTAAATGATGCATGGGTGGAGGATGTTTTAAAATGGCTTGGGATATTGTCAACTTTTGATGACGCTGTGACAGGATTAGAAGAGCTTAATTGGCCTTGGAATTTGGGCAAAGGTAGCCCATGTTTGTGTTTAGGTGAGGCCAGTTTTGCGTTCTGTTTTGAATCAGAGGAAATTTCCATAGAATGACCGAAATCTGAAGAAGTTCCATTTGAATGGGCGACACTAGAGGAATTGTTAGTTGGAAGCCCACTGGAAAATTCTGTGTCATGAGTGATTGACGAAGCTTCAGCCAGAATGTCTGCCTTCGAATTATGTGAAGAATATAAAACTGCTTGTTGAAATCCAGTTTTCTGCAGATGAGATGACTTTGTCGATGGGTCTGTGGGTGCATCTCTAAAAGGGTGTATTTGAAATAACTGGGAGGGCAAGCTGGAAACTGACGATATACTTTTACTTGCTAGTAGCTGAGATTCGTGTGATGATGCATTGGAAACGGGGTATTTATTTTCACATTTTGGTGCTACGGTGGATATAGAGTTCGTAAGCGCGGAGGTTACTGGTGCTGATGACTTCTCATGTGTACAAGTATCTGCACTGTTTGATAGTCTGGGCTCCTCCTCCTTATTAAAGACCTTGGCCTTTTGCTCACTTGAAACACATGTTCCTTTCGTTATTGCATGTGATGGTAAAAGAAGGAACGGAATTCGTTGTTGTGAATTTAAAAAAAGTGATTTTCCTGGAAACGATTTGCTTTGTCCTTTCGGTATAAAACAGGTCTTGCTCTGACTTTGAGTCTTTCTCAACACTTGATCAAAATTGTTCATTGTAGTAGTTACGCTTTTGCTATGCGAATGAGTTTTTTGATCCCCATTGCACAGGGAAGTGTTCGTTTTCAGCACTCCGTGGTTCTTACTAATACTTGGATCAGTAGTCTTGTTCCATTCTGAGAAGCTCCCAGTTTCTGAAAAGACATCCGTAAAGCTTTGCATGCCTGAATCATCTCTTAATGTACTCATATCCATAGACAATTTGGTTGCCCTATGTTCGTCGCTAAACAAAGGTAGATTATAATTAATGTTTTCTTTATTAGTATCTAAGAGAAAATTTACTGATTTCCCTTTATTAGTGAAAGAGGGAGTTGATTCAAGTTTGCTATTGCTTCCTTTGATAATGCTACTCTTTGAGGCAGGGACTTTTGACTCAAAACAATCTTCCGTTGACATAGATTGGGTATCAACATGAAACAAAGTGCTGGACAAAGAAGAGCAGCTTCCCACAGATGAACTGAAGCCAGAATCAGTAGACTTAATGCCCATCGACAATCGAAGTTTGCTAGAGCTGTGTGTATCTACGGAAGTATTATATTTTGAATAGTCGGAATGCTTTGTAAAACCTACATGACATTGATGTTTGTGCAGGTTATCAAGTGCTGTATCCACACTTGTAACTATGGGCTCTTGGGCATTATCTTTCCATGCTGTAACAGATTTTGGCTCCCAATGGGTACTACCTGATGCAGTTAATTGCTTCATATTGCCGACAGATGCTACATCTGTTGACAATGTAGGTACTGAACAATGTTGAACTTTGTTAGCAATACTTGATTTTCGATCTTCTTCTAGTTTTATACACTTCATTTTGTTCCCTTCATTGAGTCTATGGCATTCTGCCAGCAGTTTCGCCTGATCAGACCTATTGTTGGAAGCTTCACTGTCCTCATTAGCTCCACCCATATTTGAAATTGCCTTAGTTGCATTCCTATTTCCTAATAGTGACCCATGACACTCATTATGTTTCCCCTGAATATTTCCTGAAGTCTGTGACATCAATAAGCATTTACGTGGTTTCTCTTTAGCAAGAGACCTGTCAATGTTACAGTGATTTTCATGAGAAATGTTCTCTGAATTTTGTTTAGAAACTGGTTTATACCGATCAAATGCAGGGCCTAAAATAGTTCTCCTAGTTTCTCCATGGATAGGCTGTATTCTAACAGCATCTTCCTCATCATCATCCTCGCTTATTTCCGCTTCTCCAGCTGATGGCATAAACTTTAGTTCGAAGGGCTTAGTTTTCCGTGAGCTTCTGGCTATTGCAAAGAGCTCATTAGCAGGGAGTCTCTCTGTAACAAAAGAAAAGCAACATAGATTATTGAAAACAGTAGGATTCTGATAAACTCAAGCAAGCACACAATTATTTAAGGCTAGAGAGGAGCGCTATGCAAATCCAAGCACAGCTAATACCAATTGCGTTTTACTTGCCACTATCACTAGGACCAGGCAAGTCTGTATCAAACAGTTGCAGATCATCCCATGGCAAGTGACGTGGACTTAGTTTGCTAGTTGCTGCCTGTTTTGCCCATTTTACCCCGTTTTGCCAGTTTTACCCAGTTATATCTCTACTGGAAAACGCTATACCTAAGCGCATAGAAGTCCAGTGACGAAGTATCGAGTAATAATGAGACAGCACTTTCACTTATTCATCTGATTTCTGACTGAGGGATCAACTTTCCTTAACAGCTATTTATTTATTTACAGATTACACTTTAGTAGATTACATCATTCGTATATAGCTGACAAATCAAAACTGACACTATCATATGAGGCATCGGGAACTTTCCAGAATGCTGACTCACTACATTACAGTTACATGACTGTTGTGCATGTTTCAGCAGTTATGTCAGTATTGTACATTGCCATTTTGTTTTGATTGTTTAATGGAAAGTGATCTTTGATGCTAGTTGCGATAAAATTCAGAACTACCAGTTATTTTTCATGCTATTTCAAACTTTTAGCACCGCTTGCACTCCAAGAATTTATGGCTCCACTCGTGCCAGCCTTACATATAAATAATATTTTGGCAACAAGGATGGGATGTAAAAAGCCTTGCGCTAAGATTTGGTAGAATATCGTAGTAAACACTGTAATGCTCTAAGAATGGTGCTTGCAGTCACTGGAGGTGCAGATCACAGTGAGCTGCTACAGGTTGGAGAAAAATAATCCTCTGGCCTCAGCTCAAGATATGGTGAGGAAGATAAAGATGCACCTTCCTGATACACAGGGTATGAAGTATCCATCCATAAAGATATGCCCCTTGCTCATGTCACACTGGCTGTCAAAGGATGCAATTGGACAAATCCAGACCAGTTCCCTCTGATGGTTGCCAACATCAAATTTAGTGTTCTGATCAACCTCTTAGTGGTAGAAAAAACATTGCCAGTAAACTTGCACAACAAGTCGTAGAATCCGAACTTGCATATAAATGCACATCATTAAACACTTATTACAATGAAACTGGACTTTGAGATGCCTAGATGCTCTTCAATACAATAAAATAGATTGTTTGATCTATGTTTTTCAGCAAGAATGGATACGAACTTGCACAAGCATCATGAATGCCAAGGTTGAGAGCATGTCAAGAATCAACTGCTTTTCTTTATTCAAATAATTGCACATACCTCATGACCTTGCAGCTATCGCCTAATATCACATCATAGTCTTCCGATATACAACAGGAACTACCATATTAAACTTGTTGCTTCATGATATCTTTATATACGGAACAATAAGGAATATTGTACCTACTTTCTGGTCTCTAATGAATGGCAGGATTTCTATTAACTTTCAGAATTTTCCTACTCCCACAGATTATTAGACCCCCTTTATTAATTCTGGCAAATCACCAGTAAAAAGAAACATTTTTATGGGTTTATTTGATGACGATTTTAAAGTAATTTTGGCTCTAAAATGTGACTTTTATATATTGAAATCTTTTCTGTTTTATTTTCATTTTACAACTATCAGACAATATTTTAAAAAAATATGATTCAAACCCACTGTTTATTCCACCCCCAGTTTATTAACTTTTGATATTGTTTCCACCTCCATTCATTAAACACTAAAGAATAGGAAAATTCAATAAATGGCAGATTGAAGATGATTTGGAGGACCATCATGCCTTAAAAGAAATCTCAACATCACAATGTTTCTCAAAAGAGCCATACAAGTGATGGAAATAAAAAACCAAACTTGATTCAGCTTACAGATTGCAAGCTACTTAAGTTTTTTTACTGTATAGTTGATGATCACACAAGTATAGCTTATATATGACTGCTTTAACTCTATTGGGAGTTAAGGTTTTTTTTGCAATTAGTGTGCTATTATTGATCTCTTTTGGGCGTTTTGTGAAACAAGGAGTACATATACAAACAATCCATAATAGTTTTAATCACACTTATTTAGGGGTTATTATTGTTTTGATTAATATTTATTTTAGGCCCCTCATTGAAGAGTGGGAAAACTATGATGTAATTATGTAATAGTGACCTCGGGTCAACATTTCGAAACAACAACAACAACTAGGTAGCGATTACACAAGATGTAAATAAGATATTTTGGGACACCGATTATGCAAGAGTCGAAGCAATAAGTGTAAGTGCATTTACATGTGAGGAGAAGGGGTGAGGAGGATGTGCTGACAAGTTTAGTAGACTGGACTGTGGACGGACGGAGACCGCTGGGGAGACCAAAGAAATTGTGAATGGATAACATCAGGGAGGATATGAAAGAGTTTGTAAGAAGCAGAAGAGGTTGTAATGGACCGTGGAAGATGGAGGAAGGCTGTCACCCGTCTAACCCCGTGGAACGGGTAAAACAGGCGCTAAAGGGATAACTAAGGAAGGAAGGAAACAAGGAAGGAAGGCAGGAACGTAGGAAGGAAGGAAGGAAGGAAAGAAAGAAAGAAGGAAGGACGGAAGGAAAGAAGGAAGGAAGGAAGGAAGGAAAGAAGGAAGGAAGGAAGGAAGTACTACATAGTTGGTTGGTGCCATTGCAGAAACCTTTCCCATTGCTCAGCGTCCTTAAAACAAGCTGATCGTTCTACAATATATCCAGCAACGAAATGATGACCCAATGCAAGGCGCGAGGGAGCTGTGAGACAAGCAAAGGTTTTTCTTTTATTAGATCTACAGAGGCGGCTTTGCATATCTTGGAAGTCAACAGATGACATGGGACTCTCGCTTCCCATTTTAAATCTTGTTTCATTCTTTTTTTTGACCGCAATCCCGCAGAAAAGCCGTATTCAGCAAAACGTTTAGGAACTGTAGCGCCCAAGCCTCCCACCCCTAGTGGTGCAGCTACTACAATTGATCCAGTGAGTTGGGTAGGAGAGCATTATTCTGCATGTTTATAATTGTGCAGAGCATGTCCTTGGTAGAACAACACATTTGAAATTGCTAGTTTATATTAACTAAACAACGCTGCATAAACAATTTTGGCGTTGCAACCTTGTAGTACACCTTAACCAATAACTAAGGTCAACACTTACCTGAAACGATTGAACAACTCCAAAAGATAGCCAAATATCCAAAATATACAGACCCAAAAGAAGGAAAACAAGCCATTTCGGCACGTCCTTAAAACATGTAACTTATTTGTTGTGTCTATTGGAATTGTTCCCTATGGTCCGAGAGTTTCCTAACAAAGAAAAAACAGAAGAAAGTGAGAATCGCGTCAAAGAAAGTTTTCCAGATGATTATATGTCACCGACAGACTTTCAGTAACAAATTTTAAGATCACTTTGACGTCCATACAAGCCTCGTGTAGTGTGACGTTGTGCCTAATTTCACCTAATCTTACCAGCCCTTGGCCATTTTCTTTTCTTCTTTTTGCTTCTCTGTATCCAGCCCTCAGGAAAATATAAAGTAAGCACAAGAACGGTATAATACGACCTCGCAACCTAATTTGATCGTAAATCCCACGGAGGTCCGCAGGCCAGGCTCGTAAAAACAGCGACAGAATCCATTTTCAGTAGCCTTAAGATAGAAGAGGTTTCTCTCGAAACGTAGCTCAAAAAAGGACAGCGACTCAAGACACGACAAGCTCTGCCATCTATTGAAGAAATTGTCTATAATGCACTACACTTTACACTAATTTACCCCATTTTGCCTAATCTGCTGCCGCTCCACAAACACTTGGTTACGCTCATTCCGTACGCTTTTTTTGCTACACCTTCTACTATTTGCGTTATTAGTTGCCAATAACAGATATCAACGCAGATGCTAACGTACACGTGAAGGCAAAACCTGGAGTGAACAGGGTTTTCAATTCATGTTATTAGGTCTGTCATTACTTAGATGGACCTTGATAAATATATTAAGTGGTTCGCTTTGTAATGAGGACCGCCTGTTACATGATTAAAAATTTAAAGATCACTATTTCGTTGAAACTGTCTTCTGCTAGGTGAAAAATGAAAGATACATCGCTGGTTCTAGTTTCTAATACAAAGCTAGTAATATTGCCCTTCTGCTTAAACGAAAGATTAATCTCTCGATTGGGTATTCTTGTTTTGTGGCGTAGCAAAGTAAACACAGACTACTCTATCATATAGAATGCAAAAATTGCTCAGTTGGTAGAGCGCACGCCGCGAAGGTATTAGTCACGGGTTCGATCTCCGGTGGTGACATATTTTCTATTTCTCAAGTGTTTTTTTCTTAAGCATTTATAATGTCAGTCCCTTCCCCAACTCAGAACGGCCTGCATATATTAACATAATTACTAAATGTTGTCTACAACACTTACTCTCTTGCAACGCTTTTGATGAAAACTTGCATCTGGCTTGGAATAGATAATTTAGTGAGAGAATTTAGAACCTCTTGATAGTGCATAAAGTAATAGAGTTTGCGGTCAGCATTAACGAAAGGGAGTAATCGTTTTACTGCAACGTCTTGAGCAATCGTTTTGAAACCTATCAGAATGTTTTTGCAATAATGACGTACGGTATTTGACACGTGGGAGCGTTTGTAAACGTTAATCGGATACCGAACACACTATGCAATTTATTCTGTTGTTAATGCTGTCTTAATTAAGAGTGAGGTACGTCAATACCCAAAGAAAAGAGACCACGATGTCTTTAAATGGACATCTCTGTTTCGTGACACCTGTAGCTATAGGTGTGTGAAGTAGCATACAATGACGTTGCTCTAAGCCTCTCTAATGATGCTTTTTAACAACAAACAGGAAGAGTACAAAAACAACATTATTGTTTTATCAATGTAAGTAGAAGTAATAAAGTCAAACTGGAGTCATAAGAATTGACCCTCCCAC
>JAAAKM020006971.1:148320198-148353835 GCA_010016025.2 Alatinidae sp. Z8VKAUB7J3 | reverse complement strand
AACAGCCTTACTTCCGAAAGTGCTTACCATCAACCATGTGAAACCTTAACAGTAGACAAACCCTTCACAGGTATTGTCAAAGCAGCTCAACATTGATTGGAAGCTGTAATAGACCTCACTCCGCAAATTTCCAGTCCCGACGCTAGTGGCGACTCAAGAAATAGCGTATTTTAACATCAAGGGCTAATGTTGTAAAACTCTCTATGATACACTGTACAATTTCTTTCTAAACAAAATAATAAATTGGGTTCGATTAAAGGCAAATGTAGTACTTACTTGCTGATGCATGTGAAAACATCGACATAAACCTGCAAGGGAAGGAGATCTTAGTTTAGACAAACCTTGGCTATCGCTCATTTTAAAGCAGTTGAATACTCCCGTGTTTTGAAGAGCAGAGGTTAATGGCGTCTCTGTGTACAATATACAGACCCAGGATAGAATACGAGAGAAACCTGGGCATCTTGAAGTCAGATTAAAAAGAAACGTGTGCTCTTCTGTCGATACAATCGAAAATTTGTCAATCATTGACTTAAAACGTGGCATTTTATAAATGAAATGATCTTTAAACTTGCAACACATCATATCACATATTTGCACGAGCATCTGATATAGGTCAAGTTCTTCCATTTTTAAGAACCAATACAAACAATACATATAACTCTAGAAGCACCTTGGCTTTTCGGTAACTTACCCTTGTAAAGTAAACTGGGACAATGTTCTACAAAGAAATCAGAAAAGTACGAGTTACAATCGAAACACACTGGCACTACTACCGTCCAAAAACAAGCGATTCCCTCGCTTCTGCTACCACTTAAAGTGTCGGATTTACGAAGCGGTACTGGTATTTTTGTCATGATACTGGCGTTGTGGGCCATCTCCTTCCTGCAACGACACAGCTGTGCACTTTAAAGCCGTACTTGTCGTTTAAATATACTTGAGTATTGATTCCAACAAATTTTACCTTAAAGTTTTAAATGCCTTCTTTAAACACAATTCTTCTAGGAGTCTCACGATCAAGGACCTCTGATAAGCAGTGGGCCCGATTTTGAAACTTCCCTCAATAAACAGAAAAAACTACCCAACAGACTAACTAATAAATAAAGAGTAGTTGGGGCGTCCAAGGGCAACACCCCTTAAATTTAGGCTACCCGGCAGAGAAGCAAGCCATGAGGTAGGCTTCACCGCCGAGTAGGACCACCTCTCACGGACCATGGAAAGCATCTCTTATCATAAACAGATACTACATCCATTACTTGCCATAAGACCAAGAAGCCTTCTTCTAGTACCTTCGCAGAGTATGCTTTTTAACCCTCTTACGATCATGACATAAAAATTATTGCTTAAACGATAGGTCATAGGCCCCACTTGAAGATAACAACTCTAAAAAGTTGGTTTGTGGTACCCATGACTTCACTTAAGACGAGGTGACCAGTGTCTGGCAAAACGTTTAGTAAAATAAATCCGTTACCTAATGCAATATATCATATTTACTACGTTCTGTTGCTAAATGCACAAAAAACCCATATATTTTCAAGTCATCCTTCTTACATCATTGATATTTCTAGATATCTGTGTTCGGCAAAAGCAGTGAATATAGGAAATATATCTCTCTCAAATTGCAAAATTATTTTTTCCCTACACTATTGGAGTAAAGTGTGAAACTCTTATCCAAGAAAGCTATGACCTGGTGTGGTTCCATTAATCACAATACAGACAGTAGATCTTGAAACTCGAGATTCGTACTTACGATATCAAGGTTCCTGAAAACCACTACACCACACTACACTACACTACACTACACTACACTACACTACACTACACTACACTACACTACACTACACTACACTCACAGCTTATAGCACATCACTTCATTGCACACCACTTCACTGCACACTACTTCACTGCACAACACTCCACTCCACTCCACATCAATTCACCTCATACCACTTTACCCCACTCCACTCCAAAACACTACACTAACTACATTGCACTTTATTGTATCCTACTTCCTTGCGTGGCCGTGGGCCTGTTTAGAAATACAGTGAAGGTGATGTATGACTCCATAAAAGGGAACAACGCGCGCTCATATTTATTTGAAGGGAAACGTCTGTGCATTGATAAGTACTTTTGAGAAGTACTTTACTTCCTGTGTATCCCAGGATCCCTCGTCAGGATGATAAACTGCTACAAATTGAACAATTTGTGACAATGAAAAATGGAACTCTTGCGCAAGACGTGCTTCTCTTGCAACTTTTTGGCAATACAATATTGCTCGTAGGTAAGACGTCTACAAAGCCTGGTTAAGACAATGCCCTCTGGACCAGGTTCCCAAACGGCGCGCCGTGACTATGAAGTGGGTCCTGCGTTGGTAGATTGAAATGAGAAGCGGGTGTCGCCGCTCAGGTCTTCTTTATAATAATCATATGAACATTCATCTCCTCAAATTACCCAGTATAGATAGCATCCTGCCACTTGAAATATTCTAGTGGGCTGTGCAATATAGACGCCTCGTTTCTTACTTTCATCCGTAAGCTTTAAATGAAAGTCCGTATACAGGATAACAACAAATATCTACTTTGGTAGATTATTCTATGGCAAAAGAATCAGAATTTTATAAGTCTGCAACTCAACAGGGAGAAGTTAGTGCTGAGTATACTTGGAATATATATATTTCAATACTCTTTTTCCTGATTTGAGAGTGGATTACCATCTCGTCAAGAACCATCCTGGATGAAAGACAACATTAAGTCAACTTTTGGCCTGACTTTTGAGATGCGAGAGGCCGTATTGCCGAAAGATATTGCCAAAATTCGAATAAGGGGTTGCGAAAAAAGGATCCTTGAAAACCTATGCCATACAACCAGGTATTCTTCTTGCTGTGTTGTTGCAGAAAATAGCGCTTTGTTCGTCGCCATAAGGTTCTCTCCATTTGTGAGCTGCTGACGTCATAAATGAAGTCATTTTGAAAGCTTTTCTTCAAATTTGTCTAAATTTGTAACGACTTTTCGACTTTCCTGCCATTGGAACTTCTCTTCCTTTTCGTGCCCTGCATAATTAACACCTTGGTATGCCAAATATTTGAATAATTAAGTCTTTTGAAAGAGATCATTGTACATTCCACATAGTTATTAGTAAGAGTTTTGTCACGTCTATTGAAAAGTTTGTCCCTCTGTTGTGCACTTTTATCATTCCTGTTTAATTATTTATTTTTATGACGAATTCAAAATAACAATCACTTTCTTAGAAAAATTTAGTATAGAAATATAAGAATTGGGAAGACTGAGTGCTTTTTTGTTTATCTTGTAAGCTGCGATTGCAGAAGTAGTCATCAAATAGAATATTGGAATCGGTTGTGTACCCCCAGTTTGGAATCAAAAGGTGCGTCGTTGTGGAAAGTCAAGAGTTGATCATTCCATCAAGATGAGTAGCTAGTGGATCAGGCAAAATAGCTCAATGTTTAGGCCATTGTCAGCATCTATTATTCTTCCTTGTTTATCATTTTCTAGGTTTTATGACCGCTTTGATTAGCTGGGCATAGAACTGCGAAATCGGAGTTACAAGAGTGTGGAGGAGAACCGAGTAAAGGACTCAACGTTCGTCACTATCAGCCTGGTTAACAGAACGTGAACCCTAGGGAGGACTTATCAGGTTTTCTTGTGGTTAATTGGCAATTCAAGGCTTTATTACTGAAGCTGCATGATTCTGCACAACAACTTTATTATTTCTGGGTTATTTCATTCGTTCCTTGGAAATTGAGGACTTACACTCGAATGATCGTGAAGAGACGATGATGGTAGGAAAACGAAAAATAATCACTGCACTTGGATATCTTTTCTCTCTTTTACTTTTAACAGGTAAGTCCACTTGTAATCAAATTGAGTTTAGAGCTTGGAGAAGGGTCGTAAATGAAAGAATGATTTGTTTTCGTTAGATAACATTAAGTGTTTTGATGATATATCAGGAAAATTATAGTCAGTGTGTGCCTGCATTGTTGCATTCCATTTGAACAGGAATTTGAAAGGCGAAGTGTATTTCCCGTTCTTTTCTGATCTCACGTCGCGAAGATCGATTAAAAATAGTTTAGCTTCTATTTGGGTTGCAGTCAAAGCAAACTTGATTGAATGCTATCAGTTAATTTACACTGATCGTGCTATTAGCAGGTATAATTGGTATTTTTCTTATCTTGCAACACCGATTGCCTTTTGACGGCGAGATTTGGGAATGTTGGTTTTTTCGCCGGTTTCATCATCAGCTGAATTTAAAATATCGCATCGCTTGCTCATTTGATGAGATTTCATACTGTTTGAGACAGGAAATATAAAGTTAGTTGATCCTTCAAACAATGCAGTGTTTGTTACTATGATTGGAGTGCGTTTTCGTGCTCTAAGTTGAGCGAAATTTAAGAAACTTTATCCGTAAGTCAACAGAACTATTAAGGCGAACTTTGTTGACGACCTCTCGATGTTCGTTTCGTGATAATTCCCAACAACTCTGAGTTCCTAACTTTGTGGTTTGCGCCCAAATTTAAGTCTGAAGAATTATAAATCCGACACTCAGAACATAACGAACACGGTCACCGCTATTCTTGAAGTCCGTTGTAGTGATAATTATATGTAAGCCGCTTATATTTTTGGATTGGGAGGACTAGAGATTCATTGGTGTTGGGGTAAAAACTTTGTTCCTTGAACTCATTCCTTGCTTACACTCGGCATTGTAATACTACACAAGAGGCTGTGATTCAGCCAAGTCTTTGCTTGAAATTATTAAAACAACAGTTTTATTGTTGTTTAATTCCAAGGCAAATTGTGAGCAGAAAGCTGGGAAATCGAAGAAGTACGAGGATGAGTCAGATTTTTGTGACGACTGTTTGTTGATTCCCATTAGCAACAAAAACAGTCGGATTCGGGTGGATTTGTCATCAGAAGTTGGGGGAAAGTGAATACGAAAGTAGGTTGACGGCACACAGTATATTTAAACGCGAGAAAAGAATATATATCTGGGGTTATTGCTAGCAAATCATTCTGTTGCAGTTGGGTGTGTTTGTTTTTGCAACAAGAGGGGCATCCTCGGTGTTGCTTCCATCTTCTGTCATCACGATCCTTGGAACCACTGTGAGGGGTATTTCATCACTTGGAAAGATTGGATCATTCTTCCGCAGCTAAGGTTATTCTCGAAGAATTCATGCACTCAGATTTTAATCTGCGGATACCTGCCGCGGTTCTGATACCCCTTTCTTTCTTGTCATGATAATTTTTTCGTGTGTACAACTGGATCCAGTGGTTTGTTACTGCCTCACGCGCTCCGTGACAAACTATTCGTGAGGGTACTCTTGTCAGTCTTCCTTAATCTGAAACTAGGAAGTCGTGCTTAAGGCTTCTCATTCACGACATGATTTTACAGAAATACTGGGCCAGTACAATGACCACAGTGGGCTTAAAATTAGTGTGGGAATTTTCATGAGGCGATGTTATCATGGATGAGATTGTAAGATGATGCTCGCTTTGGTGAATGACCTTTGCGATAGAGGACAGTAGACCCTCATTATTGTAGAAAGATTACCATTCAAAACAATATTCAGAAACTTAAACTGATTTCATGAACGATCAGCATGACTTGAGTGTAGTAAAGTGGAAATAATGTCGACAACTTGTAGCTTTTTGTTTTCGAAGTGATCTACGCTGTCCAAGGCGAGATGAAACTATATCGCTTGGAAAGCCGTGCTTGTGGTGATCTAATCTGCATTCCGCGGTTTGTGATTGTATCGTTGCTTTGTATGAAGACAATTGGTGGGAGACAAGAAATAAGTATTCGCTCTTTGAATGGCTATAACATTCTTGGGATTTTCTAAGCATTATTTATGTGTACTGTTCTTGCCTGTCCCCGGGATGTGGAGGCCTTCGCGGCCTAGACATGAACCGAATAACGTGCAAGGTACCCCCTTTGGCCTTTGACCTCCCGGATGAATTCCCGTTGCTATTGTAAATTCAATTCTCAATAGCGTTGCTAGGTGCAATATTTCGTTGTGCTCTCGCTGTGAAAAGTGGGAACTTCACAGACTGAGTACTCCCCAGGATTTCCTGCTTTCCCTGCATCTGGAAGGTGAAACCAGGACTGATACAAGGAAGAAAACAGTAGCTTAAAATGCGATTGTTCTTACGATATTCTTCTTGTTCATGGAATAGGGCCCAAGATTTCTAAAAAATGCAGTAAAAAATTAGCCCAGTTGTATTTGGAGGGGGCTTAGGTAACATTGGCATTTCGTATCCTAGGTATGTAATAAATGAAATACTGCATGATAAATTTTAAACCATTTTAGGAAGTGAATTTTTATCTAGAGGAAGATTGCATTAATAGAATGTATGAGTTTAAAATTATTTGAAAATTATGTCACAGAAAGGCTTTGTAGTCCACCCTTTCCTTATTAAATGACCACTGCTGATGGTGCCCAACCCAGTGATTTCCCAATCTTAATGAAAATTAATCATATTTATATCCTGAGCAATAAATGTGTAACATTGTGGTTTAAGTGATGAAAATGCACTTTTTTTTAATTATTACGACGAGAATAAGAAAAAACCCACATTGGCCATTGGCTGAAAATTATCAAGTCAGATATGGTAATCAGTCATTGGCTAGACCTTAAGTAATCAAGTCAGATATGTCAACAATATTTCCAAAAGCTACTTGATGCAGAAGCTTTCAAGTTTTACTTTTGCAACTCTTTGTTTCAGACTTCAGCATCCTTGAATATTAGTGACAAAGAAGACCATCCACTTTTATGTATTTCTCATCAAAGTTTTGTTAAACTTTTGTATCTCTGGTGATCCTAAAAGATACAGATATATAGCTGATTATAAATTTTGATGTTTGATGATTTTGATAACATCTGTTCAGGAGTTAGTAACAAGCAGTTTGAGATTGTCACTGTGATACTCTGCAGTAACCAAGATACAGTGTCACCTGCTTATAAAGCATCCTACTTGAGATTGACCCGCTTTTGCCATTCTACCAAAGTTAGGTGTGGATGAGATTTAAATTTTGTTGCCCTGAAAGGTCCCGCAAGAGAAGTCCAACTGCACATTATGTGACTACCAGTAATGTAACATTGCTTTCCCTCTTGGTAATTTTATGAATACAATGCTTGCACAATATTGAATTAATTTTTTTGAAACTGTTTGCAATAAGTTGTTAATTATTCAAGTGCACAATAAATTTAGTTAAATAATTAACTGTTACACACAGGTCGGAATTTTAAGCTGGTCAGTATAAAAGTTGCTACTGACTTCATTATGGTGACTACGTTTTCTTTCACATCACCATTATTTCTGTGGAAAATTTTAAACAGTTTACAATAACAACCAAAGCTCACATGTAACATTCAAATATGCAATCCACCACATAGAAAATTGAGGTCAGTAGGCCACTGTTTTCATTTTGGTGTATTAACGTGTCTTTTTCTATGTCCAGACACCAAAATAACCACTAATTTGTGTAATGTAACAAACTTATTCTGTGTCAGCAAAAATGCAGATGCCTTAATGTTTATGTCATATTTAATAATAATAATAATAATAATAATAATAATAATAATAATAATAATAATAACGATATACAGGAGCTTTCCAAATTAATATAAAAAATTTCCCAAGAATTGCCTTCTAATCTCCAATACATGCAGGTCAGTCGAAAGTGTATATTGCAGTATTAGATGGGATTTTATGTACTATAAATGTTATAGTAGTGATTTCATGGAAAGATAATTGTGCTCAATATTTACAACATTTTGATGATCATCAATCATATATATTTTATATCTTATGAAAAAATAAGAATCATAGGAGGTCCCAAAAGTTGCTAAGGAACCGTAGGCTTTTATATGACTAAATTCGTAATTGACATGATTATGGGATGTTATACTTCCTAGGTATCTAAACTATTCTTCTTTTTATCAGCAGTTCCCAAGATATTGCAACAGAAATTATACTAACTCTTGATTATGCCGAAAAAAACCCCACTCATGCTTGTGTGTTTTATCAGTTCGGTTTTCAGCTATGGCTTAAATGACTCAGTTTGTGATAAAAGTTGTAAACTTCGAATTATAGACAGGAGAATAGATACAAAATCAAATTTATTCTTTATAAATATTTTTTGTGACAAGAAACAAAGCGCGTTTTGTACAATCCAATAGTGGATTTGACAGCCAGCTTTATAAAGAAATTAAGGTCTTACGTGAAAAAAAACTATTCAGTTTGAACAAATTGGTTTAAAAATTTAGTCCTAAGGGGGTAACTAGTTAGTTTCTTTGAGTGAGGGCACATATCAAGTGTAGGAAAACATCAGGACACTAATTGCTGCTAAAGTCGTGATGACATTACACTTTCTAATATTCACGAATTAACCTCATAAGTCATCTCTCAAAATTTCAAATTGGCTTGTTACCCGTATATGGGATTGATTGGGTTTACACGCTAGCCAAAGTTTTTGACATCCTTTCCATAACATTTGAGCCTCGCTTTTTATAGCAATATTTCTTGTAAATTGTTTTACTTTTTATTGAAAAACATTTTCCTTTACAACAACTTCAAACATAGGCTTTTCCTAATAACTACCAGTTAATATTATGGCTATTAGCACTCAATTACCAAAAGATAATCAATTCTCCTAAATTAAGGCCATAAGGCAGGTCCACAGTTTCGTCCTACTCTTTACCATCAGCACATTGATGTTAAACTAGCCAGTAAGACATCTACTTTGATTCAAAGCGATTTCTAACAGAATTGCTCCGACTTTAAGCTAGTGAAAAGGGATGGAAGGATCAGTCAAATTGCTTTTCTTCAAGCCTAGAAAAGCTTCTCTGAAAGATGACTTAGTCCTTAGATTTATTACATCTCGAGGAACTGAGCTAATCTGACAATATACCTCTGTCATGGAAGAGCAATTCAAATTAGGGTGAGGTGAGAGAATAAAGAAAGGAAATAAGTAATTCTGTACTTACATTCCCCGTTGTGCTTCCCGTTTCCAAGTCCTAAGATACTGCGATGATCATTGGTAGGAAAACATACATCTTGTCGATCAAGTGGATTTAGCTGAGAGTACATCTGGGGTGGTAGTGAAGGTGTAGTTGAATGGCGAAGAAAATTAGGATGATAAACACTGTTTTGAATATCATATGTTTCGTGGGTTATCGATCCAAGAAACTTGTCTGATGGAGCATACATGGGTACTTGTGGGCCGATGTTTGGATTTGGTGGTGGGTATATACTTGTGCCACAATTAACTGGCCTGCCTGGGTTATTTGGGTAGAGAGGGTTGGCACATTGGCCATGGTACATCGATTGCGTCCTTTCACTATGGTAATACCCTGTACTTTGTACAAACTGACGATCCACAACACTAGAAGCCGAAATTCCTACCATCGATGGCCGGTCTTGGGCTGATAAAGGAGGATGAGAAAGTCGTGGAGGCGTCGATAAATCGGTCATATTTGAACTCGACTGTACAAAACCGCGGCTGAATGGATACATGGCCATTATGACGATGTGTAGACTGTTACGCGTGTCCTGTTTCCAATCTTTATTAAAAGGATTCGCTACACTGTCGGCGTCCTTCTGATTTTACACTAGCTTTCAAAATATTTCAGCTGATGTTCCTCTTCAATCCAATAATTATATAGATATTAAGAATATAAAGATAAACGGTATAAATTGTCGCAATTTATACACAACAATACCCCTAACAACTCTTGGGCCTGTCAGAGAGACGTTAAGTGGTATGTACGCTCCTTGCTATAAGAAAATCTTTGTTTGTTGCCAGATGTAACATTCTACTTCTATCTCATTTGGCTACTGGTTATTCATCCTGACCTCTGCATCTCTGTTACGTGCTAAACTGACATAGTATTTGCATTCAACGGGGTTTCTCTAAACGACTTTGAGTCCAATCACAAACTGTTGTAGTGGCGTTGAAGAATAGATTGTCCTTCTAAAACAATACTTGCTTAAAAAACCAAATCCTCTTGGTGAAAAAGTCACTTAACTAAGGCATAACGCAGAACCTTGAAATATACTGTTCAACTTAACGCCAAACGTCTGACAGTTTGGTTAGAAACTGAATAATGTTTTGACATGGAGCGTTACGTGCGTTTAAACCTGCAAACGACTGGAGCGTAATGCTCAATGTGTTTTGTCCGCAAAAGTTGACAAGCACCCGACTTTGAGGCCACGGAGGAGGCCCTTTGGATGATGAGCTACGATCTTTCTAATAAGCACAAATGGATGCCTGTTGATGAACTGATCCCATAGCATAATCTGCAACATCCATAACACCTGTTTCGACCAGGTCCCAGAGACCTATCTCAGTAAGCAGCTTTTCTAGAAGACAATAAATCGTAAAATAAATTATGAATATAGATGTCACATGTGAACATCAGATCAGAACTATAATGAATTTATGAGCCTCATCATCCTTGTTTTCCGTCCTGTCATCTAATAATCGTAAGCTGGAAGTGGATCAGTTGACTTTTGTTAGAGTCGTGGACCATAGCACACGAGATACAATGCCGGACAAAAATAGATCAGCAAACACTTCTACTGCTAAACGATAGTGGCAAATTTACTGCATAACTTCGAAACCGATTTACCTTTTAAATATGCCGCGTTCACTCTTTTATTAAATATTCCTGTCGCTTAGAAATCTTAAGCATCACAAAGGTATATCTGCTGATGAATTAGTATTATGTGGTACTACTCTCGTCTATAAGATTTTTTCTGATCCGTTTTGTTAAAGTAGAATTCTGTTTAAGTTTCGTATACTAGAGGAGACATAGAGAACAATGAAACCCGTAATATTTTGTTTAATGAATACACTGCGCCCCGTTTACTTAACAGGTTTTCATACGTCTATCAGACGAGTGTTTAATCACCGAAAGGTTAACAACTTATCTAAAATTTCTATATCCGGACCAATCGTTAAAACTGACATCCATGGGAGAGGTGGATCAGCGGAATGGAAAACGTCAGAAGTTATCAAGATTACTTATTCAAAGTCATGGTAGCACAGTCAGTTGCAAAATTTAACATGACGATTAGAAGCTAATTTCTCGACAAACTTCTACAATGTTCGACTGCGTGGTAAATGGTTACTGTAAACTGCAGATAACATTTTGAGTAAGGCTTAATTTTGGATCCTATTGACTAACTAGGGAAGATAGAGCAATTCAGGTTTAAATTCTGTAATGATTGATTAGGGTATGTTTTGCAAATTTTTAGTTAAAATTGATTACATGTCACTTTAATGAGAATTGCTTGGTGCTAAACTGCCATTTACAGGATGTTAACTCAGATGTGTACGATCTAGAATCTTTCATAAGCCGTTAAACACTGAATTAGAATGACCTGCTTCACGCAGACAACACGGATTGGTAGAGAATGCTATGATTATGCAAAGTAAATGATAATTTTTTGGGACCTCTAACAAGGCAATCCAGTTGTGAAAACTATGTGTCTTCTCCAATTAGAAAAGGGTTGCAGAAGTGAGAACTTGTTCCTCTTTTTCTTTGACAGTCTAGTATTTAGTGATTACAATTTTTCTTGTGGTCGTACAACGAGAGGGATATATTTACTTCATTCTTATTCATGCCCTCAACGAAGCTGCTTCCGAGGTTCTTCGCTATAATTACAGTTAATGATTCATACATCCTCAATAAAAATAGGTTGCTAAGCATGTCTTGCTTCTCCTACACGGAACGAACCGCTGGAGAATCAATAACCCTGAGAAAGGTACAACTGATAACCAAGGATGTTTCAGCCATCAAATGAAATAATACAGCATTGAAAATAGTTGGGGATGACAGCTAACAATAGGTGTTACAGAGTCAAACAAGTTAAGTTACATAATGAAGAGCAGGTTTCGGACGTGGAAATGCATCACAAACGAGCCAAGGAAACCTTTCGAAATCTGTAGTGCCGGTGTCAACCTGACATTAACGGTGTTCATGAACAAAATAGTAACAAAAGATTGTCAGCTTGAGGCATATTTATACTCATCATTTTCATATCGTAAATTACACCAAAGCTATCTCTCGATTAACATGTTGAGAAAGTCTATTTACTTCTTTCTTAAGAGAATAATAAGAGTATCGTAGCTCTCCGTTGCAGCATTAAAGAAGTTACAAAACTAGTAATATATGCGCTCAAATCTTTGGTCTCCGGCCATGTTTCCTGAATATATTTGCATGAAGCCTGATTTGTTCTACAAAGTGAATTGTATTTTAACCTTAAACTTTTCTACTGAATCGTAAAGTTGTAAAATTAGTCAACGTACAACAGAATGGAGAAATAATTTAAGAAGATGTGGGGTTACGTCCAATATAATCCAAAGTCTTTCTATGCTTTTACCCCCTAAAATTAATATATCATATTTTGTCGCCTACATAATAACTAAATTTGCTAACAACTGGAATTTATGAAAATATGTTTTCTAAACGCTTTTTATGGTACACAGAGAGCTTTCATGAATAAAATCATAAAGGGCAAGAAAAGTATTTTGTTTACCATGTGATGTGCAGAGAGAAACTCGAAAATCAGACGATAACAGCGAAGGAGGAATGTGGTAGAAGAAAATCCATAACGTGCGCGGTTGTATGGCTTGTTAGAGTAATAATAAAAGAAATGTATGTTATATGTGTTGAAATGTTGTCGTGTATTGCAAAATGCTTCTTAACAGTGAGACATCAAGAGAATAATAAGCACGCTAGTCCATGTACAAGTAGCAGAATTTAGCGCTAGCTGTAGGGTAGTGGTTCTCAAACTTGATCACCATCGCTTTCTCGGTATCCGAGCATTCAGTTAGGACAGTCAAGCGGCTTAAGCCTGGTATTTATAAGGCACAAATGAAAGACACTACATAAATTAATACCATGTGTATGTAGCTCACAAACAAACTGAAACATAAATTAAGAACTTATTATAAAGACGAGAGGATTTGAAAAGTCAGTTTTTAGTAGACACTAGAGAAAAAAGAAATGTGTCACCATCGGGCCGCAATAGTGACATATTTCCTGTTACTCTATTGTCATTCTAAAACTAAAAACTATGCTCCTCGTCTCTAATTTATGCCTTGACACTCTGCTTTCTTGTACAGCCCCAGGGAATGCTACCGTTCACCTTAAAAGACACTATTTGTTAAACAATTAACTTGCTCTTATTCACCTAACTGGTGAACTTGTAAAGCTTAACATTTCGGACTGACACTGGTCAAGAAAATGTGATGGGTTACTTACTGCAATTCATACTGTAGGCTATGTAATGTGTGAAGAGAAAATAGAAAAGCAGATAAGATGGGGGAAACTCGCAAGGGCAGATACAATGAGGAAAATAAAAATTAAATTCTTGGCAACATGGAGACATTTATTGGGATCAAGGCACTGGCAAAAACGCTACGAGCTACGAAAGATTGAGACATTAGAAGAACATGATTGTTAACAACAAGGGATGATGATGATGATTTTGATGATGATGATGATTTTGATGATGATGATGATGATGATGATGATGATGATGATGATTACGATGACTATATTATCATGATAATGGTATTACCATAATGATAACGATATTTTGATAACGACGTTAATAATGATGCCGCTGCTGCTACTGATCATGATAATCATGATATTGTTAATCAATATGCTTCACTATAAGAGGTGTTTCTAAAAGAAAACGTCCATATTAGAGGCATGACACTGACATAATGCCGAACAAATAAGGGGGTATAAAATAAATACATCCACAAAGTGGGGAATAGTGGCGACCAAGTTATTCGCGAAAGCCGAAAGAGTAAAAGGGAAAAGAAGATTAATTAGGGAAAATGGGGTCTGGAAACCAGACAAACTACAATAGAAAGTAGTTGCAAGTAAAACTTGATCGCAAAAAAGAGGAAACAGGAGGCGGATGTAATACCATGAAGGTTAACTTTTTATACTTGCATTAAAATACTTACAGAGTCAAAACAGCATACCATTGCCTGCATTTCTGTTAGTTAAAAGTATGTAGAAACACGTCTGTTTCCCTGTAATCGTTCTGTCTACTTTTTTTCATTTGTTAATGATAGTTAATAGACAGATGTCCCCTTAAACTATTTCTTTGACAGGGGCAAAGCCTGTCCAGCACCGAAGGATTGTGTTTCTAATCAATTTGGTGATTTGCCACACGAATCTTGCTAACTTTGCAACTAGACAATGGGATAAAACTCTGGACACCAGATAATCCATCTGACAAAGTTAAGGTTAAATCGGAGAGAGCTTCTTGCTAGGTCAGAAGTTTTCCTACTGCGATCATCTTTGCTAGGTACCCAAAGACTTTACGTTCTAACTCTGTCTTTAATCTCTCGGCATGAATGTGAGACTGGAGGAGCGATATATTGAGACGAGATTACTGTATTTACGTGGGTTATAAACACATTTTGTTGTGTGTTAATAGTATCTAATCTTCAAAACCCTTATGTCAGTGAATTTTGCCATGCGTTGGAAATCCTGTCATAGATCGTTAAAGCACGCTACGTAGTTCATTTCGAGAAAAAACGAATTTATGACATCGCTCAGAAGTAAGATGACTGACCATATCTGCTTAAAAAGTGATAGCCGTCTTTGGACAATACTTGTTATTTATGGCTTGATTACAAGGGGACTGGGGGCCATACCCTCTTTTTCGCATGAACATATATCTTAAAATTCATCATGAGAGCGAGGCTCTATTGGCAATACTTGCTATTTGCTATTTATGGCTTGATTACAAGAGGACTGGGGGGCATACCCTCTCTTTCGCAAGAAGATATATTTGAAAATTCATTTTAAGTGGTAATACACCAATTATGAGAGCGAGGCTGCAGTCCAGGTTCTTCATGATTTCAGTTTAAGACATTAGTGATACTATTTGGTTTGAAACCTTCGTAAAAAATATAGTAAGGTAACAAATTCTGGTAACTTCACGTGATATCTTTACAAAACATGGGCTCTCTGTCTTGCTTTAAGCAATGCTAATTATAATTCTACTTTCTTTTGTGCTTTAAACGTTAAATTAAAAGTAAGGCTCTATCAGTTCATTGACAGAATTACCAATAATTGTAGTTTCACCTTTTAATAATAATAAGAATTTAAGTGTGTGGTTTGTGAGAAACACCCCACTCAATGTCAAGCTGGCCAAGCCCATGCTTGCTAGCTGCTTCTACTTTTGTTGCTTCAGCTACGATAGAGTTTGGATTCATAGCTTTTGAAAGGTACTAAAGGAATAGAGCATATTCCGCTGAGGATCGAACCCGCGACCCACGCTTTTGCGGCGTGTGCTGCACCAACTAAGCAAGGTGACCTCCATGTTAACATACTTGATGACAGTAAAAATATATAGAAAAGCATCCCTCGTGGTTTGTAGATAATTGAGTAAACTATCGATTGCATATGTATCACTCGATAGTGATTCTCTCTCTCTCTCTCTCTCTTTCATTCCTATGTCACTCTTACGATACAGTTGGCATTTGGTTCTACCCAATTACAGCAGGGTTGCAGCAAACTCGGGATACTGCCTAAGATGGAATTTGTGTTAATGTGCGAAAGAGAGATGGGGCAAAAGGATTGTATCCTCACAATGAACCAGCATACGGATATATCAACACCTTAATCCGTTTTCCAGGAAAATGTTTCGCAAGCCTACCCCAGTTCAATAATCGATCCCACAATAAATACCGCGTCAGTTAACGTAGTCGTGCAGAAGTGTTCGATTTCGTGAACAATTTAATCTGTCAACGTTATGTAAAAGCCCAGATTATACCAATGACTTGCACCCGTCCCAAACGGATCAGAGGTACCACAATACAATGTGGAAAGTCTAGGCCTTAGCAGCAGAGGTACAATCAACCTGATGGCTAGGGAGTTCCTTCCGTAGAGCTCCCTTAGATTGGGAGTGATGGCCTCCATAACTTAAGTTTACAGAAGATATGGAGTTTCTCTCCAGCCGTATTGCACCATGGCTTGTGGTTTCCAAAGCATGCTTTTAGATCACTCTCACACACGTCTCACACGGACAGACACCTCTGGTTCCTCTTCTTCATAGCCCCCTAATAGGAATGCATCATCTTAACAAACTCTCGTAAAAGAGCAGCGTCCTTTTCTTACAGAATAATTCTTAATAGAGAACAACTTAAGACTTCGCTCACAATCAGACGGTTGGTGCCGCCAATCCAGATTTATTCTAGTCGAGTTCAGACATTGCTATCAAGTATTAATCCGTGCAAAAAACAAGCTAACGTCATCCTTAGCTATTGAACAGACAAAGGACATAAACTTGGGAACAAAAGATTGTTTGATGTTTACTTAAAAGCGCGCGTGCGTCTATTAGCAGACCCGCTGACATTAAAACCCTAGCTTTGTAAATTTAATCTACGACTAAGTAAACCTTGCTAGCGTATTACGTCATGGTGTTAAATTGTCAGAATAGGACAAGAGGAATTAGGTATCAAACAACAGTGGGATCTGCAAGCAGGGGTAAAGGCGATCAAAGCCTCCGTGATAACCATCATTTAAACATGCCATTGTTTTCGTTTCAAGGTTGAATACTGAGGAAATGTAGATCTGGCTAACCGCTACGGTATATCATCTTACGACTCAAGAATAGACAGAAAAGCCGACTACATACGATTGCTACCATCTGACGGGGCGTAAGAACGATTTTCAATTTAAGGGGTGCATAATGCAGACATGAAGTACTCCTTTCGCAGTATTGGCGTATAATGATAGCCTGCTGGTGTAAGGTGCGCTCCTAAAGAAGGCTTGCAAGACGAAGTTCTCGTGAAAAATACTTCTCTCTTCCTCATGCTTTGAAAATCCTGTCATAGATCGTTAAAGCACGCTACGTAGTTGTTCACTTCGGGAAAAAACAAATTTATGACACCATTCAGAGGTAAGGTGACTGCCCATGTCTGCCCAAGTGATAGTCGAGTATGGACAATACTTGCTGTTTATGGCTTGACTACAATAGTACATGGGGTCATACTCTCCATATCTTTCGCATGAAGATATATCATAAAATTCATTTCAACCTACAATGTTTTTGGTGAAAAATACTTCTCTCTTCCTCATTCTGCTTCCAATTATATGATAAGTCACTCCAAAAACATATACTACGCTTTCTCCCCTTATTTGACCGTTTTATCAGATATAGCTAAGATATTCTATTGCTTTCAGAAATCTGGTGAGTTTCTGTGGCAAACAAATTACCCCACGCTACAAATGGTATCTCTTGCAGAAATAAGCCAAATTTATTTCTTACACAAGCTTGAGGGGAATAGGAGAAAATGTCCCAACAGCATTTTAAGAGAACATCAATTCCCTCCGAAAACCTCTATCAATGCAATATAGCATATTTATTTACAATCTATCAACTGTCTTGTAATGTCGTTACTCATAAGTCTATTTTGGGCGACCTTTGGCGACGTATTGGACGGTTTGGGCGCCAAGGGGGAAAAAATATAGCATTACTGCTCAAAGGTTTCAACAAATCGCCTGACTCTCGTTAAATCAGTTTCATTCCGTTCCGTAGTCGTTGTATCTTAGTCTGCTTAGCAGCTGTTCGCTCCTGTTTAAAGAACAGGAAAAGATTTCCTACCCAGCGACAGACTGCTTGTCCACTATCAGTACATATTAAGCTCATCATGACCTCATTTAAGTTATAGTGATTTATGGCACATAGCGGATTATTTGGTTTACGATGAACAAAATCCAACATGAGTCACGTGTTATGAACTACAAATTCTGCACTACCATTGCTACTGTCTATCGCTAGATATCAATCACCAAACATCCCATTCCATTAGTAAGAATGTCGCTAATAATAAATCAATGGTGATGATGATAATAGTGGTAATGATGTTGTTGTAGATGATAATTATATGATTATTGTCACGAAGGTGCTCTATGATAACCATGCTTGTGAAAACAATGATATTATGACAACGGCTATAATAGTAATGTTGGTTATGACAGTAATGATGTTGAAAACTATGTGCAGATCTACATAGACCTAAAGGCTGGATTATAGCGCAAGTAGCATGCTAGGTGCCATTCTTTGATTGCTAAGGCAAAGGCTGCCACCCCTAAAACTCCTAAAATAGAGATCCTGTTTAGTGAGTTCTCTTTTCCAGGGCCAATTTACTATTAATGTGATATCACATGTTTGTCCTAAATAGTAATTGAAATGCAGAACTGGGGTCACAGGGAGCGGAATTACAAAGCAGACATAGAAAGGGCTAGCCTGTTTTAAGAATCTTTCAAACAATCTTTAGTTCGAAGTTCGAATTTTGTAATCGAATGGATTATACAAATAACAGACACAAATTGAATACACCAAAGATATGATTTACGAACTCAGGATAGTCAAGGCACACCTTGTACAATTTTGATTAGGTGCTAACCAAGGATGATGTAGAGATTGAAAATGAAAGAGAAATAGGATCATTAAGGACGAAATCTCACTGAAGTGATTTCATATAAATAAAAAGGAAACAGACAAACAGTCTTAATTGACTGATACAACGTCAAATTTTGTAATATATTTCGCAGCTTTCAGCAAAAGCTTGTAAAGTGGATATACTACCAGCCCGAAACAAACCGCCGGCCGTTTAAAACATACAAGCAGGCCGCAATTTGGCAACGGTCCTGATTTCAAACCTGAGACGTTTCAAGACAGTCGCGCAGCCACTCAAATCTTGTTAGGGGGTCTAATTCAAAAATTGTCACCTTCCCTTCCCTTCTTCCTTCAAAGCCAACCAAACCGACCACGGTTTTTTAGGCTGGGGAAATTTGGCATTTCTACAGTTTCTAAAAGCCTCAGTCGGATTAGAGGGACTTTAACTTATCGTTCTTCTTATCTCATTTCAATCAATTGGGCTAAACATCGCGTAAGTGAATTGAAATACACAAGTGATCCATCTTTCAATGCCAATAAGGATTTTTATAAGGGGGGGGGGGGGGCAAACGTGGGCAAGTTTTACCTATTTGGCGGGCACAGCCCCCTTCTCCCCGCCCTAGGCTGCGTGCCTGTTTCAAGATCAAGATCAAAGGTATGTCACCTAGAATACTCCAGTTTAATGATCAACACATTTGCTAGTGGACTTATCCTTTGCTCGTCATAACCGGCTGTAAAATTAGTCCTTGTCTGGAAATGATTATAAAAATATATGCATCCTCATCAACTGGAAATCCATCCGGAAATCTTGGAGCTAGCCGACGCAGGCCTTTAATGAACAACAATGCTATAAGTTTTTACACAACACACATATATCCTTACGCATGAGCCATATCTAAATCATCAAAAGACACTCGCGTCTTGTCAGATATACTTGAAGTAAATTTATCAGACCTTTGTTCTCCGAAATTAAAGGGTGTGAAATAGCAATAGAAGTGGGTCTCCAAATACTACGTCTCCCGGAGCAGAATAAGCTTTGGGTTTTGTCAAGTTTGGCTTAGAATAGGTGTCTTCAATCGACAGCTTCCTTCTACATCCTCTTCGTAGTTTTGTTATAAAAAAACCAGACAGGTCGCAAAGCCTAAAATATTTTAAGACAAACAACGTACAAAACAGATACGCACCTTCTTTTGTCTGCAAAGTGTGGTCTGTCGCAGGTCCTGTAAAGAAACTTGGTGTTGATCCCTTTCTCCTTGTCCAATCAAAGTTATCGCTCCTGTCATTCTGGTAGTCGCATAACCCATGCTCAAAATCGCAGGTCTCTAAAACGGTTGATTCAAACAACATTTCAAATTAAAACACCTTCGTAAGTTTATATTTCACTGTTACAGCTGGTCGATAAAGATGGTTATGTTTCTGTTTATTGTCTGATAACCTCAAGAGAAACGAAAAATGCATAGAAACAGACGTAGTTACTTACTTGGCGGTGGGCATGCGCCGGCAATAACATCAATATCATCCAATGAAATGTCGCCATTAAAACTGGACCCAGCTAGTCCTTCAAAGGCCACCTAGAAAATTAAAAAAACTCTTATATGGGCAATACGTTCAATGGAGTCTACCACAAAAATATTACAATTGTCAACAATTTGATTACGATTATAAAAGTAAAAACATGCTAATCGATTGCGATTATAAAACATGCTATTCGATTATGACCATCAAATCGAATCTGCTATTCGATCACGGAACATGGTATTCATTTGCCGTGTGCTGTATTCCCAACAAACATACGATATGAAATCTAACAAATAGAAAAGTGACGATTACCATGAAAACTATCACGTGTTTAGTGTGATTAAGTGAATTAATTACAAACTTATAGCGTGCTTAAAGGTAAATGCAAATATCGTCGTTTGAAAGACCACCAGGAACCCACAGTTAGGAAGGCGACTTCGTTAAGTAGTTAAAGTATGAGAAACGTAATGGAGGGGGTTCTGATATTTCGAGGTTAAGTACATACTTTCCTTTTATGTCTTGGTAAAACCAAAACAGTCTACTATACCACTTGTTGAATACCTCTGCAATGCAGGTTTAGTTTCAATAAAGTTAGAATGAAACAAAAGAGACAAACATGCGATACTTTCACTACCTAAATTACCAAGATAGTACATAAAATTACCTTATATGTCGCGTACACTACTTTCTGCTTTTATAATTTCAATGCATGATGTTTAAAATTCAATAGGTCCAGCTTACAGTTACTGAAATGATTCTCGCTGATGCTACGGAAAACTATTATGTAAAGTTATGATATTCTTCAGTTAGTTCCAACGTTGAAGGGAAAAGAGGAAGCACATCAATATTGTGCACATATATGCTTGGAGGCTGCTTAAAAAGCCATTGCATACGCAAGAGAACCATTCATCGGCTACATTCTCTTTCCCACTTTTGCTAAAAAGTCTTAATCTAATAAGAAACAATAATAACGGAGAAGGAGCTATTTGTCTAGACCTTATCATCGAGGGTGATGTACAATTCCACTTGGAAGGAATGGGAGCCGATTTTAAGTGGTCTTTCTAATTTTAACCTAGTGTGGAGGTTGAAGACTTGAATATTTACATTACTTAACATTCACTTCATCTTGCAAAATATGCAAACTTTCAAACGAAGTTCGTGAGATTTACCTGGTAATTAACCAAGCTCTTTAGATCCACTTGTCCTCGCAACCATCTGTTTCCATTATTACCAACACGTTTCCAGATAGGCAGATTTCCCAAATTACTTCCTTGCTTGGTTTTCACCTGCAGCGCATTAATGTCCGGTCCATACATGTGATACCAGAAAGTGAGACAATGCCCACCAGTCTTGGAATCAGCTGGAATAATCTGACTCAGCAGACGAGCAATGTCGCCTGGTTTTCGTGGAGACGATGTTTCGATATACAAGTAGGTACCATTCTCTGTACAGAAAATACGAATGCATTAGAAAATCTGGTATACGATCAATAGGAAATTTTACTACAATCCTATATTCTCAAGAAACATGTCGTGCATGCTCTAAACGACCTTTAATAAATCTTATGACACTCGAATCTGCGTGAAGATTCCAGTCTCAGAATGCTACTTGACTGTTTGCAATACAACGATCTGCTAATAAATGGCAGAGAAATCGAACAAGCTGTGTCCATTCTCATTGTAAAAGGGGTCTGATTGGCACTGGGTACGATCTTGAAAGTACCCAAAATTGGCAGAATCCCACATTTCATTGGTTTATACTCGACTAAACTTATACCTAGAACGGCCTTGGTTCGAGGTGGCCACAACACGGTCAACACGCCATTCCCTTCAAACTGCTGAAAATATTTCTGAAGGCCTAATGCTATCACCCATGAAAGGATTACCTAGATCAAGTATACTTGTAACTTGGTGTAATCCTTCAAAGATCTTTCAAGAAATCTTGCGTGATACCTCCAACAGGATAGACACTCCTGCAGTGACTTTTAGAACATGCTGTATTAGGCATGTCGCTGCCACCGCGCAGGAAGGGAGGCGAGGAAGGGAGTCTACAAATGGAGGCGAGGAACGGAGTCGACGAAGGCAGTCGACGGAGCGAGTCGAGGGACGGGGTCGAGGAACGGGGTCGAGGAACGGGGTCGAGGAACGGGGTCGAGGAACGGGGTCGAGGAACGGGGTCGAGGAACGGAGTCGAGGAACGGGGTCGAGGAACGGAGTCGAGGAACGGGGTCGAGGAACGGAATCGAGGAACGGGGTCGAGGAACGGGGTCGAGGAACGGAGTCGAGGAACGGAGTCGAGGAACGGAGTCGAGGAACGGGGTCGAAGAAGGGAGTCGAAGAAGGGAGTCGAAGAAGGGAGTCGAAGAAGGGAGTCAATTTATAACACAACACAAAAAAAGAAAATGCATAAATTTTTCAACATTAAAAGAAAGGGAAAAACACGTTCAAAATGAAATTATGAGATGGTGAATCAGTTGAACTGACGTAACTGCATGACAGCAACAGAAACGACTGCAATAACAACAGAAAAGTAAAAAGCAGAACAAGATATTTAAGAAACACAAAGAGCAACAGTCATTACCATTCTTTAGAGTATGATCTGCACTTGGTCCTGTGTCTGTCGAACTTGTCTTTCCCTTCCATCTCGTCCAGTTAAATGTATCTGTTAGATCCTGTACCCACGTACATAGGTCATTTTCAAAACCGCATTTATAACTGCCTGGAGCTGTGAAAGACAAAGACGGAAGATAAGAGCTGGTATAAAACAGACTACTCTATATTTCTAGCAGCAGTAGTAAACATATACCAATCTGACCTACATGTAAAAAGCTTGCTCTTTGAATGACAGCAATATCTCATTCTTGTTACTTGTACAGTTTCTGTAGCCGACAAATGGCTTATTCAGGATTACGAAAATGTCTTTACACTTTATGAAAATGCACTGCTGTACAGACTGGTAGGTATGAGCACATCGTGTAACGAGATCCACATGGTAGCATTGGAATTAACGCACCGCGATTCCCTATTACTTCTCGTTTCGGGCGAGACAGTAAAAATACATTGAAACCTGTTGAATATATGATATTCGCAATTCTTCGTAATCTGTAAGAACATCTTGCATTCCTTTCTTCTACAATGCCGTTTACACAGTCAATTGTCTGATCCATTCATGAATACTTTGATCCATTATCCATTTCAGAGAAAACATCATCATTTCCTTTTTCTTATGAAGCCTGTCAGGTTTCTGTAATAAACTCCCTTTTTATACTGACATGGTGTACACTGACGAAGTGTTCTCTGCCTTTTGAATGTTTCCACTCAGCGGGGTAAGGCTTTATCGTCACCCACTCGCCATACATTTCATAAAAAGATAACTCCTCAGGAAATAATAGAACAATAAACATTACCTGGAGTGGTTGGCTTTGGTGTTTTGGGAGGGATGGTAGTTGGAGGCTTCGGTACTGCAAAACTTGGTTGCAAGGAGCAACTTGTAGCCGAGTAGGTTATGTCATCCAATGCAATGTCTCCTCCTGTACTATTACCAACGGTGCCTTCAAATATCATCTACAATAATAAAAGAGATTGGGGCATCTGCACACAAAAGCAAATAATTATAAAACTGATATGCATTCCAACTTTACATGCGAGTAGCCTTTGTTTAGAAATCTAAGGCACGAGATATTTTACCAGTGGATACAGGAGACTCATGATGAACTAGGATTTTGCAGAAAATGGAATAAGGGGAAAATTTCACTACCCAACGTAACGCACTGTAATCTGTCATATTCTTGTTGACGCAGCTTTCCAGGAGAGGGAGGGTAGTATCCTCTGGGGTAGTACAAACATTTGACGAAATAATACATTTAGAGGCACCAACAAACTCGATGGATTATAATCATTTATCATGTGTTCATAATGCGTAGTATTCTGGTTTTGTAGAAAAGTTCAACCAAAAACGTTAGGGTAAATTTTCCAAGAGAACTACCAATAAAACGTTGAAAAGTTGGTTTGTGGTACAAAACTTGAATATTGCGATGAGTAACGGATTCATTTTGCTGAACGTTTTCGCCATACACTGATCACAGCAATCGTATGGAGTGAAATGATAAAGTTATTACGATGAATTTATAGGAAAAGAGAAGATCCTAGAAAATAACGGCCACGAGAGCAACACTTTTTCTGCCACTCGTGTTATTGGAAAAGGCGTAAATTGTAAACAAATTCTTTTTGTCCACAGAATCATGATTGAAAACGCGTCATGTGCTGACGACTATCAAGAGGATTCGTTTAGGGTATTAGCGAGAGCCAGATCTCCTTTTCGTCTTGCCGCTTTAGAGGCCGCATTTATCAAAACAAAAAAAAGCCGGTACTCTGTCGACAAACGGATTTGTTTACAATTTACGCCGTTTTCAATAACACGAGTGGCAGAAAAAGTGTTGCTCTCGTGACCGTTATTTTCTAGGATCTTCTCGTTTCCTATAAATTCATCGTAAAAGCTTTCTCATTTCACTCCATACGATAGCCGTCATCAGTGTATGGCTAAAACGTTTAGCAAATGAATCCGTTACTCAACGCAATATTCAAATTTTGAACCACAAACCAACTTTTCGAAAACACATATCTGTAACTTTACTTGTATGGCTATTTTCTATATAAGAAATAAGATTATCAGACACTATCTAGCAAAGGGTTTTATTCCTTGGGTGCTCGCTAACTCAGCAGCTTGCTTTTTGTTTTTGCTTACAATGATGCTACTTAATCCCAAACATTAGCCAAACTACCAAATCAAACCAAAATTGCTATTACAGCGTAACATCGTATGTCTTTGGAAGTTTATAGGGCGAACTAACCTACACATAAGACCTGTGATTTTGCAACTCGCCTGGGGTTGTGATAAGGGGGATGCGGAAAGTAACTTTGAGAAACTGAATAACCGAATGTCGCAAAAAATTGCTTTAGTAACTAAAGACAATAGACCATGGTCGAATACCCCAAAATACCCACAGGGTGCCCCGAGGAATCAATGACGCAGAGTCTTACTCCGTAACGTGATACAGTGCCGTCAGCACATCCGTAGATGGTATGATGCCTTACTGTAACTAACCGCTTGAACTCAAGGAGGTTTGCTACGTAACAACACAAGGAAGGTTTAGGAACGTCGCCACTAGATAAAAATTGTAAGTCAAACAATGGCCAAATAGATTGTGGCTCAGCCGATAAAGAAAAGAAATACCAAACCTCCCAAGCAAGCCATGAAGCAGGCTCAACCGCCAAGTAGGACCGCCTCTCACGGACCATGGAAAGAACCTGCCATCAATGTGTCATCAATGAGAACAGATACAACTCATGATACCTTCCTACCAAAGAGAAGCACACGATGTTAACGCTGCACCATTGGGGGCAATTTCCAAGGAAGATCTAAGACACATTTGTCAGCCTTTATCAAATATCGGTTGTAGAAAGTGTCTTTACTTTAACTGCTGAAAAGATCAAAGAAAAAAAGGTTCAGAATGAAACAGGCCCAATTGGCGCCTTAGACCTAAGGCCTTAAACATATCTACTGTGTTATTGTGCTCCTCTAAGTCCCTGAGTAGAATATTCTTAAACTGAGTGCATAGAATGAAATGCGAATGGCCGTTTCTTTGCTTTAATGGCCCCCTCTATAGGGCCTAAATTTAGATAAATGCAACCCTAGAAAGACCTCTTCAGTACTTGTTACCAATGCAACTTGGCTTTCCTGAATTTCTGTTCTTTCTTTGCAACTGGTAGATGGTTATGCCGTTCTGCTCTTCTTAATTATGTTGATTTGTGCTCATTTGTCCGTCTCTGAATACCGCCAAAATGTTGCCTCTTTACACTAAATATCTCCTTGACATAAATACAGATATTCTATGATCTGCTGTTGGCATATGCATAGCTTTACATCTATTGTTAGGACAGCTTTTTTATAGGTTCGAAGCTGTGGCATTCAATAATTCCCGCGATGGGAAGAAAACAAGAGTCCAAAAGTGCGCATGATACTAAGGTGAATAGAGAGAGCTCAATGATCTCCGTGGGGCCAATTACTTCCTTGCTGTGAGCTTTGGAAAATCAGTTATTACTAGAGAATGGCGAGTGTGACCTTGTGATATGAAATCTGATGAGGGTGACCAGCGATAAGGTTGTTTGTGTCGAATTAAAGAAGAAATAATTCTGTTGTGTTTTGCTTTGTTGTTTGAACGTAGGGAAACATCCAGAGTGAATGCAGAGATTTAAAACTTGAAATGGCTCACGAGTATTCCCTGCTGTGACGTCGGTTATCAAAACACTATAGAAATCGGTTTTAATGTTTGCTTAAAGTCAGAGACTTCAATAGTGTTAGGCGATGTAACATAACAGCAACCTGCAACGTAAATAGTTCTTCAAAGTTGATAAAGCTAAATTATGTTAATTTTCTGTCATATCAATCATAACAAGCTACTCAACAGTTTAAGAGAGAAATAAGAAATGGCGGAAAAATCGTTGGAAATTAAATGAAAACTATTAGTATGTTACTTAGCGCGCCGCATATTTAAAAATGTAATATTTCTTTCTTTGAAGTTTGTTTTCAAAGCATTTCTGAAAATTACCTACAAAGAATTTTCAAGAAAGTCTAGCTTATTCATATGCATAGGGGGTTATTTCCACATGCCAATGTACCGCATGAAAACGAATTCTCTGTTTTTCAAGGTAGTTTGTATGGCTAAACATTTCATGATGTGATAAATTGTCTGATATTGTGCCAACGAGATAAAGTTCTCCTGTTCTGTACAAATTTTATTACAGTTTATAACCTATATAGTTTTCTGATCAGACATTTTAGAGTTCAATTTTCTGTTTTTGTATTTCTATAATTTTCATCTTCTTTCCTTTCCATGATTCCTGTTCCAAACTTTCTTGCTCATGCTATCTTTGAGCATCATTACCCTCCGGTTCAAAGCGGTAGCACCGTCATATTTTTTGGGTAACTCATCGTGAGTGCATTGTAGACCTCTGTAATATCATGGTATACAGTAGTACAGCAAAAGAAATATGGGCAAGTAATCCGGTGGGAATTTAACGTAAACATTGGAAACATTGACAAAAAACCCACAAAGCCACGCAATTTGGATAACTGCTAGCAGAAAAGCTGTGAATCCAGAAATCGATTGATTCAAAGTCCATGGATGGACCCTGATACCTGAAGGACACTAATACTTTACAAAGACGCTGATTTAATTCTTTACACCTAGTAGAATGAAAAATAAAATCGTAAAGGCATATATCTCCAAGCCTTCATTCTACTGCTCTAATGTTTCCGCTGCAATAATTTTCAATTGCAAGAGATTTACGTTTTGGTGATAGTTAATGAGTGTCAACTTGGCGTTTTTTAACTACGCCATAAGAAGAACGACATAACTGTGAACCTATTTTTATTACCCTCGCATTTTTGTTGAATATCATTAAGGATTGTTTAAAGTAAAACTGTATTCCTGGGGATCACAATCCACACGAGAAAAGGTGTAGCAAGGAAAGACGAAAAAACCGCATGCCTTTTTATTTCCAGTAAAATCAGAAGTGAGGGCGGTCAGATAAGCAAGGGATGATGGATAGCTATAAAGATGTTTGATAGCATCATGCAAAAAAAAAGGAAAAGAGCAACAGATCATTTCTTAAATAAGGAAAGTAAAGATTACTTTGTAATGGTTGTTCATCTTATAGTGAAATTAATTTATAAAAGACGTGAAAAGCAATTTGAACCCACGTTTGCAGTGATAAGCGCAAATTGTGTTAACCTAAACATTCTTTACAGTTGTGACCTGGGCAGACTGTCGAGAGGCAGCTTCCGCCATTAGCACACTCCCCTCCTAAACTTATTGAAACGGTTATATAATATTAACATGGCATGTGTCAACAGTAGGAATATGCATTAGGTTTGATTACATAATGATAATCCAATTGCACGATGCATTTAATTCAAATTTGCCTAGCTGAAAGTCAAATTTTAGCTGAAACTAGCTGAAAGTCAAATTTTCAAGAGCCAAAGAAACCTTTCGACCATGATAAAATTTAGAAATTTGTTAAAATGAAATTAGTATCCTTCAATACGTTACTTGTCTGGAAGGAACTTGGGAAAGTCTGTTATTATAATTCCTATTTGAGAATAGACTTCTCATTAGAGTTCAATTATTTTGATTGGTAACGCCCCCTTCCTTTCACATTTTGAGAAGATGCAGTCTAGGTATTTCACGTGTCTCGTATTGAGTGACCATTACGTGTCAAAGGTGAAGTCAACAGCGCATTTCAAAAAACTGTTAATTGCCTTAGAGTCACGCGTGACATGATAAAATGTGACTTCTGTGGCTAGAAGGTATAGAGGTGAGAAACGGCTTTCCTATTCAGTGTTTTGAATACACTAGCGGAGCTTAAGAGATGTTTAAAGTTTGAAAAAGAGGATCAAATCCTTATAATATTGAGCCTTAGAGCTTTATTCAAAATATTTCCTGGCTCTTAAGTTAGAGAACACTGAATTATTGTAGAGAAAATACGTTTAAAATACATCATTTATGCCAGGCAATTCTAAGTAGGTCTTTGTAGAAATGATGAAAATCCATATCGATTTTTACTGTTTATTGTAATCAGTTTTACAGTTGTAATCAGTTTTACAGAGAATAATTAATGATTTAATTTATCAATTTTCTTGAATATAGAAATGATTTAACCTACCAAAATGTTCTGAGAAATGCGACATGGAATCAAAATTGTTGGTCCACAGCTAGTGGCAGCGTTTCTTTTACTTCGATCCTTTTTAGTAAAAGAAATGATGTGGATAAATTTTTACTTTACTTACTTTCTCCGTTTTTCGTCTTCTTTTCCCTATTTCATAGGGGTTTGACGGTTTGACAGTGTTCTCCACCTGCCCCTGTCGTGTTCATCACCATCCCTGAGGCCTACTCTTCTTATGTATAAATGTTTGTTAAAGTAAAAGACCATAGAAGATGCACAATCTATTTTTTACCTGTATCTTACCCAAAGGAGACTCCAGGCAACAGAATTGTGGTTCCTACGCAAAAAGCTAAGGATATCATGGGCTAAAAGAATGATAAATGCAGAAGTGCTAACACGTGCAAGAATGAAAAGACCATTGATGGCAACCATCAAATAAAGAAAACCTAAATTTCTTGGACATTTGATGAACGTCCCATGGCCCACAAAATAGTGCAATAACAGGCAAAATAGAAGGAAAGAAAGCAAGGGTACATCAGAGACAAAGGTATATAAACAACATTAATGACTGGATTGGCAATGCCAATGATGTATTGTACGATACATATGACAGGCAAGGGTGGAAGAATATGGGTGCCAATGTGATTATGCAAGGCACCTAAGAGAGAGATCTTACCCATCTCTTTAAAGTTTTTAACCGTACTCAGGTTGATCTCTTTGAATTATCTCAAAACTAAGAGCCAGAATTGTGCATTGCGTCAAGTAGCTTCCAGCCTAAATTGAAAATGCTCACCAGCTTCATAATGCAGCTTCAGGAAGCAAACTGACATATTCCTGAATTTATAATTTAAATAACCTAAAGACAGGTTTTAACTTTTATTATTTGAAAGTGGAATACTTTTGTTTAAATGCAATGGCTGTATATTAATATCTGCTTTTAAATGGATCCATCCCGTTCCGACCTGGCCTGCCCCTAAAGGATGCCACTCATCGTAAATTTTCTCCACATAGAATAGGTTTCCTGCCCCTTATGGAGGACAAAGGGCACATTGATAGATGATGAGTCATGCAACAAATATGTGGTGTTAGACATGCTAAATAGAGTTTTATTAGCATTAAACTAGCTGATACAAGCTTGTTACTCAAACATATAAATACAATTTTAAATAGGCGACTTTAAATTAAATTTCAGGCTTAAAAGGGACCTTATAGTATGTGAAAAGTGAAAAATACTGGCAGTGGTTAAACACCATTTAGCTCCCCACAATTACTTCCCAGACACGTGGGAAGCATGCAAAAATTTAGGAGTAGTTCTGGAGTAATATAGAATTTATCTGGAGTGAAGAGATAAGAGTTTAAGAAATTAAAGCGATTAAGCAAAGAGGGAATATTTGAAAGGGTTAAACCAGGTCTTGGGATTATCTTTCTCAAAAGCAACATTTTATTGGCAGATCATTGGAAGAATGCCTTGTAATTGTAAATTTCATTTATGACTCTGTATATCAATAAAAATCTTACAGGTGTGCACTCTTGAACGTAGTGCCCCTTGAAAATACTATAAGAAAGGTTTCCTCTAGCAGAGGAGAATTTCATGTAGGTCCACAAATAAGCTGTATCCACAATCTCGATAAATGTTCCAAGTCCAGAAAGTATTTCATATTTAGGACTCAGAATTTGGAATTATTCGGCTACAAATATAAGAACTGTTAAAACTCCAAAGGGTTTCAGACACAAATTAACAAGAGAAAAGTATTCTTTCGGCAATTGAAAAACAAGAAAAAAACTTAGTATATCTTGAATTACCAAGTATTTGCTCATTTGTTAGCAAAAAATTAGGTAGTTCCTCTATAAAGTGACAATTATTGCAGCGAAGTCTTTTAAAACCTTTAATGGTATCTCTTTCATATTCATTTAATGGTGTATTTTTAGTCAATTTATTTTGTAGCTCAATGAAAGTTGTTTTGTTTCATTTTGATAAGTCTTCCTTTATGTTTTTCCCACAGTTGTATGTTTCAAAGCAAATTCATGTTTATATTGTATTGATTATATCTTTAATATCCTGGGAAAGTGTTATTTTCCTTATGTTGCTTAGCTAATTTATGGCAAAGAACATATAGAGATATATATTTCTATAAATACATTGTTATAACTTTATCTTTTGAGTAATACTCCTCTCAATTTGTTAAATTATTCCTTTTCTATAGTCCTTTAATCATCAATGGCATCTTAAATAACTTTTCAGGCATTTATAATACATGCCTACATACATCTATACATACTCTTGGGTGCCTAATAGAATGGGGGGGTGGAATAAACGGGAGGGATGAAAAACTCCCAAAAATGGGGGGATTGGAATAGACGGGGGGGGGCTGGAAAACTACTCTGCAAGGTGATTGTCTAAGCCCATTGCTATTTACTCTTGTAGTTAATTCTTTCGTTCAGTTTATTAAATTGAACTGTTTGGTTATGATTCGGGCGAATTTTTTAAGCCACGTCATTGGTAATCAGTTTGCTGATGCTGCTGCGGTACTAACAAGGCAGGAATATGAAAATCAGATTCTCTTAAATGCCTTTTCAGCCTGGTGGTCCTGGAGTCACATGAAGATACGAGTAGATAAATGCATGTCTTTCGGTATACTAAAATCTAATACTCTCTCTAAACAAGTCTTACCAAAACTGTACATTAATGGAAAATTAATACCTGCAATTCCAATTAATTCTAGTTTTCGCTATTTTGGTAGATACTTTAATTTTAGTATAAATAATGCTAGCCACAAAGATATCCTTTCGGAGGCAGTTGATAGAATTTTAACTAAGATTGATTACTTGTCCTTACAGTCAAAAAACATAATTGCTATATCAGAAGTTTTTATTAACCAAGATGTCTTGGCACTTAATTTCTGATTTAAGGATAACCTGGATAAAAATATTCTTGATTCAAAATGCCATAATGTTTTTCGCAGGTGGCTTGAAATGCCAGCATGTGCTGCATTGGATATAGCAATGATGTCGAAGGCTAAGTTCGGTTTGAATCTAATAGATATATGTACTAAATTGAAACAGTGCCAGGTTATTTTACGACAAAAATTAAAAAATAACAAAGAGCCCGACATCAATCGTGAGCAGGCATTAGCACAGCCAGCTAGCATTCAAATAGACCACTTTAAAAGGAGTAAAGCTGTAATTAAAGAGATACAAAGCCTCGAGGAAGATACAAACACTTTAACCTCACAAGATTTTATCGCTAAAGCCCTGTTACAAGAATGCTTTTCATTACATTAAAAAATCTGGCACAAAGCTCTCGACTCGCTCCGCAAAAACATCTACAAATGTACTTGCTGCCATCTAAACAACTTTACTCCAACCCTAAAAAACTTGCAGCTTTGGAAACAAACTACTAACAGTTAGTGTTTTGCATGTCTTGAGCCTCAAACTCGGATCTGTTTTTTTAGAAATAATTGTTAATTAATAGATGATTTTTGCATTTATTATGATAATTTAGAAATGCCTGTAAGGAGAGTATCTAAATTGCAGTTAAATTGAAGAAACAAATACGTATGTCGTTTAAAAAATAATTTTATCGTTAATAGTATTATTACTACAGGAAATCAAGAAGTTCTAAGGTACTATTTTTATGTTTTTAGTAAGATCATAATGGTTCCAGAAGCACAATTCTGATAAAGGACAGATATAAAATTTAACAGGTATGAAAGTGCAACAAAAAAAACAAGTTGCAATGCAAATGCGAAGACGGCTTTTAAACAACATTTAGTCATAGTCTACGACCTCCTTGGGTTTAACACTTGGGAATGTCAAATGCTCTGACTATGGGATGAATTTACAGAGAAGCTGACGTTCTAGAAACCGCAATTAATTATTGACTGTTCTAAAAATAGATCATAATTCTCAACTTTTCCTTTCAGAAGAAAATTATTTGCTCTTTTAGAACTTTGTGTACCACTTACATGGTTGTTGACTATCTTAATGAGACTTCCCTATATACAATAAATACCATGAAACAGGTGAAATCAACATTTCCCAGACAGTTTCAAGAAATACAGGATAAAACATAAAGTGAACAGTAACATCTTTCCAATTTTCCAAATTTCGACAAGTTCATTTTGCCATTATCGGACAGTAAAGACGGTCACAACTGCCTGATCTTGAGTACAGTATGTCGTGTTCAAAACATGAAAGCAATCGCTTGCAATTTTTAAGATATGCAGAAGAACCTCTATGACTCGAACTTCTATAACTCGAACTTTCTACAACTCTAACAATATTTTGTCAGTCACTTTAGGAATTCCATATACTTCCCAGTAAGTCAACTCCTATGACTCGAACTCCCATAAATCTAACTCTCGGTAGCTCGAACGAATTTGTCGGTCCCCTGAGCAATTTAACCTCTACAACTCGAAACGTTTTGCTGAAACGTGTTCTGAAACTATTTGCAAACTAAGATTGATAATACAACTTCGAAATGGTCAAAATACACATGTTTTGTAGAATAGTCTAATTTTGGAAGGCTTAGACCTTCAAACGGTGGGATCGGTAAGTGGAAATAGTAAGAAAAAATATACAAATTGTAAAGGAAAATTCGAATTAACATTTCAAACTAACATTCTACAGACGCATTTTGCACACTATGCCGTATTGTCTTTTTAATACCTCCAAATTTCTTTTCGTCCCGATAGATATAGAATATAGGGCACTTGCATCTCCTTGAAATCTCCTAGGTTAATTGCTTGACTAATTTGTATTTCGATTGATTTACCCTTACTTGTGAAAAATTGCATCAACGTTAGAGTTTTCCCAATCCTTCTGATTTGACTCAAAGCGTGTGATAAAAGAATTTGAGGGGTAGGAGGGGCTGAGTTAAGGAAAGGATGATTTTTTTTGCCAAAAGTGTCCGAAGAAAGGGATCCTGTACTATGAAAATGAACT